>PVKB01002022.1:0-26123 GCA_004027205.1 Ctenodactylus gundi | reverse complement strand
CACTCAAGAACCACCGGTTTAGAAAATGACTAAATTTACTGAACAAGATTGTTTAATACAGGAAAAAGAGAGCAGAGCTATCGTGAATATTCACTTGGCTGCTGGGGAAGGCCAGGGACCGGACAGGGCCAGTTCCACGCTGGAAAGGTGGAAGGGTGGCAGGCAGCCTGGTAAGGATCTCAGAAGTAGCTGCTCCCAGGCCCTGGGAAGCATCATAAAACGCTGGGGTTGGCTTTGGGCCTGAGTCACCCGCAGGCTGGTGCGCAACCTCTTCCGACCTCCTGTGTTTTCTTAGGTAACCCCTCACCCCACTTCTTTAAGTGACCCAATAAGCTCATCAGCCCACAGAATTGACCGCTAGTGCAATCACTACCTGAGATGCAGGTGTCACTCCCAGAACGGCCTGTGCTCTGTGGCAGGCATCCTCTTCTCTTGGTGGCACAGCTCCAGGCTTCGCCGGGGACAGCGACAGGCATCAAAACAGCCCCACTGCCCTGGAAGCCACTCCTCAGGCACCACCATGCGGCCACAAGGGTCCTGACCTCACCAGGGCAGCAGGGCTACAGGCACATTTATTGCCTATTTCATGTGTGCATGTATGCACATGTATTCGCACAGCAAGGGGACCGTGCCCAGCGTCTTCGCCCTGAGCCACACCCCCAGCCCACTTTAGTTTTCATATCAAGGTAAGGTTTTACAAAGTACTAAGCTGCCCAGGCTGGGCTCAAACACGCGATCCTGTCTCTGCCTCTCACAGTACTGGATAAGAAGCCTGTGCCATGGGGTTGGCTCCTTTATTTCGAGACACGGTCTTACCAAGTTGCTAAATTGTCTGGACTGGGATCAAACTTGAATCTTCCTGCTTCAGCCTCCCGAAGTACTGAGATCACGGACCTGCGCCACATGGCCCAGCCCAGGCACACTTAATAATCCTGACGGCCAATTCTATCTCACTAAAACAAGTTCAAGTGAGCTCCGACAGGGCTACAGAACTGCCTCTGGGACTCACGTTCACCCACTCCTTTCCACCGATGCACTGACCGCTTAGATGGCTAGAAAGTCACCAAGCTCCGGTGGCAAGGAGGGGCCACCATGCCCTTCATGGGCTCAGTGTGGGGCACAGGCATCATTGAATCTCCCTGGAGGGCAAGACCTCACCTTCCCACAGGCTGGCACTGAGCAGGGCCCAGTCTGTGACAAGGCTGACACATTGGTAAAGGAGCAGGCCAATTCTGGTGTGGGCCTCTTGAGAGAGGGGGACAGGTGACATGGGAGGGCAAGCTATTGGGACTTACAATCAGGAAAGTCATGGTCCCCAGCCAGCTGTGCTCTGCCTACAGGGCCAGAGCCCCCTGCAGAGGTCAGCACCTCAGCACTGGAAGTGGAACACAAACCGCTCTAACCTGCACCGGGGAGGCAGGCGGCCCCTCTCCCCAGCAAAGCGGCCACAGCGAGCCCTGAAAGATTAAGTGTACGCTTCTGGAACATCTGCCACTGAAGTAGCCTCAAGAAATCAAGTGAACATTAACCCTCTCCACCTCTGCGGGGCAGCAGGTGTGGGAAGTGGCAGCCTCGAGCCTGTCTTGGTGATCCTATGTTGGTGACGACCCGGGCAGGCACAGCATGGTGACCAGACAATGCTTCATCAAACCCAGTGAAGGAGCCTCGCCCCTCATGTCTGGCCCGAGGGACTGTCGCCCCTCCTCTGAGAGTCAACCTGCCCAAAAGTACGGACCTGCAGGGCAGCAGTAGGGCTGAGACGGGGCCCAGGACCCCCCTCCCTGGACCTTGAAAGAGCCACACCCTGCGGTCTCTGGGAACCAGCACCTGGAGACAGCCTGTCTCCTCTCTAGGATAAAGCCACTAGGGTGACCAGAAAATCCACGGTAGACACAACCCCACAAGGGTCCAGGCCAGTCCCTCCCTGGTCTTCCCAGCGGGGATGTGTGGTGTCTCCATATCCCAGGCTGACCCGGGAAGTGAAGGCACAGGCTCCCACGCCCAGCAACACAGCGCAGGCAGAACGGGCAAGCAAGCTCTGAGCCTCAAGCTGCCCCCGTCACCAGAAGAGCCAGACGTGAGCATTCTGCATACTGGGTGATTCTCTGATGTCCAGCGTGGGGCCTTGACCTCCAGAAAAGAACCAGAGGGTGAGTTTACAACACCTGGTAGAGACATCACCATGGCACACAGCCACCAGAAGCCCCATTTCCTGGAGACTGCCCTTGCTCAGGGGAAGTGACCCATCATCCCCAGTCCCAGGTTGCTCTGGAAGTAGGTAATGAAGAGTGATAAAGCGGGCTGGCCGCCAGCTCTGCAGGCACCTTCTAACGTGCATAATGGACGCCTGGCAGGGCCGCTCCTGTTTGGAACGCAGTGAAAAATGGTCCGCTAAACTCCAGGCCCGACTCTCCATCCGCACACATCAGCACCGCCAACATAAATGCGGGAAAGATTCATTTTTCCTGTTTTATAAGTAATTGTTAGCAGATGCTCCTTCACTGATAAAGGTAATTTGGTTAGCAATAATTCTGAAACCAAAATTTCCATCTCCAAGGAAGGAAGGAAGAACAAAAGGAAGAAAGGAGGGAGGGAGGAGGGAAGGAAGGGTGTGCACATAATTAATGAGCAGGCAATGTAATTATTGTCATCTTTTGGGCTGCAAAGACTTCTTTCCCAGCATCCCGCGAGGCAGGATGCAGAAAGCCAAGAGGAAGGGCCCCAGGCTTTGGCTGAGCTCTCTCCCCAGTGTCACCTGCAGCCTGCAGACTGAAATCTCCTGAAACGCCCTGTCCTCTCCATTCAAGTGAAGGTAACATATGCAAACATGCTACAACCCAAGATATATGCTGGAAAGGAAAAGCCATGTGTCCACAGCATGGCACCGACACTAGCGCTCAGGCCCAGAGGCTATTTAGACACAGGTACCCAACAGGAGGCACAAAGCTCATGTGGAGATACCTGGGGGGAGAAGGGCTCTTGGTGCCCCACTCTTGGTCTGAGCTCACCTTTGCCCCTTGTTATCAGGACTTGGTCTATGCCAGCTGTAACCGCCGGGCAAAGTTAGATCCTAAGCAGAAACCAGTCCCAGCTACATCCCCAGACCCCACTGGACCAAGGGCAGGCACCTCCCAGGGGGACTCTCCTACCCTCTCTCCAGGGAGGACAAGGCACCAGGGAGGGAATGCAGGATCCCAGCCTTGGAAAGTCCTTCCCCACAACACCAGCAGGCCAGCCTACTCCCAGACACCCCAGTAAGCCCACTGTGCATAGATGCACCCACCGCGCAGTCTGGGAACCAGAGGCCACTGAAGTACCCTTCAGGGCTCAGCTCTCCAACCACCACCCAGCAGGCAAAACAAGGCAGGAGCTTCACAGAGTAAGAGGCCAGGCTAGGCTGCAGAGCAGGCAGCAGCTGAGCCAGAGGGGGGCACGATGGCCCTGGGCTACAGGCCAGCAGCCACTGCAGCAAAGGAAGGGGGTGCCCCATATTGTGGGTAGTCCAGCAAGGTCAACATGCCAAGAAAGCTAGCCAGCCAGGGGTAGCCTATGTGGTAGTCCCAAAGCACAAGCCACAATGGGGAACAGTCTTGGAGGGGGCCTTGCTTAAAGAACACTAAATTGCACCCTTTGGACAGAACTTTTGTTAGGCATCTGACCTAGGTTACCACACATGATAGTCCTCACCAGGAAGCCTCTCATTACAGATACTGCTGCAGGTCCTTAACCATCAGACAACCTCTTCAGGAAAAAAGAAATTGTAATGGAAATCAATAGAAAGTAAGATTTATTTAGAAAAATTTAACAGCATTTCAGAAATGTGCTGATAATGCAAAGACAGAACTCTCAGCCCCAGGCCCCCATTCCTGGGCCAAGAACCCAGATTCTCAGCTAGTGCTATAGGGCTAGACAGGCTGCCCATAGCCCCATCACAGGGGGTTCAAGGAGATAAACTGGCCACCAGCAAATCCACTACTAGGAGGTGCCTTTATGATCTCACACACCAGACAGCCACTACCCAGAAGCTCAAAGCAGCTCCTTGCAAAAATTAAGATTCCAATGGCCTTGGGTCCCAGTAGAGATGAAGTCCTCGGAGTGTATTGGTTATATTAAAGAGGAAACTCTTAGTGGGTCCAGGTAGCTTTCAAGAGGAGATTAGTCACCAGTAAGACCAATCAGGGTTGACCCTCTTGAGATATGGAGGGGAGTTGGAGGGAAGTTCCCTGGTGCTCCCAGGATGCACTGAGTCACATTGACTTAGCAAAGCCCACAGGAAATTTAGGCTTCAAGCTCTTCAGTGCCTCCTAGCATAAGCACTGTGATGATGACGTGTCCCAATTCCACTGCAGGGAGCACAGAAGTCCCATATCCCCAGGACCTTTCCATTCCAGACTCTCTCCCAGGTATCTCTTAATTTGACTGTCCTCTGACCTGTGCCCTTTTTAACAAATATATAAAACCCTGAGCACAGTTGCTTTTTGTGTTTTGGGAGCCATTCCAACAAATTATCTGACCTGAGGAAGTCATGGACACCGCACAGCTAAGAGCCAGTGGGTCAGAAGTACAGGTGACCTGGGTATCCCCAAGGTGGCTGGCATCCCAAGCAAGGTCAATCTTGTAGAGCTCATAATTTGTAGAGCCAGATGCCATGGTGGTACCAAGCTAGGTACACAATCAGTATGCCTTCCACCAGTAAATGGCCCTGAGGGCTGAGGAATCCCAACAGATGACAGACCAAAGTGCAAACATGTCCCTCCAAACTTCTCCAAGGTAATTTCAACATGGCAACCATGTGCCAACTGTCTGCTTACATGCCCTGTACCATGTGGCAGAGAAGGCAGAACCTGGAAGTCAGCTAAAAATGCTCATGGGCAGAAAGACTGCAGTGGCCAGGGCAATCCCAGGAAGAAGTCACACGTGACATCCATTCCCAGGCTGTGGGACAGCCCTGCCACCACTCACTCTCATAAGCTCAGTGAACATAAACTCAGAATAAAATTAAGCCTCCTGGCAGGTTGTGAGAAATGCTGTTTATCTGACACCACAGCACACAATCTTTTCATCTCTAGAGAGGTATTAACTTATATATTTCTGACAGTAACATAATCTAAAATACAAGTTCTCCTAGAGATACACAGAACGGAAGCAACGAGGTATTAAATCATTTTCACTTCACAGATGTGATCGTGACAACAGGCTGTTTCCCTATGAAGAGGCAACAGTCAATACAATGTCACAGGCAAGGATGCAGATGACAGGGCTGCTTTCTGGGGGGCCAAGGCTCGGGCCAGGAGGAGGGCCGGCCCGGACCGTGGGCATCACATGGAGCAGAAGCAGCAGGTAGGACACAGATAAGCAGGAGAGGCCACGAGGGCACTTCATCTTGGCTCTGGCTCACCAACCCTGAAGATGACAATCCTGTGAAGAAGTGAACTAAAATACAGCAGCTCGTGAAGTGCAGGCTTTCATTCTGATTACATCTGAATTGTCAAATTTTTTAAAGTTCCATGGTATTTGTGTCATTATTTTAAGAAAATTCTGAGTCCCTACCTTGAACTCACAAAGATTTTTCTGTTTTCTAGAGGTCACATAATGTTAAGCGTTGATCTATCATAATACAGGGCATTAATTCAGCCTGGGATAATTTTTTAACATGGAGCAAGAGGTCAGCCCAAACTCCTTTCTTGGCCATAGCGAATATCCAATTATAACTAGACCATTCTTTTTACAATATATGAAACATATTAATACATGCTGCTACCATTAAATCTCCATGGTGGCTTTCTGCAAAGCACGCACTGCTCTGTGTCGGGGTACCATCCCACTGACCTCTCGGTTCCAACACCATCATCACCGCAGTCTTGGGTACCGAAGCCTCACAACTCCTGAAATTGGTGGTGGGAGCTCCACACGTTACTGTCCTTTCCACTGTGGGTGAACTATTCCAGAGGCCGTGTATTTGCATCTGAACTTTAAAACCAGCCTGCTGGGATCTTAATTGGAATTGGGTTCAATGTGTGATCAGCTGGTGAGAAATGGTACAGAACCATCTTTGAGCCTTCTGCTCCGCAGCCATGCCTGGGTCATCTCTGATTCCTCCCAGCAGTGTCTGGCAGCTCTCAGAGTACAGGCCTCTTGCATCCTGTGTCCTGTTCTCCCAAACAGCTCCACATCCTCAGGCTACTATGAATGCTATTGCTCACGGACTCTCACACTTCTCACTGCTGCTACAGGTAAACACGGTTTGTTTTTGAACACAGACTCATATCCTGAAAGCAGCCTAAACTCCCTTATTAGTTTTAATTAATTTTTTGTAGATTCTGTCATATTTTCAAGAGATGATCCTGACATCTGTCAAGATGATGGCTTTAATTCTCTTAAATGCCATTTCTGCATGTAGATTTTAATTGGTTTCTGCTAGAGTCTCCAGCATGGGTGTTGAACACATGTTGCAATGCTCCTATGCTTATGTGACTTTGTAGAATTCTAACTACAGGAATCTGGAGACACCTTCTATCAGGGGTAGGAGGTCCCTTTCTCTTCCTAAGTTAGTGACAACTTTTATGAGGAATAGATGGTGAATTTTGTCAATTCTTTATATATATTGAGATGATATATGTGGATCCGTTCTTTAATACATTAATATAATGAAGCACATTGATTGCTTTTTTAACAGTGAAATCAACCTTGTACTTCAAGAAAAACCACACGTCACAATGATGTATTATTCTTTTTAAAACTGTTACTTGAGTTGCTACAATTTCTGTTCAGGGTTTTTATATCCGTGCTCACGAAGGATACTACTGAGCTGTAGGTCTCATTAAGGCCTTTAATTTGGGTAGCAGAAAAATGCTGGCCTCATGGGATGAATGAGAAAATATGTCCTCTTGTTTTCATAGTTCATGCAAAATTAGTTATCCCTCCGCTGAATGTCTACCAGTGAAGCCATCAATGCCTGTACTTTTCTTTGGAAGAAGATTTTAAGCTATGGTTTTAATTTGGTTCATAACTATGTGAACAGCTGGATTACCTGTCTTCTCGGGGCAGCTGTGACAGTTCGTCTCCCAAGAAACTTAAAAGGCGATAAATTTGTCGAAGCTGCACAATGTTGAGGTAACTGTCCTCTACTATCCTTCCAGTATCCACACAGTGTAAGATGTCGATTCTCTCTGGTGTAGTGGATTGCTTTGCACTGGGGACTGAATCTCTGGCCTTTGCACGGAGCTACATCCCCAGGCCATGTTTGGGTTTTCATTTTGAGACAGGATCCGGTCAAGCCATCCCATTGCCCAGACCAGGCTTCAACTCGCAATCCTCCTGGACTAAGCCTCCCCGTGCTGGGATCCTAGGCCTGTACCACCAGCCCCGGGGAGACATTTTTTAATGGTTAATAAGAATATGGGTTTTCTTGATAAATACACTGTGAACAATTAAAACATACATTCTTAGAGCCTCCTACAAAAGTCAACAAAGCCTTTTTTCCTATATTTTTGTTTTGTATACTTGTTTTGATTGAAAAGAAATTTGAAATGTCTGGCTGTCGTTGTCACTGTCCACTTCTTGTTGCACTTTTGTCAGATTTTGCCGTGGCGCTGCAGATCCAACCGCTGGGTGCGTTCGCACGTGGGATGGCTATTTCGGCTGACTAGCTCACTCCTTTGTCCATGAAATCGCCCTATTCTGTTACAGCATTCCTTACTCTGGAATCTACTCTGACACTGTAACTCTAGCTTTCTTTAGATTAGTATTGGCGTGTAATGTCTTTTCCCATCAATTAGCTACAGTCATTTTTCATATTTAGAGCGCTTTTGTTTCATAGTACTAGAAATTGAGCCTGGGACCTTCACGCTGAGCTACATCTACAGCCAATTTTTATGTTCAATTTTGAGTCTCGCCAAGTTGGTAAACTGCCCAGGCTGGGCTTGAACTTGCAATCCTCCTGCCTCAGCCTCCCAGAGTGCTAGGATTACAGGACAGTGCCACTGGATCTGGCCAGAGTGGATTTCTTGCACGAAGCACACAGCTTGTCCTTGCTTTTTAAACCCAATCTGCCAAGACCTGACTTCCACTGGTGTGTTCGGATAATTCATGCCTGTACATTTCCTATTGCCATGCCTGCAGATTCAGGAATCTTTTTTTCTACAAAGTCTAATCTGCTTGTAAGCCCATAGTGTATTTTTTTTCACTGCATTTCACCTGTGTATGTTCAATCTGGATCATTTTTATAGTGTGCTAGCTCTCTGCTGGAGCCCCCTGGCCCCCAAGACCTGGCCATATGGGTTCCTCCAACTGGCCACTATGTTAAGAGAAAAGGGAAAAAGTCTACAGCTCATTTACTAAGACTGAGTCTCCCATGAGGTCCTTACAGCAATCACATCCCGAAGTCCCATAATCTGTTGTTCAGGGTCAAGGCCCAGGTTTTAGGTGAAGTCTGAGACAAGGAGTTACAGAGAGGTGCAGTTACAGAGGACAGGGACAGATGGGGCGTCCAGGGTCAACACAGCACACTTCTCAACACACGTGGCATGGCAGAAGGAGAGCACCTGCCCACGTGCTGCCCTTCGTAGGGCAGCCACACTCAGGGAGGAGGAGAAAAGCAAACACGAGAGGAGGGGGAGGAAGAAGGACACTGGCCCCTCATCCAGGACACCACCCTGGGCCTGAGGAGGGAGGGAGGGCAACCAGCCTAACTCGAGAGTATAGGACCAGAGTATCAGCCCCCAGAACCAGGAACTTGCAACACAGAGTGGCAGAGGAGAGTAGAGCAGGAACACTCAAGCACTGGGCTGCTTCAAGTTTGCAGGGCTGGGGAGCAGGAGCCCCGGGATCCGATAGCAGCTCATGGACTCTCCAAATCAGTCATTTCTGGCCAACATCTCTCAGAGGAACAAGTATTCAGCACCTCTGACAGCACCATCTCCCTAATCACTTAACAAAGGCAAGATGGTAGAAACATCAAAGACAGTTTCCGTGGGTCCAGGCTCGGGTAGGCAGGAGACCGTGTTTCTCGGACACACTGCATGATGGACAGGGCTACCGGGCAGAGAGTGAACAAATCCCAGAGGCTCACAGGAAAAGGGCAGGAGAGGGTGTGTCTCTGTGTCAGCAAGCGAAGCTGATTTTGAGGCCCATGTACAGAGATGCACAGGACAGAGAGCAGATAGGACTGGCTCCACCCTAGCTGCCAGACTCCACTCCCACTTACCAGACCCGTGCAGTCGTCTCTGCCATGTGTACAAATGACACCACGGTGGCACAGATCGTGGCCCTCTTCCACACATCCAGGGAGCTATTCTGTGGCCAAAGGCAGCTGCGTGGAGCTTAAGGGTCTCAGGGACACTGAGCCTACAGAGAAAGCTCACACGACGGCATATACTCTAGGGACGAGGACAGCAGAAAGGAAGGGCCACACTCCCTAGCTGCCCTCGAGGGCAAGGCAGCATCTCTCTACACTGCAGAGAGCCAGGGACAGCCACAGGCATGGGAGGAGCCCAAGTGAAGAATGACCAGCTAAGAGTCAGACACTGCACAGGGATGCACGACACGCCTGGAAGATCCTCTATGCACTAGGGGCAGTGCTGCCCCTGGGGACACCAGAGGAAGCGTGGAGGCATGCACATGGCAAAGCACAGGGCCACTGTTCTTGATGTCTACAGGACACGCTGGGCTATCTCACTTCTCAGGATCCCAGCGGAGGAGCACCATTCGACAAAAAAATGCCAGGGAGGAAGCTGAGGAGCAGAGGAGGTGGTCCTGGTGGTGGACAGGACCATGGGCACAGCTGCTGGCAGGTCTCTCAGGAAACCTTGGGGTCAGGCACAGCTGGGCACAAGCACCTGCTCCCAGGACCTTCCTGGACCTCCCACATGGGAAAAGGGCCGGGGACACATTCCTGTGTTCTCCCAGGATGGACATGGCACAGGACACACAGTCCACAGCGAAGGGAGACTAGAAGAGGCCAGGACCTTTTTTCTTCCAGTACTAAAGACCGAACACAGACAGCCTCGTGCTCAGCAACCTCCAGCCCCTACCAACCGCCTTTCTTTTTTGGAATACTGCAGAATGAACCCAGAGCCTTCACACTGCACTATACCACCAGCCTATAGTCTAAATTTTTATTCTAAGACAGAGTCTCACTAAGTTGCCCAAGCTAGCCACAAATTTGGTGATTCTCCTGCCTCAGGGTCCCAAGTAGCTGGCATTATAGGTGTGTGCCTCTGTGCCCAGCTGGGGCAGAATTCTTGAAGTGAGGGCAACTCGCCTGCTATAGTGAAAAGCCGACATGACACAAATAAGACCTTAGTAGGTAACTACTGTTACGGTCACCACCATGAGCTCAGGCAGCAGCCCAAGCTCAGTGTCAGAACGAACATTCTCAACACACAGTGCCCCGAACACATTTCTAACAAGTGGCTTTTTGGATGACACCAAGCCGCCCCTATTTCTTTGAGCTTTTTCTACTACGTAATGCATCCCTCTTCAAAAAGATGCCACGAGACATCCATTTAGATTTTCAGCTGAAAGTACATTAAATCAACTTAACCCATTTCCCGTTGAGAGGAGAAAGTGCAGCTCCCCGCCAGTGCTCATTAACTCTCAGAGATCCAGGATTATACTCTTTGTAAACAGAAACAGCACACTGCAAACACAGTGCTATCGGCAGAGTGAGCCCTCTCTTTCAAAAGAGTATCAATATAATAGAACAAGACAAAAATAATAAAAGCTGATAGCTCGTGACAAATTTGGGGGGTAAGGTTACCACTCTAATTTGCGAGTTAGCTCAGGGGACCACTGTAGTCTCCCAGTTCTGTGATGAGTGCTCTCAGGCAAACAGGAAGTCATAACACCACCTGCAGGAGTGGGGGGGGGGCCTTTGAGGGAGACACTGACCTCGGAATCAGGCCATCTGGAGTCCCCTGGCAGCAGTTACTAGCCACTGCTCTCAATCACAGCAGTAAAAACCCACATCTGGTGGGGAAGGCCACAGGCTGAGGGTCCTGAGGACATATCTCTGCCTGAAGAAGAGGGAACCTAGGGCATAAGCAAGCCACCCTAAGCAGCACCCAGGGCACCCCCAGAACATTAAAGCGTCTCGCAATCGGACTCTGCCATGCAGCCACCTGTGGGCTCTACCAACCACACAGTCCAGTCTGTGTCATCTCCAGGGTTCCAAATTGTCACTACTGGGCCTAATGAGGACATGAAATGGAGAAATGTATCCAGGCCAATGATTCCACAGCCTGGGCCACACTGCTGTCTTGCTCTCTGCTCTCTGGCTGCTCACCTTGCAGGGGTAATGAAAGTATTTTCACTTGGGTAGCACTACAGCTAGATTCAGTTTATTATCTGTAACTGAACTGTATCTGGAAAGGATAAGTCAATTTTCACCTTATGATGAAGTCATGATAACTTTCAGAGAAATTTCATTAAAATCACATTTAACCTGAATTAGAAACCCAAGAAAGGGAAAATGTAACAAGCAGATAAAGCCTCCAACACACAGTTTAACACACAGAGACAGGAATACTCTCTATTAATGAGTTGTAGCATTTTCTTCCTTAAAGCTAAAAATGTAAAACTTGAGTGATGACAGTGACCATCATGGGCTTGGCCAGGACTGGCATACCTGGGGGCTGACAGGTAGGCAGGGGCCTCTGCAGTGCCACAGGCCCAGGCCAGGCCAAGTGGAACCCGGGGACTCTCGGCCCATGGCTGGCCCGCCTGCTACCTTGTGGCAACAATGATACCAGTAACAGCACCCACTGTTATCACTGTACCAGGTGCTGTTCCTTAAGAACTGCACGCAGAGGGACTCTAATGACTCTTCACCCAGGGGGCAAATGACAGCTACTGAGGGTGTCACTCATAAAGCCACACTAGCTCCTAGCTTGGGGCACAGCCAGGCAGGCCAGCCTCCAGAGCCCCAGCTGCAGTCCCCTACCCCTGAGCCGTAGCACCAGGGTGGCCAGGATGCACTGGGATCCCTTAAGCATCCATTCCAGCAGTGCCCATACAAACAAACCCCTTCTCTCCTTCCCTCCCCAGAGCTCATATTAAGGTCTTAAACCTTGAATCCCTGCTTCCGCTCATAGACTGACATGTTATTCAGCCACCAAAACTTTGGAAACTGCTTGCTTTCTAACACTACACAGCTGAAGATTAACTGGCTAGATCGCCAGCAGTTCACAGATCCTGGTTTGCTTCTTCCCCGGGGAGAAGGAACTGAAAGCTCCCTAACTCCCCAACACCACCCTCTGACCCTAACACCCAGGCCCCACTTAAGGCAGCCAGCACTCACCTCTGTCCCCAGGAGGCTGCCCTAGTGGCACAAGGCCTTCTCAACACAGCCTTGCGAGCTGGCCTCCCAGTGGCGGACTATGCCCTCTCCCTCCTTACCTCTACCTCCTGCAGCTGCTGACCAGCTGGGCTGCTCTGCAGGAGAGGTGGGCAGTTGAACTGGACAGTGAGTCCAACAGACCAGCCCTCAGGCAGAGTGGGCTTAAGAGATGGGCCCAAGGGAAGAGGGCCCCATATGGGACGCCCAAGCTGACCCCACCTTGGGGAGTTTCCGAGCTGCCTTCAACTAGGCCTGGGGGCTCTCTGTTGCTACTCCCCTGAATCTGACTGTGAAGCACACATGAAGGTACCCCAAGCCGAGGAGGGCCTGTGTCACCCACCCTGGGTCCACACACAGAGAGGAGCTCAACACTCCACAAACTTAACACCCAATGAGTTCACTGTCCTGAACAGTCATGCTAACAAGAATCAGCTCCTTCCTGGAACGCGAACCCTCAAATGTCACTTCAACTGACACAATCCACATTTGCTGGCTTTTTCCCCCCTTTGGCACTTGTGATTATACAACCTTCAAAGATTCTATTTCAAAAGAAAAAAAATAGTCTTCTTTTCCTTCTGTCATGTCATTATTTTGACTTAGAGGATTTGAAAACTTTGAAACATGGTTCTTCTGCTGCACCTGCCCCAGACGTGAGTCACACTTCCTGCTAACATGGATGACGGCGAAGCCAGCTCCCCCAAGGACTGCAGCTCAGCTTAAAACACAAATACCACACTCCCAAGCATGTGTCTGTACTTGAAGGTGTGGCTTTCAAGGGACCACTAATCAAGGCCAGGCAGGACCGGAAGGATCAGGGCCCTCACGGGAGGCTGCAGAACCGTGCCACCTCCCCACCCCATGAGCCTGCACAAGCACCGTGTGTGAGGACACAGCAAGAAGGAAAGAGAGCACACAGAAACCACAGGAACAGGGGTGCACCCCGCACTGTGGGCTCCAGAACTCTGAGAACATAAATATAGGTCCAAGCCATCCCGACTAAGGCATCTCATTCGGGGCAGCCAGAGCCAAAGCAAGCATCTGTACCTTCGGGGAAGGGAAAGCTTCCACACTCTCAGAATGTCGGACCAACTGCCCGGCTTCTGACACATGATCCCAGGGCCTGGTGGGCTGCCTCAGCACAGAGAGATCACTGGGCACACGTTCTGTGCCTCTCTATAGTCCTGTGAACTTCACACTGGCTGTGGCACACAGCAAACCAACCAGAAGGAAACTCCACGGGGACTCAGGAGGCTGGGGCCCCAGGGGCGAAGGTCACTGAGACAGGGGCATCATGTTAGGAACCCATAACACTTTCTCAGGTCTGCCAGAAGAAGACACCCTCTGCAGGCTCCATTACAGCAGATGCCCTGTGTTATCAAGCACAGGGTACACAGTCCTGCCAGGCTGGCCCATGGCTACTCCTGTTCCTGGCATGCCCACCATCTGCCCAGCTGTGGGCTCTCTGAGGGCCAAGGTCCTGAGGCCCACTCCAGGTGCCTACCTTCAGCTCAACCCAAGAACCCTGTGTTTCACCTACAGGTGTCAAACGTAGGCACTGTGCCACTGAGAATAAGTAAAATGTGGCCTGACTGTAGGAAAGGCGAGGGGGGGGGGGGATGGGTTTTGAGCAAAGGACAGGCGCATAGCCCCGGGGCAGGTATGGACAGCGCCCACTGACAGTCCCAAGGGGAACAAATGGCCAGGGTCTTAACCAGCCTGCTACTGTGCTAAGCCAGAGGGACAGAGGGCCTGAACAAAAAGCCTGGAGACGGGAACTTGGAAACAGGCACAACGCTGAGCCATGAGGATGCACGCCTGGTGGGGAGATGCAACGCAGACGACGGAACACAAAGGCAGAGTAGCGCGGCCTCCTAGGCAGCAGCAAGGGGGCAGCCGCGTCCTGAGCACTGCAGCAAGGGGTCCCAAAGGCCCACAGCCACAGTCGCCGGAAGGAGCTGCCGGCCTCCTGCAGGGCACTAGGCTCGGCTGATGGAGCCTCCTTGCCAAGCAGTCCAGGGGCCATGCGGCCTTCCGGGAAGGCATCAGTGAGACGAGCACGGGGCGGAAGCTGACCAAAGCCAGTGAAGAAGGGGCCTCCGCTTAACAAGGAAGCACCTGGTAACCAGCCTCGTCCTGGGGATCCACACTGTGCAAAGTTCAAGGGCTCTGCAGTGTGCACACAGCTCAGCCAAAGCCCCTGGCCCGAAGCAAAGTCCCTCCTGTGGACACAGGATGCCCTACTCAGACCCATCAGAAGTACCAGGACACACACAGGAACATGAGAAAACAACAAGCGGCTATAAGGAGAGCTACAAGAGAGGCACACATGTGGATTATGCCTACTATGCGCACGTATTCAGGCTGTGTGCTGAAGATGTGTCTATGAGTCACATGCATAGGTGGGGCAGTGTATATACACCTCAGTGTCACATGAGCCATACTGTCCCTGCTGTCCCCAGGAGCATCTAGCGGGAAGGGGGACCTGGAGCTCAGGCCTGGGTTTGAACTCAGTTCTCCCTGACTCTGAGTCACCCTGAGGGCAGCTGCTGTGTACACACAGGAGGCTCAGTGGAAACGTGAGTTTTTCCTGTGTTTATACAAGAACAAAGAAACTAACTAGTTAATTCACTGTTTATATACAATTCTAACTTGACTGGCTACGCTGTATTTTTACTTTTTCAATTGGACACCCAGCTCTCTGGCCCTGTTGTGGTTCGAAGGTTGGGTAAAAGAAACCAGCCGCCATATTTCTTTCTGGAGGAAAGGGAAGCATGCCCATTTCTGCTAGCCCGTCACCCCCTAAGCAACCGAGTGCCAGACCCATGCTGCTCCAAACACACCCACAGGCTCACCTTCCCTGAGGACTTGCCTTCACACTGGCTCCTCGCTGACTTCTTAGTTCCCTCCCAGGCCCTCACTTGCCAGGGCCTCTCAGACTCCACTCCCTCCAGGAATCCTGAGGGCAGAGGGCACCGTAACTGTGTCTCCAGGGTCAGCCCAGGACCTCCTATCCCAGCCGGCCCCCCAGAAGCTAGCCCACAGTCCCTGTATCACCAGGAACACGCCCCGGTTTCCTTTTTTCTGGAGCCTGAATGGCCCTCCATGAGACAAGCCCCTAACCTGCGAGAGTTCTTCATGGGACTGTTTTCAGGAAAGCCGAGAACAGGCAGGACCAGGCACACCCCCGCAGAGAACGTGTCTGTTCACACAAGGGTGTCTCGTATCAGAACACAATCTCCATGGTTAAGGATATGGCAAATATCTTACAAAGACATTACCTGGGTCACAAAGGATGCAAGACACAGAGCATAAGGCAGGCTCTGGCCCCAGGCATCAGCTCAGAATCCCCGACTGCGGCCCTGGGAGCACCTGCCCTCTCCCAGTTCTAACACAAAGGCATTCAGGGTCACATGACCACACACAAGATGGAACACAGAAATGATGAGATGTATAAAGACTCATGGCAAAACGAGAAATTTCACTTCCAAAAACACAGAGGCACCCCACATACAACATGGATCAAAAGCTTGTCATGTGTTCTTGAGGCTGAATGAAGTTCTAGCAATCAGTTGCAGCCTTAACATAAACTTATCACTGCAGCAGTAAATTGCCAAGTAATTGGTATGAGCCACTGATTTATGTATCAAAACCCTTTCATAACTAGGGAACAGATTGGCAGTTAAGACAAATATGGCAGACAGAGAAGTTTAGCATGAGCACATCCTCTTCAAGCTACAAGTGCCCTCAACATTAGAGTAGCACGGACAAGAGAGGACAAAGGATGATACTCTATTTTCTGTGCAGTTGTTTAACATGGCCTACTCTAACATAAACTTTAAGACATAGGTAGTTTTTAATCATTTAATTTCATAAAACCATGAGCCTTATCTTGGAATGTTTTTAGAAAAACAACTCTCCCTTAAAAATGCCAAGCCCTTAGAATTTCCCTACTTAGCTATTTCATAAGATTGAAAAATTGAATTAAATTCTGAACAGACACCAGATTTATTCTGCCACACTAGAGTATCTTCAGGGCTGGTGACCCTGGGGCTCATCAGCAAGGACATCAAGACAGCTCCCTGTGGCACAGCAGGTACTGCCCCGTCCCCAATGCCACTGCAGCCAGGGACGTGAGCTAGCTGGAAAGGAGTGCGTGTTGTGTACCACCGTCCGCCAGAAACCCAAACGTTCCTCCCTGTGGCAGGCGTCAGTTGGGGATATCCTGACAACGGCTGTTCAGCAGCCTGAAGCCCAGAGAGAGGATGGTGCAGAACTCAGCCCAGGCTGAAGAGAGAGGGGCCCATCAGTGAGCAACAGAGGCCACCTATTCACAAACCATAGCTGGACCCCTACCCGAGAACCATGAGGCCGACCTTTCACACCCAGCCATGCACAAGGGCTCACATACATATTCAGAGTGGCGCTGACACAAGGACAAATGCCCCCCTAGGGCAGGAGGACTCAAACCTGACCATGGGCATGGTCAGGAGCAGATTGACAGAGGCACCCGAGAATGGGGAGCTGCTGCTCCCAAGACCAACTCAAGCAAGGAACGAGGCCTTCCCAGGATGGTACAACTAGGAATTCAGCTCCGGAGGGACCAGTGATTGTCTCAGACAGGCTTCTGCTGAGGACACAGCAGCCACTCATCCAGGCAACAATCTTACTGATGTCCTGGTAGCTATCACTCTGACCTGTCAGCGCTCATACCTGACCTCAGTCTCCTCTCGTCCTGGCTGGATCTTGCCTTTCTGGTGGACTTTAGTCTGGTTCTGTCCTGCCTTCTGCACACCTATGACAATGGGCCACGGCTCCCCCAAGGCTGGGTCTGGGTGCTATTCTCCCCACTCACAGGAAACCTGAGATCTACCACAACTGCTGACTTCATGTTGCGCTATGAGGGCAGCTTGCATCTGTTTCAGATGTTTTCCTTGTCAGTTTCTATGGTTTCTGTGTCAGTGTGAAATAATCTCCACTCAGATAGAATCCTGGAACTTCAAAGTCATTCACAAAGGGCACGGGCTGGATACAGACTCTTAGAGTGATAGTTTTTCAGCATACTCAAGATACACTTGTGGTTTTTTCTGAGAGATTAGCTATCAATAAAAAGGTATCCTCAGAGAAGTGTTTTTCTCCTCTGCATTAGAATCTGTGTTCAGCTTAATTTACTAGGACTATCTGTTAATTGAATGTTCTGTTGATGCTCCCCGGCACTTGCTGTCCTTAAACCTGTGAACTGGCGCAGTTTTAAAGAGACTTCAGTCATCATTACTTCAGTGAGTGCGCATACGGTCTTGAGGTGGAGCCCAGAACCTGCATGCTGAGCTGTATCTCAAGCCCATCTTTTATTTTTTATTTTAATGCAGGGTCTAGCTAAGTCACTAACTTGCCTAGGCTGGGCTTGAATGTGCAATCCTCTCGCCTCAGCCTCCTGAGTGCTGGGATCACAGCCCTGTGCCACCAAGCCCAGCAATTCAAATTCTCAGTCAGGCTCGCTCCTCCTCCTGTGACTCCAAGGAGACGCAGGCTTTCTTGTCACACCCTATCTGTATCTCTTATTTTCTGTATTTTCATACTCTTAACTCTTCATCTTTTCTGGGGCCATTTCTTCACACTCTCTCTTATGGTCTCTTAGATGTGGGATCCCCTCTGTGAGTGTGCAGGGCCATTTCACGTAAAAGCATCTGTACGAACAATCTGTGTCCTGGAGACTCCCTACAGGAAAGGATCTCACTTCTCCACCCACGAAGTATTTTGAGAGAGCCTAGTACAGATGTTGGTTGAGGTGCAAATGACCCTCAAACTTCCATGCCTGAAACGAGACCGTAAGGTGGTAGGAGGGCTGTGTGATTCCTGGTGCCCTTAGTGTCACCTCTCCTGTCCCAGGCAGTGGGTAGGCTGCTCCTACTCCGAGGGAACCAGGGCTCCACCTACCATCACGTGCGGTTGGAAACCCACAACTCGCTGTGGGATGATTTCTCCTGTATCAAGAAATTCCCACAGAACAGCAGCAGCTGGGCCATTAAGTTGCTCCCTAGTTCCCGGTGCCCTGGTCCATAGACTCATTGGTTCTTGACAACTGTTCAGTGCTTTTAAGAACTTTTTTTAGCTTGATGACTTTAAAAACAAAAAACTTATCCTGATTTTCTGTTGTCTTTAGAGGTAAACACAGGTGAAACTGTCCACCTGCCACTTGCAGAAGTGGACATCCCTCCTACTCACACATTTTTCTATAATTCCAAGTTAAGAGGCTCAAGTTGCCACCTCTCATTCTACGATAAGCTACTGATTCTGCCCGAAGATTCTCACCAGCCAGATGAGCCCCCGACACGGGCCACTGCTCCCATCAGTGCTTCTCCAAAGGCTACTGCCACCCACCATCACACACTTCCATGGCAGACGTGCCCTCCTCCCTCCTGTACCACACCTCCACATCCACATGACATCTCTGCTCAAGATCCGGAAGGCCAAGGAGGTGCTGCTCAGGAGGGATGCTATGGCAGTGTGGGTGACCACTCATGACGGTCTGGGTCTGGCATGTTCCCCCAAAAGCCTCATGTACCTATAGGTACTGTGAACTGCTGGGAGGCAGGGCCTGGTTGGAAAGGACAGGTGCCTGGGACTTGACTTGGAGGGCTATGTACTGGTTTTGCCCTTCTTCCCAAACTTGGCTCTGTTCTGCATACCACGAGGAGCTCTGTCTGTGGCCCCGGCCTTGCCATGTGGTTCCACCATTTCCAGCTACACGCCTATGAACAGCCTGTGACTTTCTAACACTGAGAGCTAAAATAAATCTCTCTTCCCTTAACTTGTAGATGTTGATATTTTGTCCCAGCAATGAGAAAGTAACTAAGGCACTGCTCCTCACTGGCAGAACCTGACGCAGGCAGCCTTCCCCGTCCCCACCCTCCAGCACCTTCGCACGCCCCAGGACCCGCACCACCCCATTCTGCCCTTTGACCCACACTTGCGCAACACCGCACCAACTCCAGAGTCCTTCAACCTGACCCATGGCACAAGTTAGCTCCTCCTTCAGCCCTCCCTTCTGGGTCGGCCACAGACCCTCACCTTTCTCTGTCAGCAAGCCAGGTGGTATTTCCCACCCCTAACAGAATGGTTCTCTGAAATAAATGCTGGGTGGAGATACAAAAATGAAGCAGCATGTTATTTAAAGCAATCTGTTCTTTCCAGTATACCCTTTTCATGCCCTTGGTAAAATCTTTACAATACCCGCACAACTTCCGTTTCTCCCAGAGGTGAGGGCAGGGTAGGGAAGCAGTGCTGCCCAGGGGCCTGCGGAGGGACAACAGCCCACTGACGGCCCTGGCCAGGCACTACAGGCTGTACACCTCCTCCCTGGGAGTGCTGGGTGTCCTCTCATGGTAGCCATCACCAAAATTCTACAGGGACTCATCCAAGGAACAGGAACAAGCAGCAAGAACTGAGCCCACCACAGGAGGGTCCTGCGTGCTGTGAAGAGCTGCACTCTAAGCGAAAGGGTGCAGGACAGAGACGCCCTGCAGGGCCACCCAGGAAGTGTGTGGCATGTGGCTCAAGAGCTCAGGCCCAGCTGAGCTGGTGGTTACTGCCGAGCTTTTCAGCAACCGTCCAACGTGCTTCCTTCCAAACCACACAGCACCAGGGAAAATCAATCTGAGATTTCCCCGACTGCACCCATGAAGCAAACGAGCTCTCGCCACAGCCTCCCGACCTCCAGAAAAACACAAGCCGCACCTTCTACGGGCACAGGAAGAAGAGAAGAGCCTGCGAGGAATGTGTAACTCACTTCTACTGCAAATAGTATTTCAAAGAATTAAATGAGGCCAGGGAACACTTGAGAAACTGCTGGCAGGGAAAAAATCCAACCACAGCCGAGCAGATCTCACCGCGCGTGTACGAGAAATGTGAGTAAATGAACTGATAGAGGCAGGGGGAAAAAAAGTATTTTGAGTAGATAGGTTGAAAAGTAGCAAGACGGAATACTGAATCAAATCAAGTATCATCGGAAGAACTGTGTAAGACTTCATAATATGGAAATTAGGTAATAACCATTAGACACAGAGCCGAAAATCAGATTCAATCAAGGAACAGAATGGAGTTCATAATCTGTATGGCTCCATTTTTATAATGTCACTCAGTAGCTTCCCCAAATCAAGTGCCCTTCCTGGGACAGCTGCAGTGACAGTCATCCACCTCCGACAGGCAGGGCGGCCCAGGAACCTGCTGGCCCTCAGAAGGTAGGCCGCCCCACCTTGGGTTTCAGCACAGCCTGGTTTCCCTGTACCTTCAATGGAAGGATCTGCCAGGCTCAACCAGGACTCTAGAGAACAGGGAGTCTTCCCTGTAGCATGCTGCTGGCCAGCTGGTGTCACAAGCGCGCCTGGCTCTGCGTGGCATCACTCCACTAATGCTCTGTTCGTTAATTTAACAAACTACCAGGAGACCAGGTCGGGAGTGGGCACACATTATCTCCCAACTTTCGTTTAATTAAATTCTGCCATTGTGTATGACAGTCAGCACAGTGTGGGGGTGGGGGGTTATTTTAGGGATGAAGGTAAAAAGTATTTCCAAGCCCCCACTTCAGCATGAAAGCATCATCTAAAATGGCCTGAGCACACAGTGTAATGTTTCTATAATGTGAAAGATGTTATTTCCAGACTTGGTAATTAATTGGATTCCATGGAGAAATTTAGTCTATCCTCCTTGATAGCAAAATGATGCACACAGGCAGTGGAAGAGGTGCCAGAGGACAGCCACAAACCACCACTCTGCCCCCCAGAGGACAGCAGTCCTGGCAACAAGGCGTGAGGAACGCGCGGCGCTGCCGGCCTGGACCGCGCTCATTACCTTCCTTCTAGGCCGTGTGAGGGAGAGGGTGGGCGGGAGCAGCTCCAGCTCCACCGCTGTCTCCAGGAGGCACAGGCCTAGTGCCACCAGCCTCAGGAAGACAGGGTGGCACCCTGCGGCACAGGGAGCAGGTACCCACCCCCGGGTCGTGCCCAGCCTCTCCCCTCCCCAAGAGAAGGGCCGCTCAGAAGCTGCTTACCATCAATCCGGCTCACGAGCTCCTCCAGCAACTTCACTTTCACTTGAATCCCAGGTTGGGCAAAGGTGTAGTTGTCCTAAAGAAAACAGTAATGATGCACATCAGGCGCAGACAAGACAAGCACATTTTCCAAAGGGGAAAGGGCACGACCGTGAACGGTTTTCTGGACAAACAAACAATCAGAGCTCGAGGCTTTGTGCCAAGACGAGAGTAAGGGGGCCACCACAGGGCAGCTCCAGCAGGCCGCACCCCAGGGGAAACCTGTGCCCTGGCATCAGCAGACACAGGCTCATATACCGAAGGAAACCCTTAACAGTGCACTTCTATATGCAAATACGAGATATCTACATTGAAACTGGACAAACAGGCACTCAGTATACAGCTCACTGAGCAGGACTATCTGCTGAGATGACCACCTGGCCAGGCACTTGGACAAATACATGTCAACAGGGCCAGCATCACCTGAAAGCCTGCATGCTGACCACACAGTGCCAATAACACGACTCAAGGCAATAGAGAGCCTGTGACTACCCTCAGAGGCAGGACTGTGTGAGCTCCAGCAAGGTTCACAGGCCGAGATAGGGAAAGTGTGCAAGAACCCCGGGAGCGAAGGAGGTTCAAGGGAGATAGACAGGCATGGAACCGCAACTCTCTCACTTGGGGGCTATGTGACATTGGCAAGTAGTCCAACCTGCCTGGGCTCCCATTTCATCACGTAAATGATGAAACTCACAGATCTGCTCTCTAGGACAGCTCTCAGTGGGAGGAGATCCCAGACATGGCAGGCAACCAGAGGCAGAGATGGCAACTCCATCCCTACTGCTGTCACCAGCTAAGGCAGCACAGGTGGGCAGCTGGCAGTGCGCAGGTAGGAACGCTGACCAACAACATCCTGCTGAGAGCACACACTGATCTAACTCCGATCTCTGGTCAGGAGGAGCTTGGGATAGTCTTCCAACCGGAATGGTGCAGTAGCAGGCTTAAGGTGCGCTCCTCAGAGTACGTGGAAGACTGCAACAACCACACCAGAGATGCCCACAACCCAGCTCGGAGCTCCCTTTGTCCCCACACACACAGGCACAAGGCTGCAGAAGGAGATAAGGGTGCTGCTCACTGCCTGCTCATCCAGGGTACGACACAACCATAGGGCCTTTGCAAGGGGACAGGGAAAGAAGGCGACAGAGCTGGTGTGGGACTGCAGAGTGGGAAGGCCCCAACTAGCCACCGCTGGTTGTGAAGATAAGGATGGGGCCCTGAGACTGAGTGTGGGGGCATCTCTAGGGTGGGAAAAGGCAGGGAACCACGTGTCCCCACTGCAGCCTGCACAGAACCCAGCCAGCAGACACTCTGGTGCCAGGCCCGAGACCCACGGCAGACTTCTGACCACAGTGGTAGGTGATAAATCCATGTTCCTTTAGGCACCTGCAGGCCCTGCTGTCAAGGAGCTGTGGGCTCCACAGGACTAGGGCAGATTGTGTGGGCAGCCCAAGAGCAGCTGCCTGACTCCCAGTGTACTGAGTCAGGCAGGGAACAGGGGTACTCATCTGTGAGTTCAGGACTGAAAACACATGGAGACAGATGCCCCAGAAGGGGTAGTAGAAGCGCCCAAAATACAAACATTCTCTGTGCTTTTGGGGACACAGTGATGGACAAGTGACAGAGCCATAGAAGAAGGACCAACCTTCAGGAGGCCCATGGACATGGGAACTGCACAGATAGGACTCCCACCTCAAAGCACGAGAGGGACTGTCTTAGGAAACAGAGAAGGAAGGACAGCCCCAGGCCAGTACCAATTTCCAAGACCAAACTGCGGAAGTACGCAATTGCTTCTGATGCAGTCTGCATGCTCTCTAACACACGCACACACACACCCGCAGATGCACACACACACCTGTGCACACTCCTAACAGAAGCAGGAGTGGCAGCAGCAGCCACTGGACCGCCACCTAAACATGCCTGCAGGGCACTGGGGATGCTTTTCCCACGGCAACCTAACAGTCATGCCCCCACCACCTCATCCCTTCTCTTGCTAGAAGATCTCTCCAAAGTGGGCATCAAGTGACGTGCTCTGAATTCCAAACTGACATCTCCGCCAAGAAAGAAACCAAGACCTGTGTGCCCAGAGACGTCTCTCAGAATGAGCCAGGCCACCCTCTGTGGCACAGGTTGGGGGTTGTCGGGGGAGCAGGGGCTGTGGGAACTTAGTCTCGCCAGGAGAGGGCTGCCCCAGGGGCCTGGGGAAGGCTGTTTTCAAGACCTCTTGAGCAGTTCTCAGACACGTACATGTTTCCTACTAAAAGTTCAATTCTCTGGAGAAAGGCTGTCGAAGACTCGGCACCTAATGGGAACGGCTTTGGGGCCACAGGCACCCAGGGGCCTGAGCACTGCATGGGCTGAAACAGTGCAGTCATGGAAGCTGAGGAAACCCCGAGCTTTGTCGGATCTGAGCTTCATCCGGCATAAGCAATCCTAGTTCTGGGCCTCAATGCCTTTGAACATCACCGCCTTCAGACCTGAACTTGGAAAGGTTAACCTGTAAGACTTCATTTCTCCCAGTCAACGAGGTACCAGGAAAAGGTTAGTATTCTAGTCTGGGACACATAGCACTGGCACGTTTCTACAGACTGTCACTTGACCCTGGACTGTCACCTGGGAATTTCCAACAAGCCAGGATGAGCAGTCCAGCTGGAAAGAAGATGAGGACTCAACATGAGAGTCTGCAGCCTCAAGCACACAGAGGCCTTGCCAAGAGCTCAGTGAGCAGTCTACTCTGAACAAACCGCAGCACCCTTGGGAGCACATTCTGGGGGTCCTAGGTCAACGCCTGCAGAAGCAGGGGACTCTTGGGGATGAGCTCAGCAGAAAGGCTGGGATCTCCCCCACTTGCCACTCATGAGAGACCAAATGCTTATGCAAACAAAAAGCTAAAAAGCTGGGATGGGGCTTTCCCCAGACATAGGGTCTGCTCCCAAGTAGAGGGAGCAGGAAGCGCCACTGGTGGCTGTCCCATAAACTTGCCCCAAGGAGCATGTGACTCCTAAACCCAGGCAAGCAGATGGCCGATAGGCTCAAGGTCCCCTACCACACCCAACGCAGAGCCGACAGTGCTAGGGAGGGCACCTGCCTGATCCAGCCCTTCCTGGGGAGAGGGGCACGGAAGCCTACCCAACCCTGGAATCCAATCAGCCAGCTTAGTTGGCTCCTGCACTATGATAGGATTTCAAGCCTCCCATTTAGTAGAAATAAAAGTTATTCTTTGGCCTCCATCTGCCACTATTTTGTTTTATTTCTCAATTTGCTCAAAACCCGGGGAGGGAAGACGGGTTCTCAGGAATCCAAACAATGAGAAAAGAACAACACCCAAGAGTCTGTTTAAAAGAAAAAAGCCCATACTTTGAAAAGACCCTCCCAGGCTGGAAGGCATGTGCTGGTACCCCGGCTGCGGGCTGGAACCAAGGACCCAGTCTTCAGGTCGGCTTCCAGGAACAGCAGGAACCACAGAAGGCAAGCCTGCCGGGGCCAGGGCACCGGGCAGCCAGGCCGGTGCTGCATGTGGTAAGGGAATCAGCGCTGGGAAGCGCAGAGGGCGCCCGAGGACATGGGCACAAAAGCAGAACACCAGAACCGGGTGCTACAGGTGACGTGGGGAAAGGGAAGCCCTGTAGTCCAGCAGCCTCTCCCGGGCAGGCTCTAGCCACACGGGCCTGCTGGGACCCTGCTGCCCACAGACCTCACCAGCGCATGGGCAGATCACGGTTCACTGCTGGGATATCCCAACCAGCCCCGCCTCACACTCCTGCGATCAGAAAACACTGCCACGCAAATACACAGATAGGTGGCACTAACAGAAACAGCAACAGTATCAGTGTCACTCCCTTCACAAAAAGTAAGCAGGCAGGTTATTTCCATCTGAGGTGTTTATTTTGCATCTTTAGAAAACGATGGAATTTATAAAGTGTGCAGCTGGGCTACACCTGTGGAGGACAGAGCACTGGGAAGGCTCCTGCTGTGCTGCATGTGACGTCCACCTGCTGACATGGACTGATGCATGGACCCAACATAAGACACTTTCACATCTGTTACCATTTTGATCTGTTCAATCAGCACAGCCTCCTACAGGCCAGAAAATTACTCCTGAGCATCAGCATTATACTAAAGCAGCTAGACTGACCACTGCCCTCGGACAGGCCAAGCATCAAGTCAGGACACGTGAACTCCCTGGCTGAGTGCAGCAGACGGCACCCTAATGCAGTGTGGCTTTCCTCGTGGGGCCTAGCATGTGGGGCATGCCACGCAGAGGTGTGCACAGACCAGCCACCAGGGACATGCTAAAGTCTGCCAAGATTCGCCAGAGCTGGATGGCTCTGGGCTGCGGAATAGGAAGAACCTGTGGGACAACCCCGGTGGGGGAAGTGACAGCTCCAGAGGTGGCACCTGGCTTCTCATGGACTCCAACCCGTGTGCCCTGTGCCCTGGTCACGCTGCTCTGCATCCCGGCAGTGAATGGATCACAGCTACAAGTACAACGCTGAGCTGCAGCCTGTATGTCATCGAGCCCAAGCGGGCCTCAGGATCCCCTGAGACGGATGGAGGTGGCACAGGCAGGGCTCAGGGGGCACAGGGACGGCTGCCTGGCAGGAGAGCAAGCGTTCCTCACTGTCATCTCACAGGGGTCGGGTGGGGACTGACGGAGACCTGCCCTGACCGCACAGTATAGACCGGGGCCTAGCCTAGAAGGCC
>PVKB01002021.1:249299-329612 GCA_004027205.1 Ctenodactylus gundi | reverse complement strand
TTTTTTTTTTTTTTTTTTTTTTTTTTTTTTTTTTTTTTTTTTTTTTTTTTTTTTTTTTTTTTTTTTTTTTTTTTTTTTTTTTGAGACAAGGTCTTGCTCTATAGCCAGGGTGGTCCTGAATTCACTGGTGTAGTCCAGGCTGGCCTTGGACTCAGTATAATCTGCCTGCCTCAGCCTCCCTAGTGCTGGGATTACAGGCATGTTACCACTCCCAGCTGGGGAATCAAACTTGGGCCTGGCAGTTGCTGTTTCCCCAGCTCTGGTCGTGTATTCTTTTCTGCATTGAATAATGACAGGGCAGCGTTTATGACCAGTAAAATTGGTGAGCAGATAGTTTCTGCAAGGGTGGTAAGATCGTGAGCAGGGGCTTGTAAGGTTTAGAGATATTCCTGACAGTAAGCCGTTATCCCTGCCGTGTGATGTTAGGAGAGACATCTGAGAAGAACCACCTGTGTTCGCTCTGAGAATGCAGAGAAGTTTGCTAAGCTCTTAGAGTAGATGGGGGTGTGTCCCCCAGGATCTGAGGCATGCAGGCATTTGGAGTCTGTGGTGTGATGGTGGCCACTAGGCATTGACATTGGCGGCTGGAAGGAGAGGACCTGGAAAGGTCAGTGGGCATCTATGCCACGAAGAGAATCTGGGGCACTACACTGTAGGGGATGGATGATATCGAAAGGTTTCAACTGGAAGCATAAGAGGATCAGAATGATGTTCTAGAATTTTCTTTGTGCTGCCATGGAGGAGAGACAGTAAGGCGGGGCTCCTGCAGGCCCCTGGGAGTCTGGATGAAGGCGCCTAGCAGAGAGGGAGCACATACTAAAGAGGTGCTTAGGAAGTGAAGTGGAGGGCTTAATGACCCCCTTGATGCGCAAGACTGGGAAAGGAGAAGCAAGCCTGGGATAATTGCTGGGTTTCCATCCTTCCAAGTGGCTGGAAGGAGGGCCACTACCTGGTTGGTGCACACAGAGGGCGGGCCAGGTTATCTGGGGGCAGGGGAGGGAGTAGTTAGGGTCCTGTTAATTTGGAGGTGGCACAGCTAGTAGGTGGGTGTGGGGCTGAGAAGAGATAGACCTTGGCTGCTGTCAGTGGTAGTGAAAGCCATGCAGTCACTGGAGGAGAGAATATGGAAGATGCGGAGGTGAGGAGCAGCCCCAGCCCCAGCCAGAGGCCTAAGGAACGGAGGTGCATGCGGGAGGGGCTGACGGTTGAGGAGGTGGGGGAAGGTGGAGGACTGTTGAGGGTCTGCTTGAGGCAGAGAGCCAGGCACAGTGGGGAGCTGAGAGAACCACCAGATGGAGCTTCAAGATGTTGCCTCAAGAGTTTGTTCTTATTTTAGATTTGGTGCTAAGTGACAAACAAAAACTTATCTAGAAAGGGCTAAGCAGAATTAAAATCCTCACTATTAGGAAGTTGGACTTACTAGGAAATATCCCCCCCCCCCCCCCAACACCCATTTTTTGTTAAGGTACTGAGGATTGAACTCAGCACCTTCACAGTGAGCTAGATCCCCAGTTCATTTTATTTTTTTATTTTTTACTTTGAGAGAGAGTCTCAGGCTGGGATAGAACCTGTGATTCTCCTGCTTCAGCTTGGGATTACAGGCCTCTGCTTCTGGGCCCAGCTAACATGCCATTTGGAAATTGGGATTTACTCTGCCTAAAATCTTCCAAGTTTAGATCTTAAAGGATTTTCTGAAGAATTACCTATTTTCGGTTGAACCTGGTGCTGTGCTTGTTTCGGGTTGACCTAGTACCTCTCTAGCAGAGCTCGAATCCATAGCCAAGTAACACTTGGTGTAATTGTGACCCTGTAGATCTATCTTCAGTTTGACTCCTCTCCTGTGCTTTTCACAATGTCTTGTGCTGGATTGGGGAGCAGGAAGGCCAGGTTCAGGTGACACCCCCAGCTGCTGAGAAAGGTCCGGGCTCTGCATAACAGCCAGCTACCCTACTGCCCCGTAATTAAGAGTCTACCACGATTTCCACTTCAAAAGGAGCGCCTTCCTACCTGTAGCAGACTCCCTCAGAAGAGGAGCTTGGGCCTTCCCATGGGGTAGAGTGGGAGTGCTTCTCAACCAAATACTCATTAGTGCCTTTCATCCCCAAAGATGAAAGATCTCTCAGACATCAGTAATCCCCACAAAAGCTCTTTGAGGAGGAGGTGGGAGGCAAAGTGTCTGGAGGGGTAAGGAGACTCCAGGGTGTGCTCTCAGTACCCAGACCAGCTGCTTACCTACTCAGTGCAAGAACCAAGGTGAGGACGCAATGACTGGCACTGCACCACTGAAACTGTCCCAGGTGGAGGCTGCCATGCCAGATCCCCTGGATCTTATCATGTCCTGTCCCTGTCTGATCAGCAGCTGAGTGTATTGGTAAATAGCTGAAGCTGGGGTCTGGTGACTCAGGCCCCTGGCCCAGCACTCTAGGAGGCCGACGCAGGAGGGTCACAAGAAGTTTGAGTACAGCCTGGGCAGCTTATCAGCTTACTAAGATTCTGCCTGAAAATCAAAACTAAAAATGGGCTGGGGAGCTGGCTTAGTTTGAAGGCTTTGGGCTTGATCCTGAGCACCACAAAAATAAACAAATCGATGAATAATTTCTTGTGGCTACAAGAAATTTAATCAAAAGGAAACTGACAAACTTAATAGCGCACATCACTTTTTATCAGAGTTAATGGACTTCTAAAGTTATCCTTTGTAAAATAGTGTACCATGACCTTAAAATATTTGTACAAGTTTTTGAGTACTAATTTTATCTAATTGTCTATAGTGTAAGTTCATTTTCCCAAATTTTCATCATTAGTAAGTTTGTTTCTTGCATGCTTGTTAAGTTTTTCCTAAGGGACTAGAACTAAGACTTCTAGTTATTAAAATGTGATTGTTGTGTTTTCTGCCTCAGAGCCAATCCCAGTGCTGTGAGGTGATGGCGGGAACTCAGGGCTGTCTGGAAGGAGGAAGGCCGCCAGTGTGCATCACGTGCCTGTGGCCGCAGTGGATCGGGGATGGGGCGGCTGGGAGGATGGTGAGAGATGAATGCACCCTGAGCGCTTCTGGGTGAGGAGGGAGGGTGCAGTTGTGGTTCTGGGTGCAGGTGGTGGCCCTGGAGGGCACTCTCCTGAAAAATGTGGCTGTGGCTCCTCTGGGTTGCTCTCCTACAGAGGGAAAAGATTATCAAGGGGTGTGTTCAGACTGGGGTAAATATTCAAGTTGGGCAAAGTAAAAAAAAAAGTTTGTCTCTGTGCTTAGTAGAGAACAGTAGATAATGATAATAGGAATATCTTTAATGCAGTGAAATTCTGGTGTAGTTACAAAATAAAAGATAAGCTAAAATGAATATTGGCCATTTTATATCATTATCTTGATATTAAAAAACAAAACCTAACAGCGATTCTTCAGAAAACCTTCCTACAAGCCAGGTGCGGTGGCCCACACCTGTAATCCCAGTTACTCTTACTTGGCCGACTGAGGCAGGCAGGAGGATCACCGGTTTCGAGGCCAGCCTGGGCAATTTAATAAAAAATAAGCTGGAAAGTCTGGGGGAAATAGCTCAGTGACAGCACACCTGCCTATGTGTGTAAGGTCTTGGTTCCACCCCCAGAACTGCAAACACAAACCAACTCAAAAATATAGCCCGAGTCCTTTCATTCTTTTATTTTAGTTTCCTTAGAGGTTGGGCTGCCAGAGCTCTTCCTCTGCTCCCCGTGCTTGGTGCCATGGGGGAGGCTTCGGGGTTTTGAATGAGTGGAGCAAAAAAAAAAAAAAAAAAAAAAAAAAAAAAAAAAAAAAAAAAAAAAAAAAAAAAAAAAAAAAAAAAAAAAAAAAAAAAATATATATATATATATATATATATCAGTGTGAAATAAGAGTGAGTGGGAGGGAATCTTCGTAATGGTGTCATCAAGAGCAGAGAGAACACGTCAGGTGGGGACGGGATGGGGCAAAGATTGCCGCCTTCCACAAGGACAGGTTTAGAATGTAGATACTCCTCAGTTAATGGTGATGTTCCAGCCCACTAAACCCATTCTGAGTTGAAAGTAAAAAAAAAATGCATCGAGTGTACCTAACCTGCCAGTCTAGCCTGTCTTAACCGGGCTCAGAGCACTTTTGTTAGGCCACCGTTGGGCAGAAAGATCTCACACAAATCCTATTCATAATATTATTGCGGGTTTCATGTGTGAATGGAATACTGTATCAAAAGTGAAACACAGAATGGTTATTTGGATATGCTCTTGATCCACTGTAAAATTAAAAGCTCTTAAGCCGAACCATTCTTGAGGACCATCTAGAATCGGTTGGGGTTGTGTGTAGGGAAGATGAGGTAGGCCTAAGTAGGTGAGATTGGCTCGAGGTCCTGACACTGGTCCAAGTTTCATTGCTAGGCTTCGTCTCTGAAATGCTTTTTTGCGCGCTAAAAATCAATAAGCATGCGTGTCACTGTCTTTTCTCCTGCTGCCTACAGCCCTTTTCTAATTGAGGTTTACTTACATGTATGACATAACAGGTAATAAAATAGGAATACCTATGGGAAATACGTTGCTAATTTTCTACCGAGGTAATTAGAATTAAATCTGAAATACTTCCCATAGAAGGAAATTTTATAATTCTGGTTGTTTAGGGAGGTCCAAATAATTTAGATCTCGTAATTGTCACTGGGTGCCAGTTAGTGTATACTTTCCAACTTGTCACTGAGAGACAGTGAAGAGTGATCGCTGAGTAGTTGGCCGTAGCAATAGCAAAGTCTTAAAAATACCATGGGAGTGAAACTTTTGTTCACATTTCTGCTGCCGAATGTTTAAGATTCGTATTTTTCCCTCAGATTCTTTTTATTTCACATGTATAAAGTTTGTATTTAAGTTTCCTATACTTTATGTTAACTTTCTCAACATTCTCATAGTTGATTGTACTTTGGACGTGAAGGTCAGCAGGAAGTTATATTTATTCTGCAAACTGCTAAAGTATGTCTCATGCTCTGTTTATCATTATGTCAAGTCTCACTGTGTAGCCGAGGCTGGTTCTGAACTCACAATGGAGCCCAGGCTGGCCTTGGACTCATGGCAATCCTCCTGCCTCAGCCTCCTGAGTGCTGGGATTACAGGCATGTGCCACCATGTCTGGTTTATACCAGCTCCTTTATAGTTTTAATTTTTTAAAATAGTTTTAGTTTTGAGACAAAGTCTCACCAAGTTGCTAACTTTCCTCTGGCTGGACTTGAACTTGCCCCTCTCCTGCCTCAACTGCCTAAAGTACTGGACTACGGGCCTGCACCACTAGGCCTGGCTGAGTCTTCACATTTAACAAGCAGCATTCCTGTAGGCATAGCCGTAGAGTCGGCTTGGAAGAGGAGCTCCTATACTTTGCCTGTTCAGGAGCCTCTCATGCTTGCCTGGAATAGGAGGAGGCCCTCAATGCCCTAAGTGATTTGATTAGTATTGATTTAGATTTGAGAATACTTTAGAAATGTTACTGTAGATGTGGAAAATATAGGAATCTTCAAGTCCAGTTGTGCAGATTTCTCAGTGTACATTTCTGTTAATCGTACTACTTGCCACCTACTCACTTCCTAGAGAAATATTTTGTAGAGAAATGTTTTACAGTGTTAGTAACAGAGATTTGGTCCTCAGCTTGGTATTCCTGAGTCATCTTGCTAGCCTCGTACATGTTAAAAATAATTCAGAAATTTTATTAGTGCTGCTTGCTAGAGAGGAAAGCCAGGCAGGGGTTATAGAAACCAGGACTAGAGGAGAAAACTGGCGTTTATTAGTTAACATTTATTAATTGGCGTAGAATGTCAGGTGATTCAAAGTTATTTTTCTTGTTTTTTCAATAGTTCTGGGAGGCGAGTGTAATCATTTTCATTTGCATGGTGGGACATGAGTTGTAGAGTGGTTGATCTGTGACCCTGAGTTGATAGTGACCCACTCTCCAGTGCCAGGCCAGCCGTTTGCTCTGTTTCCTCTCTGATGATCCATGTGCTCCAGCTCTCTCCCCTTGCCTGCCTGCCTGCCTTTGTTTCTTTCTCTCTCTTCCTCTCTGTCTGCGTGTTGTCTGTCTTATCTGTCTGTCTGTACTGAGTGTTAAATCCAGGGCCTTTGCCCTGAGCTACGCTCTCCAGCCTGTTACTTTATTATATTTTTGAGACAAGGTCTTGCTAGGTTGCTTGGGCTGGGCTCGAATTTGGAATCCTCTTGGCCAGCTTTCCAGAGTGGTAGGACCTGTTGTTCTTACTAATGATCTCTTCTTCTTTGCAAGCGTGCTTTCGATCTCCCCAGCTCATTTCTGTCATTGCTACCCCTGTTACTGTCAGAGCTCATTCAGTCTTGATGGACAGTGGTGCTCTAGTACCTGTGAGACGGGGCGTCCTGACTGTTGGCTTCTGCCTGTTGCTTCCCAGGCTGTCATCTAATGAATAAAGCGCAGATGGCAACCTGGGCCTCACGTCCTCCCCCATCTGACATCCGAGCTGCTGTTCCCCCACACTCTGTGCTGTGTTCCATCATGGTTGATGCTTCTCCGGGTCTCTGTGAGTCTCAGGATTTCTGAGCTCTGTCCTTCATCTGTGCTTTCCCTCAGCAGCATGGAGGACCTGCACTGCTCCTCATGTCCAAGTCAGACACACACTTCTAGGCCGGGTCAGCCAGCATGGCTTTCTGTGTCTGCCCAGCCTGACATCATCCTGCCCTGGTCTGAACTGTGACCCATGAGAGGTGCTCCCTGCCCTCAGACCCTCCTGAGAGGCCTCTTGGGGGCTGTTCCCTGGCAGTCCCCCTCGGTCCTGGCCTGTTCTTATTAATGGGCACACATCTGGCTTTATTTCCTTGGAAATGGAGTGGAGTCTACATGTACTTAACACTTCAAAAATCTCTAAGGTTTGTCCAGCATAGAAGTTGATGTTTTCCTTTCAGTTGTTTTATTTTTTTTTTTCTTCCTAAGTTGGACCCCGACTCTTTCTTCATCTTTTTTACTTGATAGTTTACCTCCCTGTGTTTCACAGTGATGCAGTGTTTGGGGGTGCTTTTCTTCTTTGTGACCCAAAGGTGTTTTCTTGCGCCTTTCTTCATAGAGCGCTCTTGCTCCCTCCACAGGGGGCCACTTTGTGTTGCCTACATGTAAGTTGTGGGTCATCTGGCTTGATGTCTTATTCTTGCAGTGAGGCAGTCATTGTGTAGCATAGTACCTTCCTGGTAAATGTGGCTTCCTGTTACTGAATGGAGGGTGAGCTACTTCCAGCCACAGGCAATACAGCTGGAGGTTAAGGTGCACAGGACATGAGTGGCTAGGCTGATTCTAGCCACTGTGTGCAAAGAGATCCTGATGTCTCTTTGTTTTTTGGGTTGTTTTGATTTGCTCCTAAAGGAAGGCTGAGACAGGAACTGCCTTGTGACGTCTGGGAGCTCTGACATGTATGCCCTCCTACTACAGAGTTAATTGATGGATGGAAACTGAAGTGGCCTGCTGGCAAGTGTTTTTCTCACCTTCCAGAAAGGCATCACTCATCTGTCCTCTTGTGGCTGTTGTTTTTGTCCTTGTTAGCCTTGCCTAAAACCTTATCTCTGGTTTCTGTAACATTGACACAGGGCTAACAAGGACTTACTCAGGAGCAGGTGCCTCCATATCTGACTTGTACTGTTTGTTATTGGGAAGAAATTTAAATATGCATGAAGTGTTTTTAAAAGAGTATTTGTTATAAAAGCTACAGGTTCTTTATTTTCAGAAATAAAATTATATATTTTGTAGACATGTAGAAATAACAGGTTTCTTTTTTTTCTAAGCTTTTGGCTTTGGGTAAGTTTTAGTATAAAAACAGCTTAGCATCTCCAGGTGTTAAGTATGACCTTGTTTAAGTTAGGGTGAGATTAAAGAACTGTGTAATATGTTGCTATAAAGGCAGAATTTGAAATATCATTTCATGCCCCAACAGCATTTCCTGTCCTAGAGTGAACCCATGAGATGTGTCACCAGAGAGCGGGCAATAGCAGAAGGCATTTTTAAACGAGCCTTCCCTGGGATGAACTTGAGGGTCCTCTGGCCAGGGATCCAGTGTTGACTTTCTTAGTGGCGCTCATGTCCCAGAAGTCATTGTTTCCTGGAGGCCCACCGTGAGGGGCCAGCCAGAAAGAATATCCTGGTCCATTGAGTCATGAGCTTGTGCTCTGTCTCCAGGAAGGAACAGTGCAGCAGCTCTGATGAGTTTGGGAGGGTAAGATATATTTCTTCAGTGCGACTGGGCAGTATGTAACGATAGAGCATGGAGGGGAGATATCTGGTCTTCCAGTGAGCCCCAGGGCCCCGGTGGGTACTGGAGTGACCAGCATCCCTGCAGGCTCACTCTTTCATGTGTTTCTGTCTTCAACCTTCGCTTGTTTTCATTCGTCATTCGACAGTTATTTACTTTCAAGGCATCATGAAAGAAATCATAGGTGATACTGTCTTTTATTATAAATTAGTCCTATGCAGAAAAATAAAACCACTCATCTTTTTTCATGTGGCATGCTACTTTTGTTATGGTTTAGATCTAAAATATTCCCCAAAATCTTATATGTTCAGAGGAGGGGATTTTGAAAGGCAGTTGGGTCACAGGGGCTCTTTCTTCACCAGTGAATTAGTCCTTTGATGGAATTATTGGTAGGTATTGGGAACTCAGGAGTGGGGCCACCTTCAGGGGAGTAGATCCTGGGGTTGTGACCTTAGGGACTGTGTCCTTTTTTCTTGGCCTCTCTTCTTTTTTTCTCAGGCTCTCCTTCTTTTATTTCTGCTTCCTGCTGTCACAGAGTGAACATCTTTCTGCTTCCATGTCCTTCTGCTATGCTTTTCTGCCTTGTTACAGGCTTAAAAGCTATGAGTCCAGTTGACCATGGACAAAACCACTGAAACCATGAGACAAAATAGGTCCATCCTCCTGTTATTTTCAGGTATTTTGTTAAAGTGATGAAAAGCTAACATAAGAACTTTATATTAAAGTAAAATGACTTGAGGTTATCCTCTGGAGAATGATTCTGGGTGAGCTCTGAGGTAAAGCCAAGAGTCCCCAGTTAGTTTCTTGTTAATCTTTCACAGAGGCCAGTCAGGTACGTGTATCATTTTAACTTTGTTCCATGGCTTAGGTTCCTCAGAGTCAGTTATTAGATGAAGGTTTATCTGGTACATGAGTATATAGGGGCGGCTCAGAACATGTCATACAGATTTAACACACTTGCTGACACAGCAGTGTTTATGAATTTGTTCTACACCTGTACTTTGCGGTGCTCACCTTTGGATGGAACACAAATTTTTCTTTCCTGCTTTAAGATCAACAGATCCCCTCAATGTTTCTCTCCCCGAATTTTGCTAAATGGACTCATAAGTTCATATGGTAGGATAGCTTCTACTTGTGTTTTATTCTTTTACTAAGTTCTCTTTTATATGCTATTATGCTGTGCTCATCACATTAACACATTGTTATTCAATGACTCTTTATTTGATTTAATTTACTTTTTTCTTTTATCCTTGTGCTCTTTCAGTACTGAAAAGGAGCAGCTTTGCTCAATCTAAAACTGGGGTAAAGAGAATGATAATATAGAAATATAATTGCTGCTCATAATGAGTACATGCCCTTCTCTTCAGAAGTTCCTTTAGCTGCTTTGCCTGTTATAGGCCGGGAGCCGTTCTATGCTTAGGGCTTATGTTGGTGACGCTGTGTAGTGGGGAGAGCACATGATGGATAGTGGGGGACAGGCAAGGACAGGTAATTGAGAGGTCCTGCTGCTTTTTGATATTCCACCTCCACACAACCATCCTGTTACATTTTCTTAGAAATCTTCTTTTCCTCTCACTCTTCTTCTCTCTTTGAATAGATGCCAGGAATGATACTGGATGGTTCTTAATATTGAGAAAAAATAAAGACGCTCAAAAGCGTAACTTCTGAGTGAGGCGTGGGCCTGCCTGCTGTGCTTACTGGCTGGTTTCCTCACCTCAGTCACTTGCACGTGTTTGCACAGGGTGATTGTCAGCCTCATCTCTGCCTTTCATAGGTCTAGAATGCTGCTTTAAATATGGTATGTGTTGTAAATATGGCACAGTCTTCCCCCCACAATCTCAGTGTGTATAATTTTCGGGGAGGATTACGGATGCCAGGGTCTTTTTGAAGTGCTAAGGCGTTACTACATTTTAGTTCTCTAATGAGGCCAGTGACTCTATCTATCATTCAATGAGCTGTCAACTTGGGGAGGGTTATCCCTGTGTCTAGAGGCCGAAGTTCAGTCACCAGGGCTAAGTCAATTTGGGCAAGGGATAGGATTCTTAGAAGTATCTTTTCATGTGGTGGAAAATATGGTGGTAGGTGACAAGTAGACATGAGGATCAGAAAACCACATACGATGTCAGATAGGCAGCCTCAGGACAAGTGCCCCAAGAAGACCAGGTACAAACTTCCTGTCGTTCCTGACCCACTTTAGCAAATTGAAGGGGAGGGAGGGTGGACTGCTAAGCCCTCACTGGGAGAAATTTCAAAGAGTTTGTAGACATGTTTTAAAATAGTCGTAGGATCCACCTAGAGAGCAATCCCTTCGGGCCACCCAAGGAGGTAACTTGTGGGGACGATGTGCTCATGTTTGAGTCAGTCTGAAGATCATCAGGTGCTTACTTACTTTCGCAGTGTCTTACCCCATAGTCTAGTCTGATGGCTGATGTGACCAATGGCCTACTCATCACACAGGCTGTGCAGAACTGTAAGTAAACTCTCAGTCACCATCATGCTTCCAGCACAGCCACGGGCACGGTTGTTCCACAGATACTTCTTTGGTCAACTTTAATGAGCTGAGTACCCTGCATGCAGGAGTTTGAGCCATAGTGTGCTAACTTTGGCAGCCATCTGTGGACTTTATCACTGGTTAAACAACCCCTTGTGGGAATCCTGGGGGAGGACTTAGCCAAAATAGAAGCCAAATTGCTGACTTGACAGACCACCAGACTGTACAGAGGACCAAGTGGAGATATCGGGTTCTGCCTTTTTTTCTTTTTTCTTTTTGGTTGTTTTGGATGAGCCATAGGAGGCAGTCAGTGCTGTGCTCTGTGTGTATAGCTGGGGAGGATAGACTGAGACTTGCCATTTTCATTGTAATTAGTCATCTCTTTGTCATGAGTGGCAGCTCCTCTAACATTGTATAGACTGCTGGCGACTCTGTGGTTTTGCTTTGTCGTGGGGCAGCGTCTGATTCCACTGGCTCTTTGTATTAGAACAGTACACTAGTGTTCGTAAGGGGATCATCAAGAGGACTGTCTCAGCAGGCATATGGCATGTTGTGATGTAGTCTTACCTCATGCCTGGGAATGAGTCGCAAGGTGGCTTTTTCATTATATCCCTCTAATCTGTAAGGGCCCAGAGGGACAGAGACACTAAGTTACCCACCTGTGAATGGAGCTCTTGGAGGGGCCCAGTCACATTGAACAAACCTGGGTTATCCAGGGGTTAATGGAGACAAGAGTCATATTTCTCCCTACCAGGCCTGGAAAATGTCCCTTGTGCTGTATTGTTTGACTCCAAACATTGAGGGAAGTCTCTTAAATTGATAAGCTGCCTCGCTGATAACAAGTCTAAAGGGAACCCAGGACCTTCCCTGTGCTTTTGTTCAGGGAGAGGTTGTCACAAAGAGAGGATGTACCTTGAAGAAGGTGCAAATGTGAGAGTGAAGTTTCTCCGTAAGAACTGGATTTTTACTCACTTGGGATGAGGTTGGTGGGAGCACTTCATCTTTTTGGGGATTGAACCTGAGGTTTTCAGGGCTCAGATTTCTCCAGCTTGTTCTTATTACCGATGTTGATAGTTATGCTGAGTTTTGCACAGTCTCACACTTGATCACCTGGCAGTGAAAGTTTTATAAACTTGACTTAGTCCCAGATATGACAATAGCCTTCTAGATTGACTATATAATATTTCTGTAGAGATGGTATTCTCTCTTTTTTTTGTTTTTAGAAAAAATTTAATTGCATTGCTCTTTGATGTCACTGCAGATGCATATCACATTCAGTGTCAGGGTCAGGGGTAGGGACAGAAATCTTAAACACTGTAAAAAAGCTAACTACTTTTTATGTCAAAAAAACCCAAGGGAGAAAAGTGAGATATATAGCAGACTGCTTGGGTCTTCAGGACCTGGTATCTTTTCCAGTGAGTAGCATGTGTTGATAAGTGACCCGTGCAAATACAGTGCCTGTTTGGTGTTACAAATACAGACACACTCTCTGTGTGACCACAAAATGTGGAGTTGCTGTAGTTTTTAATACAGATGCAATTTATCTAGTACTCTTTTGGCTCTCATAGGCTTAAATAATCTGGAGAGCCTGTTGCAACCTTCTGTTTCCTGTGACATTGTTGTACAGGTCCTACTAGTAATTTTCCTTTAAACATGGCTGTCTTTGGAAGCTAAGCCCCATCTATGCTGTTGTGAGAATAGCCAGCTGCCAAAGGTGAGCGGCAGTCCTGTGAATTGAGGGTTGACTGTACATGTGGCGCAGGACTTCTGACCAAATGTGGAAAGGTGGTTGAGAGGACATTGGGATGCACAGAAAAATCATGTGGCAACCCAGTTGCTGTGAGCACTGGACTGATGTCACTACTGGGAGGCCTGAGTTCTGGTCCCAGCTCTTGCCCTGCCCCACATGACAGCTCTCATTGATTTTGGAGATGCAGGGGGAACTCATTTCTTCATCTACAAAATGTAGAGGATTGAAGTCACTGTGTTGTCTGCGTAGGCATTCTATAATCTGGCCTGAAATCATTTCATCCAAAATGGTTAGTGGTCAGGGTGCAACTTTTTTTTTTTTTCAAACTTAGGAGGATATGATCAGGCTGATTTTTAAGTCTCGTTGTATTAGCAATTGGATGTATCCAGTCTTCCATGAACCTACTTCTTGTAGCTTTATTAAGTACCCATGTATAAGGAACTGTGTTAGACATTCAGAAGATGAGATAAAATGCGCCCTTCACTTTCAAAGCAATTAAAAATCTTGTAAAGGAGATAGACAAGTGAAAAGAAATTTCACAGTTCCCTGTATTACAGAGTGGTGAGATGATGGAAGAAGGTATGACCTTGCGAGTTTTGGGGAAGGAAGGTGTGTGATCAGGGAAGACTTCACAGAAGAGGTGCCACTTGAATTGGTCATGAAAATTGATTAGGAGATCTCTGGGGAGACCTTCCCAATAGGGAATGGTATGTGCCACATGGAGAGTAAGTAGCAGTAGACCCTTGGGATGTGTAGAAAGCTGTGTTGGACAACGTGCTTGAGATACAGTGTTATCACTGGAAAAATTAAAATGTAGCAGATCTTCTATTTTATAGTTTTTTTTTTGGTAAATGACCATCTACCAGGCCACCAACAAGATGATAATTCTTTGTTTTTAAAAACTATTGTTGTGATGGCTCCAACAGTGCTTGGTTTGGTTTTCTATTTATACCATTTAAAAATATTCTTATCTAAACTAGATTAATGATAAAATGATGTAAAAATTCGTCAGTGTGAGGTTTGTATAAAGCAGACGTTGTTGGCTAAGTACATTTCTAAACATTTTTTTCTGAACTAGTGGTGTAGCTTTGAGCTTTCAATTCTTTAAATGCTTTGAATTCTTACCTGGTGTGTGAGGAAAGTGAAGATCCGCACCAGCTCTGACATCAGATGATCTTGTGAGTGCCTAGTTACATAGGTGGATTTCTGTAACAGGGAGCCTTGCAATAATCAAACATTTCCCAATAGCGACTATTTACAGTGAAGGTCTGGAGGTAATTTAATGCTGTTTGGAGCATAGCACATATTTCAATCTCTTTGCCAAAGACTCTCATGTATTATCTCAGTAAATTCTTAGAATAATGCTGTAAGGAGAGTAATAACTATTTTTGTTTGATGGGAAGAAACCAGAGGCTCAGACAATGTAAGTAACTCAGTGCTGAGGCTGAGGTTGGACACCGGCCTCTGTCTCCTGGCTCCAGAGTCTGGACAGTGACTCTGCTGTCCCATCAATTGCCATAATATGGCACAGGATGGGCACCCTCTTGAAATCTAACTTTTTGCACATCACGTAGATCCTCAAAATTCTTTGGATTTTTGATTTTTTCAGTTGTATGTGCTCACTTAGTAAAGGGTGTTCAAGGATTCCATCATCTTGTCCCAAGTGTTTGGGACATGTGTTCTGTATGATCGCAATGATATCACATTTCAGAAAAGATGAAGTCTCAGATATATGGGTGTGCTGGTGCATGCCTGTAATCCCAGCTTCAAGGCTGAGGCAGGAAGATTGAAAATTTGAAGCCCTCCTGGGCAACTTTGAAGACTGTCTCAGAAAATGAAAAGGGTTGCAGTGTAGCTCAGTTGTACTTGCCTGGCATGCATGAGGCCTTAGTTCTGTTCTCAAGTTCCCAGTACTCATCTTACCCTGAAAGACACATCTTCCACTGAAAGCAGTCTGTTTCACGTTTTAAATAGGTTGATTAATGGGCACAACCATTTTGGTATATCACAAGGGGGCATATTAAACATAACAAAGAGTTATTGTCTATAATAAGAGAGGACATACGAATGACCTGTTTAGTAGTAACGAAACCTCTATCTGTGGACTCCACTCGCTTGCATTAGAATTGGACCCCATAATTCATGGCAACTGCTGAGGACGTGCTGATCCTAACCAGGGTCCTGCCTGGTCCCCCTGCTCGGGGGACCGTCTCCTTAACTTTGGCCTTCTTGCCACCCCAGAGGCCATTTTCTGATCCTCCAATATACCTGAGCTGTTTGTCACTTCTTGCTAATGTCTATAGGATTTTTTTCATATCCAATCCTCCCACCCGCATCTTTGTTCAGCCTTCTTCCATTCTCACTGAGAGTGGAGACGTTCTCTTGTATTTACCTGTTTCTAGTTCCTGAGAGTAGTGGCTTGGCTCATTTCTGCCTGCCTGCCACCCACCTGCCTACTTACCTGTTGTCTATCTGGGCATTTGTCTGCCCATGAGTTATCTACAGTCCATTTCCTTACCTACTCATTTACTGTTTTCTGTTTGTCTCTTCTAGTCTCCTGTTGTCTCTTGCCTGTCTATCTCCTTCCTCCCTCCTGCACAACGTCTATGCAGTGGGTTGGCTGTATAAAACTGTAGGATGAAGCAGGAAATCTGCATCTCCAATTGGGTTGCTGGAGGAAGAGCTCTGTTTTCTGTATAGGGAATCATTTCACTCTTGGTTTTTCTTTGTCTCTTCTCTTTCTTTTGGATTAAACCCAGAACCTTCACAAATCACCAGCCTTTTAAAAATGTGTGTGTGTGTGTGTGTGTGTGTGTGTGTGTGTGTGTGTGTGTGTGTGTATTTTTTTTTTTCAATTTTTAATTTTAAAACAGGGTCGTATAAAGACCCTAAAGTTGAGTAGTCTCTGCTCCACCTTGGGACCCTCTTGCCTTAGCTCCCATTCTGCTGGGGTTACAGGCCTGCAACACCACACCTGACTGATTTCTCGCCTTTTTCTCCTCCTTCCTTTTATACCAAGTCCAACAGAATGCTGGGAAATTGAACTTCTGTTTAAAATTTTCTAATTTTGAAAATTTGCTTCTTAAGAATTCTGTGTGAGTGTGTTTTTCTTTTCCAGGGCTGTGTGGACTAATGGGATGGTACCTCTTCAGCCAACTCTCTCTGAATGAATGATTACACTCCGTGTTCTCCATCCACACCTCCTCTCTGAGTAAGTGTGAGGCATTCATACATCTAAGGCTGTCAAGGCTCAAAGCCCGTGTCCTTGTGTATCTCTGTACTGAATCCGCACGTTCCTGTATAGCTGGTAGCTACTCTTTATGTGAGCCTCTGGTTGGGAAAAGTCAACATAGGTGCCTCAGGGCTGACAATTGAGGAACTTGTGGGTGACTGGGCTCCAGTCTGAGTAGATTATTACAGATGCTCTTTACTGTGCTGAGTGACCCACTCGGTGTGATCAGCTGTTAGGCCTGCCCACGCCAGGGCCTCAGCCCTGGAGCTCTAGATTTCAACTCTGGGATCTCAGAAATCTGATCAAGCGTGTGCATAAACTCCATGCCAAGGGGGACTACCCACCCGGAAACATCTACATATACTGACTCATTGGAGTTGTAAGATCAGGTGAGTGCAGGAGATGAGATCATTAAGAAACCATAAATATGAGGAAAGACTATGACTGAGGTCCTTTCCTAGTAGACCTGTGATGTCTGTTGCACACCTGAAGGTGGGAAAGCTGACGCATCCCAGGCAGAGTTTGGATGGCTGCGAGTTGTGTCTTGGGTGGGATGCAGGGTCTGGGGCTCATGATTGCATTGCTGAAGCACTCACAGAAACAACTTTCTAATCACAGCTTGCCCCATCTTTCCCACACTCTGTTGTAGCCTTTGGTTCTCAAAGGGCTGTCTCTGAGGGAGGGCCCTGCCACACCCTGACCCAGAGGCCACCTTTACCCTTGCTTCTCTTCAAAGTGCTGACTCTACCCAATTTTCTTCTCATTGGTGTAGTTACGTATCACCCTAGTCACCTCAACTTCCTTTGGCGTGCAAATTCCATAGGGCAAGGGACTTGTTTATTTGGTTTATCATTCATTTCCAGAGCCTAGAAAGACACTGGGTACACAATAGATATTTTTTGACTTGAATGTATGAGGTATACAGTTAAATAAAGCTCAGCAGATAGATATATTGCTTGGTTCTACATGGTGAGAATTATTTACATTGGAGGAGCCTAAGATTTAGTTGTCTAATAAGTTTTTTTTTTAAAATGTGAATTATTCTCAGGCTTGAGGCATAGCTTAGCAGTTAAAGAGCTAGCCTAGCAAGCACAAGGCCCTGAGTTCAGTTCCCTAGCACTACATAAGCAGGGTGTGGTGGTGTACATAGTTAATCTCAGCACTTAGAAGGTAGAGACAGGAGAACTGCCATGAGTTTGAGGCCAGCCTGGTCTACATAGTAAGCTCAGGATCAGCCTCGATTACAGGGTGAGACTCTGTCTTAAAAAAAGTGCATATATATATGAATTGTTCTCACAAAATTATCACGTGTAACATTAAAATACCAATATGAGGCTACCATTTCTGATTTGCAAATACGGTTTATATTAAAGCTGGCCCTTATATCTGGTTAATTTTTCTTTATCATCTGCACTGGAATATTCAAATTTAATATCTAACTAGACTTGAACAGGTGTTTGTTTTAATGAAGGGCCCACAAGCTAGATTTACTGGAGTCAGACTGCCTGGGTTCTGTGAATTTTGTTTCTTGCTTCTCCTGGCTTAGTGTTTTTTGAGACAGGGTCTTGCTTTGTATTTCAGGCTAGTCCTGAATTCACTAAGCAGCCCAGTCTGGCTTTGAATTCATAGAATTCCTCCTGCCTCAGCCTCCAGAGTGCTGAGATTACAGGCATGTGCTACCATGCCCAGCTTATGTGGTGCTGGGGAATTGAACCCAGGGATTTGGTAGTCAGTGCCTGCAGCCTTGGCTTAGTGATTTTGGGCAGGTTATTTAACCTCTTGGAAAACAATCTGTAAGGAAATGAAAGGGTTTTTCACAGAGGGATTGTGGGTAGGTATGTTAATATATTTGTCATGGAAATTTCTGTTCGTGCCATTGGGTAGGGCTGGAGGAATGGCACAGTGGTTAAAGCACTTACCTTGCAGGCACAAGGCCCTGAATTGATTCCCTAGCACCCCATAAAGCTGGGCATAGTGGTGCACGCCTGTAAACCCAACACTCAGGAGGCAGAGTCAGGAGGATTATCATGAGTTTGAGGCCATCCTGGGCTATGTAATGAGTTCAGGACCAGCCTGGACTATAGAGAGAAGAGTCCCTGTCTCAAAAAGAAAAAAAAAGATCATAGTTGGGTAGTGTTTATGAAATGACAACACAAGTTTGAGAATTTTTTCTATTTGTATTGAAAGTTTGTTTTGCATTGAAAACAGTTGTCCAAATCCAAGATCATGCAGAAGAATAGACTTTTATACTTTTACCAAGTTAATAACAACAAAGGAAATAGCCAATGAGCCATTTTCTGTGTGTATAATAATACTTTTATGTCTTTGATATTTGACTTGGCTTGAGTTTTCAGTTATGTTGGTTTGATGGCCGTCAGCAAAATATTGAACTTGGCTTGGCCTCGGTGTCCTCATCTGTAACAGCACAGATCAAAGGATTAACATAGTCCTTAATGCCGCATGCAGCCTGCCCAGTGCAAATGTACACTGTCATTTTATGTTTATTTAAATTTTTATTAGAAAATTTAGATGTATGAGCCAGGCGTGGTGGTGCATGTCTGTAATCCCAGCACTTTGGAGGCTGAGGCAGGAGAATCTCCCTGAGTCGAAGGCCAGCCTTGGCTCCATAGTTCAGAACCAGCCTGTGCTACAGAGCGAAACCCTGTCTCAAAAAAGTATCCAAAAAAATAAAAGAAAGAAAAAGAAAAAGTTAGAAGAAAATTGAAAATTTTGTTTTATTGGTATTTGTATTAGCAGTAAAAAATTAACTATATTTCTAAAGTTTCATTTTTCAAGAAAAATAGCATTTGTGCATATGTGTGTGCATTGAAGAATAGTGGCAAAGAACTAATTGGATAGAAAGTGGTTCTTATGTCTTTGGGAACACAGTACGCAGGCCTGTTTCTCTCAGACGTTTTAAGTGGCTGTGGAGGTATTTCAGAGTGACCATTTATCGGGACAGTGAAATTTCCCCGTGCCTCAGGCACAGCTCATTCCTCTCCTGCGGTCCCTTGCCTGGCAGCGCAGCTCCCCTGCCTCTCCTAATATCAACAGATGGGCCTCCCGCTTGGTGAAATGAGCACAGGTGTAGTTTGCACACGTGTGTGGACCTTGGGACTGGTTTCCATTCTGCTTTCTCCAGTAGATCCCAACTCTCTGGACGCTATGGGCCCAACACACGGGCTAGTGTCTGAGAGGGAGTGCCACGCCAGCTCAGCCAGGGGTTTCTTTTTATAATTCTAGGGATTGAAGCCAGGGCTCTTGCTCTGAGCTGTACCCGCACCTTTTTTTCCCCTCTCCTTGGGACAGCATCTTACTAAATCACTAAGTTGCACGAGCCGGGCTCAAATCAAAGCTCCTCCTGACTCAGCCTGCGGTGTGCTGGGTCATAGGTATACCCCGCCAGGCCTGGCTCTGAGGCAGGTACAAGTTGCAAGACTCCGCCTCTGTGTCCATGCTGACTTCCGGAGGAAAGCACCTGCCTTCGTTCATCCGTGTTGCTTTGTAAGGATGGCGCTGCCTCCTAGTGAAGGTAGCGCAGGTGGCGTGAGCTGCTGGAAAGAGCGCGAGAGGGAGCGGGGATGTGGGCTTGCATGGTGTGGAGCCGGCGGGGGTCATCGGGAGGGAGAGCGTGTGTTTGTTGATGAGGGTGGAAAGATTTGTACGGGTAAGAGGAAGTCTTCAAGTGACTCATTAGCGCCGCTGGGGCTGTCCTCCTGCGCAGGCTAGTTGCTCAACGCCACGGAGTGTGCTCTCTGACACAGCTGTGACAGGCCTCACCGGGGCCATTTCAGTGAGAGGGCAGACCATCTGCCTGGCTGCCGTAGGTGGCTCTCAAATTAGAAGGCTGGTGGGCACGTTAGATGGCCTGTCTTGTCTTTCCAGAAACTCAGATTTGCTTATTCTCTGAATTAAATGTACTAGGAACCTTTCAGCTTAATAAGTTCTACTTCAGTCCATAAAAAAGAGAGAGTGCTGTGAGCTGCAGAGGCTGCTGCAGTGCCTTATCCCACGTAGGTCTGGGAAGATTACTTGTACTTTATAAAAAATGTTTCAGTTTAACCCTTCAAAATGCTGAGAACAGGTATGTCCGAGAACTAGTATGCATAATCCATGATTTACTACTGTATTGCACAATTGATTTTTTGGTATTACCTTATTTGAAACTTGTAGGTTTATTTTTGGTAGTGTGATTTTTTTGGTATACATTTCATCATTTATATAATAGCACCACCATTTGGTTACTCTAACACTGTTTCATTTCAGAATTGGTCATTGTCATCCATCATGAATTGCCAAAGTGTATTTAATTTGGATGTCATGACCTAGAGGAAAAACAAAGGAGTATAATGGAAACCTTTGTAAAGAATTCATTCCAAATATTAATTTTTATGCCACTTAATACTTATTTTTTCCTGCTGGAGTAATCAATTAAATGAAATTATTGGGGTTTGCTTATTTTGTAATATAAGTTACCACTTGGCCTTTATGAATATTTATGCCATAACGTCTCTCATTTCCATGATAATTATCTCCTTGAAAATATTTTTGCACATTTGATGATATTTGAAGGCCTTAGGAAAAGCTTACCTTCCAGAATGTAGGTTTAGTATGGTTTTAAAGCAATATTTACCAAGCTGATATTACCATTTCGAGTTTTCTTACTGATTTTTTTGCATATATTTCATGTTACTTTTTAGAAACTTAAGAAATTTTCTCCTTATATTATGCGCTCTCTCTCTTTCTCCCTTTTTTTTTTAAGACAGGATCTCTCACTCTGCAGTCCAGGCTGGTGCTGAACTCACTATGGAGCCCAAGCTGGCCTCAGATTCTTAGCAATCCCCTTGCCTCAGCCTCCTGAGTGCTGGGATTACGGGCGTGTGCCACAGCATGCAGCTTTGTGTGGTTCTGGGGAGTCAACTCAGGGCCAGGCCAGGGCTTTAACCACTGAGCTGTTCCACCAGCTCTCTGTTGCTCTTTTTTATTCCCCAACAATTGATGGACTGGAAGTGCCCTTGGTTTGAGGAAAGCCGTCCCTGAGGAGGCCCTGAAGGTCGCCAGCACCCTTCGTCATGGCAGTGTGGCAGCATGACATGATAGGATCGAAGTTCTTTGCACTCTGTGTGCACCAGGGCGTCTTGCTCGCTTGCTATGTGGAATTACAGGCGTGCACCACCACACCCAGCTAGCTTATTTTAAATGAAAGGATCCAGCAGCTTTTGACACGATGATTTGGGCTGCAGCAAACACACCCATCCTTTCACCTTCACCGCCACCGCCTGTCGCTGTCACCTTGTATTTATTCATTCAGGCTCTTACTCTACAGGTAGTTTTTGGTGTACACCATGTGCCAGACACTTTCTAAAGTGCTGGACTTTCGACCGTATATGGAGTACGCCTTCTCATGCAGGCCTTGCGTTAAAACAACTCACACTTGTTGTTATTTTACGTGATCCTTACACCAACCCTAGGAGGCAGATAACGGCATCCCCATTTTACAGATTGAAAGAAGCGGAGCCCCAGAGAAGTTAAGAGACATGTACAGTGTCTGACAGCTGTGTCTGAAGGCAGGCGTGAGAGACTGGCCGGCCCGGATGCCCCTGTGCGTGACTAGGCCCCCCCCCCCCAACACACACACACACACACACACACACACACACACACACACGCTGAGAGTCGCAGGAGCTGGGCATGTCAGTGGTACATCGGTGGCGGGCCTTCACACCTCTGGGCTGGCGTCGGGGTGACAAACAACGGTGCACACTCGCTCTGCTCCCCGAGCTTTCAGAAATAGACCTGCCGGATTTGGGTATTTTGATCGACTGGTGAGATCTCCCCCCCCAGTAGTAGTAGGGTTCTCACAGCAATATGCAACGTCTTATAGGACATGTTTGCGGCTGTTTTTTTAGGTTCTTGTTCTCTGGGCCCACATTGTTAAAGCTAGGCTCCCTGCCCCCACCCTGAGACTCCCCCTGAAGCTTCCTTGGGCATGCGCGGTTGCCGAGCCTTTTGCCCAATTGGAGCAGCTTCATCATGGGTTGCTTTCCTGTTTCTGATGGATTAACCCGTCCTTTGGAGCTCTGTTGGACAAAAGTAGCTTTTTAAAAAAATTTTAGCTTCGTATTGCTATATTATTCCCTTATATCATGGCCTGACTGTTTATCAGCAATGATGAATGGTGAGATTTTGTTTCCGTGTCACTCTGTTTGACCTTAAAAGTGTGGAGTATCAGGGCTTGAGTTAGGGGTGTGGTGTTTTTTTTTTTTTCTTCTTCTTCTTCTTCTTTCTTCAGTTGTAAGAATCAAGCCCAGCGCCTTTGTGCTTGCTATACAGGCATCCCGCTACAGAGCAACATCCCCCTCCCAGGGCTGAGTTTCTTGAATCTCAGGCAGAGAGGTCAGTCCTGACAGCTCACATTACTTTATTTATTTATTTATTTTTAATTTTTTCCCACTATTTTTATTAATATGTAATTCACAGTGTTTACAATGAATTTGGGTATTTCGTGCACATATGTGTCATATCAACTTTACAATCCCTTCCCACTTTTGATCCTGCCACCCCCTTCCCAACCCTTCCCCCAACTCCGGCTATCACATGTGGTTCTGTATAATGTCTGTGTTCTGGGTTTTCCAAGTCAGAGAAACCATACAGTACTTAACATGTTAATCTAACTACTGCGACCCATTCGAGGAATAGGAAGCTGAGTTAGAGTGGTGACTTAGGTGAAATGATTTAGGTGCAGAAGATTAATTAATATGTTAAGTACAGCTCATATTACTTTAAAAATCATCTTTCAGGGCTGAATTTATAGCTTAACAGTAGAGCACTTGTCTAGCATTTGCAGGGCCCTGGGTCCAATCCCTGTCTTTGCTTAAAATTTTTTTACATCAGTTTTTCTCTATAGGCTAGTTGCATTTATTTGTATTTTTATTTGCAGTAGGGAATATTATTGTCAACCCCACTTCATATTTTATTTTATTTTAAAGCTAGGATCTCTCTAGTGTGTTCAGGCTGGTCCTGAACTCACTATGTAGCTTAGGCTGACATCGAACACATAATAGTTCTCGTGCTTCAGCCTCCTGAGTGTAGGGATTACAGGTGTATGCTACCATGCCTGGCTTATGTGATGGTAGAGAATCAAACCCAGGCTTGCTAGAGAAGTGCTTTAACTCTGAGCTTTGTCCTAGCCCCAAACTCCACCTTATAATGAAAGAAATGGATTTCAGAGGACATCAGAGTTACTAAGGTGAGTTGCTCACCCAGATATTCACTACGTTCTTTTTTTATTAATTATGAGAATTGTGATAGTAAATCTTTTTTCTTTTTTTTCCTTTTGAGACAGGGTCCTATTCTCTAGTCTAGGCTGATCCTGAATTCATTGTGCAGCCCAGGCCAGTCTCAAGCTCATGACAATCCTCCTGACTCAGCCTCTCGAGAGCTGGGATTACAGCATGTGCCACCTAGCCCAGCTTGTGATAGAAAATCTTTAAAAAGATGTTTATGGTTCTGGGGATGAGTCCCCCTCCTCTTTTTCTTTTTTCTTTTTATTTTTTTAATTCTGGAGGCATTCTTATGCCACATTGATAGTTTGTATCTTTTACCTGTTCTCTGGATAGACACAGAAACCCTTACAAATATCTTTGTGACATCTGCATGTGGAGTCTAGGATGTTCATGACCTCAGACCTCAGTTACAATGGGTCACAATCAGCAACAAATTTTGGGTCAGTCTTTTTTTTTGGAGATAAGATCTCTCTGGTGTAGCCCAGGCTGGTCTTGAATTTATTGGCATACTGGGGTAGGCCAGGCTGACCTTGGACTCGGTACAATCTGCCTGTCTCAGCCTCTGGAGTGCTAGGATTGCAGGCACGCACCACCACACCCAGCTTTATGTGGTGCTGGGGAATGGAGCTCAAGGCCTTGTGCTTGTAAGGCAAGTGCCCTAACTGCTGAGCCCTTCCTCCTGCCCCGTGGGTTGGTCCTGACTAGGCATATGACTTACTGTTGGTTATGTGTGCACATGTACGTATGTTATTGTCCTTGCAGCCTTGTATTAATAAAATTTACAATATAGAAAAGTCAAAAGAATTGTAAACACCCATAAACTCACCCCAACATTCCACAGTTCAACACCTTTGCAATATTTGCTTCAAACTATGTCATTTTGTACTGTACGCTTGAAAATCGAAAACTCCGTAAGTAGTAATTTATATATTTCTCAGATCTTTGCCAAGGAATTTAATTTTAGATGCTTGCTCTCCTGTTATATTATTATCTCGGAGTAAAGCACTAAAGAGATCAGTTTTATTTGTAAATAGGCTGGTTATGGACTTTTAAGATGGAGAAGGAAATTAAGAGTATTTTATTATAGTTTCAGAATCTAAAGAACTTGATAAAATTTCTTATATAGTTACAGTGCAAACCCATTTGAAATTATTGAGGGATGTTGGAGATATTTTATCCCTCTTTTTGAGACAGGATCATGTGCTATAGTCCAGGCTGGGCCTGAACTCACTATGTAGCCCAGGCTAGCTTTGGACTCCCAGCAATCCTCCTGTCTCAGCCTCCTGAGTGCTGGGATTACAGACATGAGTCACTGGGCACAGTTTATGTGGTGCTGGTGAATTGAACTCATGGCCTTGAGTGTGCTAGGCAAGAGCTTTAACTGCTGAGCCATTCCTCAAGCCGAGAGATAATTTATTCTTATAGACAGTTCAGGAATAGAAAGATCTCCATATAACATGTTTCAACAGATGAAAGTAGTTGTAAGAAAAACTCGAAGGAATAGTTTGTGGACACGCTGTGTTTCCATGGAGGTAGCAGTCTTCTGATACATGTCCTCTTCCTTAGAAGCACAGGTCCTTTGACTTTCCTTCTGACTTGACACTCCCTCCTCATACGCAGGAGTCCTCTTCCTGTCCCAGGGTTGTGTGAAGCTTTCTTTCGTGCTAGTCAATATTTTAACCTTTCTGTGTAGCAGAGGGGAGGCTGCACGGTCTAAAGGAATAGCTCAGTGACTTAACTGCATTCTTACATTTTCCATATTTACCTAGAGTCTTTTTAAAATACACACCAAATTAATAGTTAGGGGAATTTCCACATTTTCTGTTGTGCGACTTGGTTTCCATGGCAGCCTTCGACTTCCGTCCCGGGACCTTTGGTTCCTTGGGCGGTGCGTCCTTGCCCCACTCCCTGTTCCTGACCAGTGCTATGACCTTGTGCAGTCACATAAGTCTTCTGTTTCTTTATCCTATTTTTACCAGGAGAGGGTTGAAATACCGCATTCTAGATCTACTTACCAGCATTAGAAGTTTTTTGGTTCTGTGTTCATGTTGAAATTTTTATGGCAGTTAGACTAATTTTATAAATTATTAGTTTGATGATCTTATGTAGAGAGATTAGAAAACATACCTTCATGAATATATTAAACTACGTATAGATAGAATTGTGTGCGTGTGGAGGTATGTCTGTGTACGTGAAGATACGTTTTCCATCTTGATAAGGAATCAAAGGCTTATCTGTCTATAGTAGACTGGTCTTCAATGTGAAGTTGCCACATGTAGGTCCATTCACATTTTTAATAATAAAAATCTTACCGAGTACTTGCCAGATGTCCATTAGGATAACTTGTGTATCTGTATATTTAGAATATGTATGCCCTGCAAACTTGTGATTGGACGGTTTTCTTCTATAGGTTGTAGTGTCAGAAATGTGAAGATCACCACACAGTTGTGATCTTATTCCACGGTTAGCAATCTCTCCCCCCCCCCCCCCCCCATGAGAATATAAAATACTCTCAAAATATACCTTTATTTTTGTGGTAATTTTTATATTTAAAATTTTCCATTATAGAGTATAGCAAGACTTAAAAAAAACACACACTCAGCCTCTGGTGTGTAACTTTACAGTAATTTAATGCATGTTTTTGATAGAACAGCACCATGTTAAGATAACAAGGACTTTCAGTGTAGATCCCTGTAATTCAGCTAGCTTAAAAATGAAATGACTCCAGCAAAGAACATAGAGTAAGTGTATACCCGATATTCTGCAAATCATGAAATAATTTTGAAGTTCTGCTCCTGAGGCAGGTTTTTTTTTTTAAATAACCATAACATTCCAGCTGTGGTTTTGGGAGCAGAATGTTTACGACTGCCCCAAACACAAGCATGGTAGGTGTGTATTCTCACTATGAAGGGCTTAAAAAAGAAGTCGAGAGTGCCTTGCCGTGAGTAAACCTTTATTCAGCAACCCGGAGAGCCACGTTCCTATGGAACTTTGATGGTCATTGTGGAATGCAGGCCCAACAACAGCCCAGTCATGGGCAGCCTGGTGGCTCAGGCGTGATGGCAGGCTGTCCTGGCTAATCACTTCAGGCAGCCCATGGAAAACCACTTTCTGGTTAAGTCTGCATCATACTGTTCCACCAATGGAAAAAATTGAACATGATGAGGGTGTGTAGCTAGCAGACAAAAATACATCCAGCATTGCACAGGATCCGTTTTTAGCTCAACGGCTGAGCATTTGAAGTGTTAGACGCTGTTTCCTGGCTTACCATGGGCAGAGGGAAGAGAGGCTTTGTGGATGTGGATATGGATGCTAGCTAGGAAACTCGCTCTCTTGACTAAAAGACCCTGAGAAAAACTGGCTACCTCCAAAGTATTGGCAAAGGTAAGGTGGTTACAAATGTTTATTTCCTTCCTTCTGCAGTTGAGACTTAATTTTATGTGTGAGATACACACATTTTCCCAAAGGCTGCCTTTGGCAATACATTCTTGTGTGCTGATTTATCTTTGTTTTACATTATTTTGTACTTAGGCAGCACACACTTCTGTGCATATGGAAATTATTATTATCTATGACTTGGAGTGTCTGTATGATTACAAACACTGATTGGTAACTTCTTGCCACACCTACTATATTTTATGAATCAAAAATTTTTGCTAGTTGTATGGCTTTCTTTTTCCTGATGTCTCAGAAAGGTACCATTTCTCAACCTGACCATTTTCAAGTATTAATTACTATTTATCTTTACCAGGCAGTTTTTGAGAGTAGAGTGGGACATTGGAATGTGACAGATATTAGATTTTGTCATTTCCTAGTAATGACATAATCTCAGCTGCCTTTTTAGCTGAGTAAACTATTTGGTTGAAGAGTTTCTTTTCAGATTTATAATTTGATGTTCACTACTTAGTATTGTTTGTTCTTAAGTTTCGTCACAAACTTTCTAAAACAGAGAAGAATCTCTTGGCCATCTGTGGGGCGGGGAAAGACCTCATTTCAGTAGAGGGGTCAGCCTGTGTTGTCACCCAGCGAAGCTGCCCCTGAGTCGAGGGGCGGGACCCCGGGAACATAGGCTGAGCCTTCGCCTGTGTACACTGATGACACCACGGAAGCGACCTAACTTCTGGGAGCTCTTTCTTGGCTTGACATTCATTTGGCCCAGCATATAATTCTCAGAAAATTAGTAGCTGGAGAGACAGAAATGGGAAGGTTCATTGAAGTCATTGTAACTTGGAAGATTATTTATAGGATTTCTGGAAAGTAAGGGTATGGCCGCACAGCTGCTGGAGTTTTCCTAACACGTGTCACTGTTTTGCTGTGGCCTCCCACCACTTTCATCCTTGAACTCTATGCCTGCTCTTAGTGTCAGGGTGCCCTGAGAGACTCGGGGCAGGTGGTGGGTGCTCCTTTCACTTGGGTGAGGGCTGTGTTCCCTGTGGGTATGTTGTGTGGTGTGTGTTGTCAGTCGTTAATCCTTACACTTCTTTGCAGAAATGTCCTGGGGATGAAGTGATGAGCAAGGTCAGGGTTGTTAGAATTAACAGAAAAATTGGTTACTTTTTATTGATGACTTTTCCTTTTCATCTCACAACTAACTGGTATTCTGAAAGAGCCAGTGACATTCAAGCAGAGGCAGAGAGAGGAGGGCTGGCCACCTTCTCCTCTGGTGTGATTAACGCTTATCACAGCTTTGATTTGTGCCAGAGCTTGGAGACAGAAGCTGAAAGAACTTCTGACTCAAGTCCATACCCTCCGGCTGTAAACAGTGTTGTGTGGGCATGCAGATAACGCCCTTCCCTCTTCCAGTGTTGTAGCGTGGAGGGGGTGAGGGGCAAAGCCCCTCTCAGGCCCGGCCTGTGAGAAGGGGTCCTGCAGGGCCAAGATAAGGGTTAGGACCCTTCAGAAGGGCTTGTCCTTCTGGTGTGGGCCTTCAGTCACTGCTAAGTAAGACAGATGGTCCAGCCCTGGTGGTCCAAGCTTGTGTCTCAGCAGAGCCACATTTCCTTCTGCAAAATTTGAGCGGGGTCTCAGCAGTCTCTTCCTGCTGTAAACATGGAATGAAGGAACCCAGATCTGGTGCCCCTTAACTATGTGTCAGGGAGATACCGTAACTAGGTCTGTGTGTGTCTCTAGGTTTGGCCTGCTTTGTAATGGTCACTGATATGATAGACACCAAATTGAGTGAGTAAAATCCCTTAGCTCAACAGTTAAATTTTTTTTAAAAAAATCCCTTTTTATGAAACATTCAGAAAAAGGCTTTTTTGGATATATATTTTGAAAGGATAGTTTATTTTTTTTCTTTGAAAGTAAATATATACAGGCTAAGGTAGTATGGCTTTAGAAGCAGTGGGAAAACAAATGGATAGAATTGAAAGACAGGGACAATATTGAAGGTGGGGAAGAGTAATGATGATAGTAGCTAAGCCTCAGTTTTTAACGGTTGAACTTTAATAGTAGATTACTCAGTCCTATTTAAAGCAAAGTTACAAATGTTAGGAGGAGCTAATCATGTTCCAGGAGTATGTTGCACACTGTTTTCAGTTAATTGGAGTCCATACTTGTGGAGACATAGTATCTTAGAGCTTAAAATGGTTCTTAGACAACTTTTCAAATCAGAATACTGAAAAACCCACAAACCCGAAATGACATGTCCAGAATGCCAGAGATGGTTAATTGCCTTGCTGGGATAAGATTCTGGATAATTTATTAGGTTTTTTTTTTTTTGTTGTTGTTGTTATGCTGCTGTTTAGCTGGGAATTCTTAGGTTTAGTCTATCTTGATGTAGGTTGATAAATTGATAGATAGGTGTGTCCGTATGTGGGTGTGTCTGTGTGTGTCTCAGACATATGCACACATATCCACATCCACACACGCTCATCCATTTACCTCTCTCATAATTCTTCCCCCCTTTGCTTGTTTAGTCATTCATCATTTTACCAATCTACTTACCAAACCAGGCAGAGGCAAAGCTCGAGTCTGAGACAAAGACTTCTCTTTGGAGACTAGTAAAGTTCAAAATACGCACTCAGACCTTGGCCATCATCTCTTTACTACTGCCAAAGAGATTTAGATTCACACAAGTTACTGTAGTGCTAAGACAGCTTCGATTAGAATTTGCCTGTCAGTCTCTTTCCATTTCAGTCTTCAGGGGCTGCATGCACATGTGCGTGAGTGATCACATTCCGATAGAGCCCGCTTAGGTCCTGTTAGTTCCGTGCCTTACAAGAGACGCTGCGGAAGGGAGCAGAAACAGCGGATGAGCCTTGGCTGCAGGCCCCGAGTAGTGTAAGGCACTTAGGAAAAATAAACTTTGGACGCAAAGTGGTAGATTAAGTTATCGTTTGCAGTCTGGGAGAGGGACATGGTGGGCACACAGATAGTGTCAGGACGGAGCTGGTCCAGGGACTTCCTAGGACTTTAACAAAAGCTAAACACCCTGGTATCTTTAGGCCATGTCTGGAGAGAGGAATAGTCCGCATCCTGCTTTTGTGCTCAGCCGTGACGCAGCTCTGTGTTGGAGTGGACTTTCCAGCGGGCCCGCAGGTGCGGTTGTAGGCTGGTGAAGCCCACGGCTGATTCCCGGCAGTCATAGGCAGCGGGAGGCACCGAGCGCAGAGGTTGAGAGCAGACTTTGTTCTCCGGTTCTCTGTGACTCCAGTGGCTATAGAAGGAGGTGCCTCGCAGACCAGGGAGAGGAAGCCCAGGAAACTCACCGTGCGGAGAGGTAGGTGTGAGGGAGAGCCTCACAAGAACTGGGCATAAGTTCTTTCCACTGAAAACACATTGGTGCGTCATAGAGGAAATCAGAGCAACCAGCAAGGTGAACCGACAGCCACATGTGTGCGTGCGGATCCCTCCTCCTCTGGCCATGGCCCGCTGCGCTCTCTCCTTTCCAGCAGACCTCCTGGGATGAGTTCTCTCTGTTGCGTCTTCAGCTTCATGCGCCTTGTGCTGGAACCCATCGCCGCCCCCTCTCAGCACTGGCACTCCTTTCTGGTCAAGTTCTCCAGGAATCTCCACGTTGTGCAGTCTGCTAAACTTAGCCACTCTGTCAGTCCTTAGGATTCCCAGCAGAAGCCTTTGGGACTTACTCACAGTCTGTTTTCTGAAGTAGATTTTGATTAACTTTAAGGGCAACACAGCCTCTGTTTCCTCTTCAGTCACTGGCTGCCCCTCCCGTCCTTCTGCGGAGCTTGCGTGTTCTCCCTCCTTCACTTCTCCTCGTTGAGTCCCCCAGGGTCCTGTGGTCTCTTGTCCTCCGCTGTTGGTGTACCTGTGGAGCAGTTGTCCTGTTTACGCTTCAGTTCTGTCCTCCTAGGGATCGCCAGTGCATTTGTCCCTGCCTTCAGAGTTGCACGTCTAAACGATTCTCTTTACGGTTGTCACCTGAGTGCTTAGTGTCCGGTGGATAAGTTCAACGCTGGATTGTCTATACCTTTTGGGGGGTGTGTGGCAAGCAGGGTCTCTCTCTGTAGTCTAGGCGGGTCCTGAACACCCTGTGTAGCTAGGCTGGTCTAGAAGTCCCAGCAATTTTCCTGCTTCAGCCTCCTGAGTGCTCGGATTGCAGGTGTGTGCCCCACACCCAGGTAGTATGTGGTAGTGGGGGTCAGACACTCACCCCAGCCCCTCCTTCCCTTCTTTGTTGGTTTGCTTTCTGTTTCAGTGACAGAAGACTTGAGAAAATAACCTTTAAGAGAGGAAACATGCATTTTGGCTCCTGGTTTCAGTCAGTTGTTTCGAGCCTGAGGTGAGGCAGAACATCACTGTAAAGAGTACCAGGAAGACCAGAGGTATTCGCTTCATGGAACCCAGGAGGAAGAGAGGGAGGAGGGTGCTGGAGTCCCATTGTGCTCTCTAGGACACACCCTGCGGCCCGGCTTCTTCCCAGTGGGCCCCACCCCTGGAAGATTCCATCGCCTCCTGGTAGCGCCACAGTCTGGCCCTTAACTTGTAGTCCCTTGGTAACGTGTACACCCCACACCATAATGTCTTCCCTCCAGCCTGCTCGGCCCTGCCTTCTGTACTGTCCCCTTGGCTTAGATGGACAGTCATGGAGTTGTCCTGGATGTCTGGCAGCACTCACTTTTTTTTTTTTTTTTTTTTTTTTTTTTGAGGCAGGGTCTCACTCTGTAGTTCAGGCTGGTCCTAAACTCACTATGTAACCCAGGCTGGCCTTGAGCTTACAGCAGTCCTCCTGCCTCAGCCTCCCGAGTGCTGGGATTATAGGCATGCGCCTCTATGCTCAGTTTACGTGATGGTGGGGAATCGAACCCAGGGCCATGTGCTTGCTGGGCAAGCGCTTTAACCACTGTGCTACTCCTCCAGCCCCCAGCTCTTACTCTCATCCCCCAGGGAGTCCCATGGGCTGTCTTCTCTCCTCTACTGTGAACGTCTTATTCCTTTGTTACGTTGGTCAGAGTCCTACCTGCTTCGTCTTTCCCTGAATTCTCACAACAGCCTCCCACGTCGCCTGCCTCCGCTTACCCTAGCAGGTCCGGGCCTACGGCAGCCATGGTGCTTGAAGCCTGTGCCATGCTGCACCCTCTCGCGCAGCCTTCGGATTGCGACCTTCAGTCTCCTCGTGCAAGCTGCAGCCCGTCAGCGGTCCCTCAGGTTGCACTCTCGAGCTCTTCGTCCCTCCCCGGCCGCTTGTGCCTGCTCTGCTGCCACTCGGCTCCAGCCCCTGCCTCCCACCTGCTGCCTGCCCGCCCTGCCTGCCCAGGCCTTTGCGCTTTCTGTTGGCTCTGCCCGGAATGCTGACTTCCTGCAGGCCTCTGCTTGCCTCATTCCCCGTGGCTTTCTCTCCTGGCTGCCCCGCAGTCTCAGCGCACTGGTCCCTTCTACTTACTGTCTCCTAACTCGTGCTGGCCCTCCACGTCTGTTCCGCCAGGTGCTGTTCACTTTCGCTATACAATCGATTTTCCCAGGTTGGAGCACCTCTCCCTCCACTGCGATGCCAGGCCGGGCAGAGGGTGTGGCATACGGTGCTTCTTCCTGTGTGTGTATTACATTCACCAGTGAGAGCTCACCTGCCTTAAAAATGGCCAGGACACGGGGAAGCAACTCAGTGCACTTGCTCAATATCCTCGAACTCCCTATTTTTATCCTAAAAATACAAATTTTGCATTTTACTTCATGGTATATGTTTCTTTATCCTGAAAGTAATATTTAAGTAACTTAGCATTACTGAAATGGATGCTTCAAGAAGCCTACCCTTGGTTTAGCTGGATGCGGTGGCACACGCCTGTAATCCCAGCACTTGAGAGGCTGAGACGGGAGCGTTGCCATGAGTTCGAGGCCAGCCTGGACTACACAGTGAGAGAAGAGATGATCCTTGGTGTTCGGTGGCCCTCAGATCCCCCCTTGCGCAAGTCTGTGATCTGTGGCTATGTCCTGACCCAGTGCCTTTGGGAGGGAAGAGTGTTCTGAGTTGTAATGGTACCAAGGAAAACTGAAACTCAGTGTCGAGATGGTAAGATGCCCATCTGCAATGTATGGCTCCTTTCTTCCCTTACAAATCCCAGTGTTCATTCAGTCTCACCTCACCATTCTTGCGAGGGTTCCTGGCATCTTTCTCGGTGTTTTAGTTATGAAAGCGACGTAGGTGAGTCACAGGCAGCTTTGAAGGGGGAGGTTCAAAGAAAACATGGAATGGTGTCAGGTCTAAAAAGGCAGGAGAAGCCAGATCTGGTGGCAGGGGCTTGTAATGCCAGCAGCCAGGGAGGCTGAGGCAGGAAGATAACAAATTCAGGTCTGGCCTGGGCAACAGTTCAACTTAGAGTTTGTCTCAATATTAAGAATAAGAAAATCGGTTGTGAATGTAGCTCAGTGCAAAGATCCTAGGTTCAATTCCTAACACGGCTCAAAAAGGGGAGGGTGTTGACAGGACAGGGTGGTTTTAAAGGATGGTAATGATACATAGATATATATATATGAGTGTGTGTATATGTATATATATATATAAGTGTGTGTATATGTATATATATATACACACACATACATATACATATATACATATACATATATATACATATACATATACATATACATATATATATATATAAAAGATTATTTGAAAGACTTAGGTTTATTCTTACCTTTGCTCCTTAGTGATCTTGGCAAGCTATTCATCCCTGGAGGCTGTAGTTTTTTCTTTAAATACTTATGAAATGGGCAATTGTGTGAGTTGGTACAGTTCTTGCTGGCTTCTGACCTATGACAGCATTCAGAAAAAGTTAAAGCTGTCTTCCTCCACAGACTCCCTCCAGGTGCCTGTGTACTTTGGGTGACAAAAAATTTAAATCTCTATAAATTAAGGATTTAAATTATACCTATTAGTAGGCAACTTTCCCCCCTGACAGTTTATATAAATTGGCAACTAAAACCTTACCAGGTTTGTGAATAATGATATGCATTAAGGAACATTTCAGCAATGGTTGGGTTGATTTTCCTGCAGGCCCAGGATAACGCACGTGAAGCCGTGAACTGTAGAGTTGAACTCTGAGACAGGCAGCGTCTCTTGCTGAAGCAGTGGCTGTGCGTTTATGAGGGTGGGGGAGACACCTAGTCAAATGAGGGGAAAACATGTGTGGTTTTAAGCGTGTTCATTTTTCAACTCAAATGGAACAGTGTATGATGAAGAAATATTTTGCCAAGAACAACTTGGTGCAGTCTCTGTGGTGTATTTTGCGCGCAGAGGGTGTTGGGGTTCGGGAGTACGTCTGCTTCCAATTTGCCAAGGCGGGGCCTCATACACAGGTCTCCACAGTGCTCTAGAGGCCATGTGTTTGGGGCTGGAGACCTGGGCCTGATCTTTGCCTGTGCTGTGGTATTTCAGCTTAGGAGTGTTCCTTGTGCCTAGGCCTGCCTTTTGTGGAGTCAAACTCATAAAAGTTAACAAGGAGAGGACATTTGAAGGTCATGCTAATAGTTTTGAACCCTGTGTTCATATATTACAAAAGAGGGTATATCAAAGTCATGCTGAATCTTCTGAATTTTTAGTTCTACTGGTAACCAAAACAATAGAATGTCTCTTTAGCCTGGGATGTTGGGTGAATTTCAGATGAGAGTAAATAAAGGAGACTTGGTAGGAAAAAAACAGGGAAAAATGAGAGAGAGAGAGAGAGAGAGAGAGAGAGAGAGAGAGAGAGAGAATTTCCATATTCAAAAGAGCCCAGATAAAAAAAAATACATGAAATATATTTTTATAATTTCTAAAAAATGTTTTGACTGAGATTCTTTTGTTTTAAACTATGGATTCTATATAAAATTTTGCTTGAAAGGGTGCTTCTTTTTTTTTTTTTTTTAATCCCTGAAATATTTTCAGTTTCTATTGAGCTAGACTTCTCAATTTACTTGACATTCCAAAAACATACCAGCAATATTTGTGGGCTCGTGGGTCTCACCACGTCTTTTATAAACCCCGGGCTCTTGGGCTGCCGTGGTCTCTCCTATTGCCCATGTGATCTCCCACACCCCGCACAGGGTGATGAGCCTCACGGGGACCCTGGCACTTCCCATGTCGGCGTTCCTTGTAGGGCCCAGCGGCAGCTTGTGGAGGTCTAGGAAGAGTCTCTGAACATTCATCTGGTATACTTGAGTGGAGGGCTTTTATTTCATTTAATTTCCCCAGGATTCTGCCAACACTTGAGTCATTTTTGTCCTTTGCCAACACTGCATCCCACATGGATTTTTGACTGGCGCCGAACATTGTGTCCCAAAGTGTCCTCAGTAGATGCTTCTCTCCTTGATGTTTTTGGGTATTATGAGGTGCCCAGGGAAGGGCCTGTCACTTTGCTAGCTTTCCTTCCCTCTCTGCTGTTCCGTTCTCCCTTTTCCTGCTGGTCTGTCCAGACCTTGTCCCTAACGCTTGTGCTCAGATCCTGTTGCTTGAACACCCTTCCCCTAAACAAGCTATGGCCCTTTTCCACTTTATTCAGTCATTTAAGATATCAGCAAACTGTAAGGAACCCTCGACGTTAGGCCCCTCTTTTCTGTTCTCTGGAATCCCCTTCTCTCCTTTTTCTATCAGATAGAATCTCACTGTCCTGCCATTCATTATGAGGTCTTTCCCAACTTTCCCAGGGAGGATTTGAACCCCTAGTGGATGTTTCTCCTGAGTGATAGAATATAAAAGCCGGAGTGCCGCGGGCCTAACTTGTCCCCTGAACTGCACGTAGAGGGTGGATGGTCCTTGTCAAGCTCTTACTATTTCTAACCAAGAGCTTGTCTTGGATGATTCTTTTCAGAATGTATAGAGACTTAGAACTTAAGACTTTGGCTGCCCTTGAGTCCATAGAATGTTTGTGCAGTTCTGATGAACCTGTCTGGTAGAGTTTGGGTTTGGAATGTCCCCCAAAAGCCTCAGTTACCTATGGATACTGTGTACTGTAGGGAGGTGGGGCCTGGCTGCAAGGGGTGTATGCTTGGGACTTGACCTGCCCGAGGGTGGGGGGGGGGGTAGCTCCACCCTTCCTCCCTTACATGGCTGTGATGAGCTCTGTCTGTGGCCCCACCCCGGCCATTGATTCTACTATTTTCCAGCTGCCCACCTGTGAATGGGCTGTGACCTTCTGAAACTGTGAACTAAAACAAGTCTTTTCTCCCTAAAGAATGTGGATATTGGGTATTTCTATCACTATAGTGAAGGCACTGCCGTTAAACTTTTCTAAGTCATTGTTCTTTGTTTTTTGGGAGGAGGGGATCAGTACTTAGGGGTATATATTTGTTACTTCATAATTCTATACACAGACAAACATGCAAGAACTTAGTTTGATAAACAATTTTATCCTCACCGGATGATGCATTCTGCTTTTTGCCTCTTCTATTCACTACAGCATTTCCTCTGCTCTCCTAATTTTTTCCATTCATTTAAAAATAATAGTATCAATTCTTTAATGGAATCTCATGACCCAACAAAGGGCTGTGACCCATAGTTTGACCACCGCATATAAAAGCTGTATTGCAGATGTTTGGATTTTTAAAAAAGTAAACAGGTGTGAGTTTTAATCCCTTCCTTTGGCTGAGTTGACTTACTAAGGTGATGAATTGTAGGGGAAGCAGGCAGGCTGTTGTCTCTGAGGGATTTATCCCTTCTTTGCTGGAGCATGTTGGCTGTGCCTGTTGCTGACATCCTGCTTGTCGGGCATTGGGAGCCGCAGCTTGGCTTCATCCTTTCACCCTTTTTGTGGGCCTTTGGAGGGAGTCCTGCTGCACTGTAAGGGAACCAGCAGGGCCCGACGATGGAGCTGAGCCTTTGAGGCTGTTGCCTGCTGCTTTATACAAATTATGTTCAAGTCTTAGAATTAGAACTGTGTTTCTTCAAGTCTTCATGTATTTGAAGTGCTGTTCATTGACGTAAGAGGAGAGAAGCAGGTTCTGGCACTATTAGGGAATTTAAATGTGGATCTTGGACAGAGGTGAATGCTTATTGGTTTGGATTTTTGAGCATCTTTATCCTTTAGGATTCTGTTGTTGTTGGTATTCAGTATTGGACTCAGGGTTTTCATGCTGTATCTCCAGCCCTTATTATTTTTGGTTTTTGAGACAGGGTCTTGCTAAGTTGCCCAGGCTGGGCTTGAGCTGGCAGAGTGCTGCGATTATAGGATCGTGCCACTATGCCCAGCTGTATTTTGGCATTTTTGGGTGGTACTTGTAATAGTAAGACTTTAAAGCAAGGTTTCTGTGCTCTAGCACTACTGACTTATCGGGCCAGGTACTCGTTGGGAGCTGTCCTTTGTTGTAGGATGTTGTGTAACATCTGCAGGATCTGCACCTTCGATGCCAATAGCATATATAGAACATAGGATATGCTGTATGGGGTTCTAAGGTGACAACCAGCAATATCTCCAGATACGGCAAGTGGCCCCTGGGAAACAGAATCACCATGATCTAGAATGACTGTTTTAAGGTTACACCAGTTGATTGGTGATTAATGGAGTTAATTTCATATATTTTCAATCCTGAGTACGCATACTGCAAGTACTTGGCTGTATCATACTCTTACCTGAGATTTGACCAGCCTCATTTAGACTAGGTGGTTTTTTTTTGTGCTGTAACAGTCTTGAGAAAATGGATCAAAATCAAACACAGGCCAACATCAGAACTTCAGAAAAGTTGTAAGAAGTGATCTCATGGTGTGCTGTAGCTAAAAACTAATAATAGTGCTGTGTTGCCTTCCACAGCTTTTTGTGTGGCTTTACACCTATTTCCACATTTGATTTGCAACCTATGAGGTAGGTGGGGCAGATATTTTTATCCTTGTGTTGTAAATGGGCAAAACGAAATCCTGAAAGTATAAGTAATTTGCCCAGTGTCTCCCACATCTCAGGGCAGACAGAGCATATCTTAACCCCAGCCTGCTGACACAAACCAGACTGATTCTGAGATTTGTCTCCTTAATTACTGAGGCTCCTCCCTGCCCTCTCCAAGGAGGGGAAGCTCATAGTTACTGTGATGGCTTGTGCCCGGCACTCTTATCTGTCTCTTGTGTTTATCAGGAAGATTAGCCTTGGACAATGAGGAGTCCTAGTCTAGTATAAAAATCTCCCTGGAATTATGTAAAGCTGTTGGTTTCTCCTCCGGGTAAAACTGGAGCCGCTTCTGCTGTCCTGCCCAGCCGTAAGTCTGCGTTTGTGCCGTGGCCTTGGCCGCAGCTCTGCTCATCCTCCACCCGGCAGCCCAGCCTCCTCCCAGGCCCTTCATAGTGCCTTCTGCCCTCCGGGGTCCCCTGCTCTGCAGCTGGGTGGTCCCCTCTGCCCAGACACAGGGAAGAGTCCAGGATTCTGTTTTCCTGCTGCAGATGCTACGCTCCTTGAGCGTGGAGACTTTGGGACTGTGTCACCCAGGGCACCCGGGCTCGAGGTGAATGAAGACAAGGTAAACGTTGAATTTCCTCCTGAAACATGTTTTTCTCTGACTTTCAGTGGGTCACGATGGCTGTTGGGATTGTGGAATTTGTGAAGTTCCCCCACACTGTTGGACATTTCTGGTGTGGTAGTTGATCACAATTTTGAACTCAGAAAATTTCCATTCTTGTGATTTTTAAAAAATGCTCCATGGCCCATTCCAGTGAGTAGGGGTTGGGGGGAAATGCAGAATATTAAAAGGGGTTTCTTAAGGTTAATGAGATTGTGGCCAACTTAAAAAATTGTAGTATCTGATTATACAATAAAGGATTTTTAAACAGTGTATACATAGTATAGCATCGCGTGCTGAGTTTTTGTTCCAGAATCACTCATTTATTGTCACCTCTTTCAGCTGTGAGCCTTATTATGGATAAATACTACATACAGTGGGGGCTAGAGGAATGGCACAGTGGTTAAAGTGCTTGCCTAGCAAGCACAAGGCCCTGGCAACACTTCCCCAGCAACATACAAGCTGGTTGTGGTGGCGCATGCCTGTAATCCTAGCACTCTGTGAGGCTGAGGCAGGAGGATTGTCATGGGTCCAAGGACATCTTGGACTCTATAGTGAGTTCAGGATCAGGACAAACATGGGCTACAAAGCAAGATCTGTCATACCAAAAAAAAAAAAAAAAAAAAAAAAAACCTCTCAAAGAAACCCCAAAGCCAAACATTCATACGGTATAGTACACCTTACCGTAATACATCTTACGAATTAGTATACCTAATGTATGTTCCTATTTTTAGGCACCTGGCTTTTTTTTTTTAAATAAATAATTCACAAGAGGGTTGGGCCTATATAGTTTAATGGTGAAAATGCTTGCTTAGCATGCACAAGGCCCTAAGTTCGATTCCCCAATACCACATAAACATTAGCTACGCTTTGAGAATGGTAGTTCAAGACTGCAATCCAATCACCCATGAGGCTGAGGCAGGAGAATTGCTTTAAGCCCCAGCTTGGGCTGCATAATGAGCTTAGGGCCAGTTTGAAGTACAGAGAGAACTCTTGTCCATTAAAAAAAAAAATCACAGGAAATTTGTTTTTATTTTCAGTCTCCTTTCTATCAACAAGAAGTTCTCAAACTTCAGTAACATTACCTTAATAAAGGAGTCCGGGCCAGATGCTGCTGAGAATTGGACCTACTTATTCTCTTGCTTCCAAACAAAAACTATCGCTGAAGCATGGCAGATACATGTCTGTTCAATTTGTCAAACTTCTTAAGGACAATAAGTACCAGGTTTCCCTCCGGGATTGCTCATCTTGTCAGTACATTTCTCGTGAATATTGGATGGATTCTTTTCCACTGTGGTGAGAAATCTGGCTTTGGTTTTGGGGTTTTTCGTGGCTAGGCTTGGCCAGGCATGCTGCACAGCTGGCCAGAGTCCAGCCTCCGTGGAAGTGCTCGTTGCTGTTCCCCTTTGCCGCCACCTGGTCACTCCTCTCTGGCTGTCCTGTCGTAATTATGGAAGCATGCTCTCTCGGTATGCTGAGGAGGATTTCTGCTCTTGGTCAGCGTTCACATCAGCCTTCAAAGACGTGAAGTTGCTTTCATGCAGCTTAACAGGTGTGCTGGGCTTCAGGCCGGCAGTGGACAATCTCTGGTAAAGAATTGCGTCTTGGGGGCTGTATTTCTTGATGTATCACATGAAATAAAAATTGAAGCTACTTAATTTCAGAAGAGGTAAGGTGCATTTGAATTGTCACCTGCTGCCAGTGCAGAAACTTCCACACTGGAGCTCTTTGGTTTTGCGTCCTGGTCTTTGCACCCGAGGCACCTGAGAGCTGGCTTCTTGCAGGCAGTTTCCTTCCTCTGGTGTGGGGGCTGGGGACTGGAGCTAGGTGGCCTGGTGGATCCCAAGAGTCCACACAGCAAGGTCAGGAGCCCTTCCCCAAGGGTCACCGCCGGATCGTGGTCTTGACAAAAGTAAACAAATACACAGGCTCAATCTGATTGGCTCGTTGTGAGAAGTCTGAGACGCAACAGCTTAGAGCTTCTGTGGCCGTGTATAGCTCCCTAGGCAAAAAAGAAAAGAAAAGAAAGAATAAAGGGGAAAAAGGTGGGAAAGACAATAGTTCAGATATTGAACTTTTAAAAATTATTTATTTCTGAGACAGGGTCTTGCTCTGTAGTTCAGACTGTTCCTGAACTCACTGTATAGCCCAGACTGGACTCAAACTCATGGCAGTCCTCCTGCCTCAGCTTCCTGAGTGCTAGGATAACAAGCATATGTCACCGGCTCAGTTTATGTGGTGCTGGGAATTGAACCCAGGCCCTTGTGCTTCCTAGGCAATCACTTTAACCACTGAGATACACCCCCAGGCCTGGACATTTAATGTTCTAAAGCTGAGGCTTGTGGTCCAGCTCCAACTCTAGAGGACAAGGCCGGACAACCTGTGGCTGTTCTCTCTATGGGATGTGTGGGAGAGCTGTCCACTACAAGGTAAGTGGCTAGTCACAGGGCAGGCTCCATTTCAGGCTCATTAATGAGATGCTGGCCTCAGCTTTAATAGGCTCAAATGGGCTATTAGGCTTCTTGCTACTTACTGCCCAAGTGGAAGAGTTAATTGACTTCTTTTTCTCCCTCTCAACTTAAAATGTGTTAGTTAGTATGGATAGACTCTAGCAGGAGAGTTGGCTACAGATCATGAAATCCAGTGCCGTCTCTCCTCTCTTACTAAGTTCCCAAGTCACTACTGACCTCTCCAAAGAGGCTCAGTAGCCAATAAGCACACGAACAGATGCTGCTCACTGTCAGTAAGCATGGGGAAATCATGAGTGAAGGCCACATCCAGGTCCCCCCCCCCCCCCCCCCCCCCCCCCCCCCAAGGATGCACGTGCTGGCAGTCCTGCCAAAACTCCCAGCAGATGACAAGTACTGCCAAAGGTGCCGAGGATCGGAGCCCTGATGTCCTGTGTAAAGCACGCAAAGTGAGTCAGTAGCTATAGAAGGCAGTGTGGCAATGCTTCAGAGAATTAAAAATAGAACAGCCTGATGATCTAACACTTTCACGTCCAGGCACAGATCCAAAAGGATTGAAATCGAGGTCTCAGACTGTCATTTGTGTGTTCATGCTCATAGTAGCCAGGAGGTGGAAGCAACCCAAGTTTCTGTTGATGGGAGAATGGATGAGTATAATGCAGTGTATACACTTAATGGGATGCTACTAAGCCTTAAAGAAGGAAATCTTGACCCATGCTACTACATGTTTGAACCTTGACATACATCATACTGCTGACATAAGCCAGTCACAGAAAGGCAAATATCATATCCTTCTATTACATGTGATACCTAAATTTGTTAGATTTGAAGAGCCTGAATAAAAGAGTGGTGATTACCAGTGGCTGGGAAGGGTGGAGAGTAGGAAACCGCGTACAAAGGGTGGAGTTTCAGTTTTGCAGGAGGAAAAGAGTCATGGAGATGGACAGTGGCGATGGCAGGACAGCAGTGTGCGTGTGCTTGGGACTGTGTGTTTAATGTGGGTGAGACGGTAAATACAAATGAAAGAGAATCTAAAAAAGGGACTCACAGAGTCACTCTTGAACTCTGTCTGCTCTTTGTGCTCCCTGGCCTGTGGAGAACATAAAGCCTTTGTGTCCAGGCAGTGAATGTTGCCAGCCGGCAACCCCCTTCCCCCTCTCTCCCAGGTTGGCCAACATGCCCTTGAGAAAACCTGCAGGGCCTCTGATGAGGTCAGCCTGTGCCGCTGAAGTTATTTTAGCCAAGGACTTTACGTTGGGAGCCTTGTTTGTCCTGCTTAGTCAAGCAGAGAACAATGCTCAGCTCCTGTCCTGTCAGGAGGGGCCCTTGCAGCCTGTCAGCCGGTGAGGCTGGGGTGTTTTCCCCTAGAGCTGAGGGATGAGCGGCATGACTCGTCCTCGGGCACTCACCTGCTCCCTGCAGACAAAGGCAGGTGTTCGAGTGCAGACTGCTGTTGGCTTGATGCTTTCAGCACCTTGGACGGATGGGCCTGGCTCCCATGACTCGGGCTGTCCCCAGTCGTCTTGTGCATCACCTTGACAGCGATTCTCGACACTGGTTATTTCTCAAGATTACATTTAACCTTTGTTTTTACTTTCTGTAAAATGCTCGACAGTCTTCTCCTGTTTCTGTGTTGCAGGTTCCCTTCATGGACTCGCTTTCCATGCTTGTTAAGGGTGCCGCGTTGCCCCCAAGACCATGTGAAGCCTCGTGACCACTGACCTCCCTCAGAGCAGCAGCCCGACTGAAGGGATCCCGCCTCGCGCACCTGTGGCGTGTGGCAAGTGCACGGCTGTGTTAATTGAGGTAGTAAGTAAGGGTTTCGTTGTTTGGTTTGGTGATTTTGATTTTAAAATACTGAATAACTACCACCAAAGAAAAGCTGATCTGTTTAACTTAAAGATTCTTAGATACGAAAAAATTAAAAACATATCAGCTGTGCCTGGAAAGCTAGCCGGAGGAATGAGCTCTGAAGAGTCTGCAGCTGCAACATGCCAATCAGAATGACAAGTGGAGTGAGTGTTGGGCATTTGGCTTACCCAGCAGGCTCCTCGAGCTCCCTGGGGCTGCAGTGGGACTTGCTGAGGCTGATGCCCACGTTCAGCCAGGTTACCCTCAAGTCACCCGCACCTTGCTGTGAGGTGAGGTTCCTGAAGGCTCTAGACAAGAGCCAGAGGGTCATTTCATTGAAATGGTTTTCTATCCCAGTGGGAGCTCTTACTCCATTACAGCGTGTTGGGCGTTTCTAGTCTTAACTTCTTATGGTATTCCTACGAAAACTCCACCAACAGACCCTGACCGCTGGACTGGGCTTGCGTTATTACAGACGCACTTTTCCAGGAATAACCTCGCACACAGTCAGCTCTTTGCATCTTTGGGCTCCGTATCCCCAGATTTAACCAGCCGTGGCTTGAACATGTTTTTATTTAAACTTTCCCTGTTTCCATCACTGCCTGAACAATAGCACATAATGACTATTTACATGGCATTTAGGTTGTGTTAGGTATTATGAGCAATCCACGGGTGATTTAACGTTTGTGGCAAGGTGTGCCTAGGTTACATGCAAACGCTATACCATTTTGAATGAGGAACTTGAGTGTGCTGGAATTTTGGCGTCTGTGTGTGGGGAGGGTGGGGAGGAGGGGACTGGAACCAATTCAGCCATAGTACGGCGAGCTGTTACTCTTCCGGTAGTTTTCATGTAATGAAATGTATCTCTCTGGTTGTTGAGAGAGCAGGTGCCGGGACCGGCAGGTGGCAGAGCTAACAACGTACTTCCCTTTGTTTTTTTCATTGAGGACCGTCAGCTCTAAAATCTACCAGTACCACACCGGAAGGGTTCCCCTTCCGCTGATTTTTATGTCTGTTTCATTTCTGTTAATCCTGCACTACAAATAGTGCGTTTAAGTTAGTTAACACGTGAACCTGCAATTATACTCTCTGTGGCTCCTGAGCAGCCTTGCACAGCAGTGGCAGCTGCCCCGGTAACTCTTGTTGCTGCCCCTCTGAGTGAGGTCGGGCTCGGGAAGAAGTTGCTTGTTCCGCTTGTAATGTGCCAGTGTTGTATTTTGGGACGCTCCATGGTAGTAGAATGGGATGCAGACCATGGCTTTTACTGATGCAACTGTTTTGAATTTAGGTTAAAAATGGGAAACTCCGAGAGTCAGTACACCCTTCAAGGATCCAAAAATCATAGTAATCCTGTTACTGGTGCTAAGCAAAAGCCTTGTTCCCTGAAGATACGCAGCATTCACGCCAAGGACGAGAAGTCGTTGCGTGGGTGGGCTCATGGGAGCAGCGGGGCAGGTTGTAAGTCCAGGTCCCTGGCCCGAAGCTGCCTGTCCCACTTCAAGAGCCACCAGCCGTACACTGCGTCCAGACTCGGTGGGGCCACGTGCAAAGCCTCCAAAGGCATCATCGCCTGTGCCACCCACAGGGCAGGGGCCCCGGGAGGCGGTTTCCAGGGCACCAGTGCTGCTTTATCATCACACGAGAATGGCTTCCACTATGTCAGCCATGTGCCAGCAGATCACCACATCACCTCCAGGGACTGCAGTGGGCACCTGCTCCACTGTTACGGCAGAAACGAGAGCCTGGCGTCCACCCCGCCAGGAGAAGACCGCCGCAGCCCCAGGGTGCTTATCAAGACACTGGGGAAGCTGGATGGGTGCCTGCGGGTTGAGTTCCACAGCGGTGCCAGCCGCAGCCAGGGGCCTACAGAGGACAGGGGCGGTCCCGTGCAGCTGCTGCGGTACTCGCCTACCCTGGCATCGGAGACCTGCCCCGGGCCCGCAGCCAGGAGGGGCTCCAGCGCCGACTCCCCGGGCAGCCAGCGCCCTTCTCCCGCCGACTCGCACCTGCGCTCCAGCAAGGGCAGCTCCCTGAGCTCGGAGTCTTCCTGGTACGACTCCCCTTGGGGCAATGCCGCTGAGCTGAGCGAGGCAGAGGGCTCCCTCCGGACCCCCAGCACGCCCGAGCCCAGCCTCCCCACCAGCTTCCCGCCCACAGACGCCAAAAAGCCTTTCAACCAAAGCTCTTCCCTCTCCTCCCTCCGGGACCTGTGCACAGACGCCCACTCCCCCGCCAGCACGTGCCTGGTGGACGGCTCGCGCACCTGCCTCAGTAACCGCGTGTCCTTCGCCTCGGACGTCGATGTGCCCTCCAGGGTGGGCTGCAAGGACCCCGCCCAGTACAGTTCCTTCACCCTCCCCTGCCGCAAGTCCAAAGCCTTAACCGAGGATACCGCCAAGAAGGACACGCTCAAAGGGCGGATGCGACGCATCAGCGACTGGACAGGAAGCCTGTCACGGAAGAAGAGGAAACTCCAGGTGAGGGTGCCTTGGTCAGCCGGGAGGGTCCTTCACATTGCCCGTCTGTGAAATGGGCAGGCGTTCTGGTGCGCTAGGGAAGGAAGAGCGTCGCCCGAGACCTGGCACGCCGTCTTTTCAGATGCAGGCTTTCTTTCCTCCTCTGTCATGGGATCTTTTCACTCTTAGCTCACGACTTCAGTCTCTCTGTCTTAGTGAATGTAGGCTGCAAACAGAATACCACAGGCCTGGCGGCTTGATGGTTCCTGGTGTTCTGAAGGCTAAGGACCTAGACAGATAGTTGCTAGCAGGGCAGGTTGTGGGGGCCCCTTTCTTGGGTCCCCGTGGCCACCTCTGGCTCTGGTTTTTTCCTCCTCCCTTAAGGACTCTAATCTGGTAGGAAGCCGGCTCATCTGACCTCATCTCGGCCTAATTTCCTCCGAAAGTCCGGGATTCCTGTTACCATCCCCTGGGGCGTCGGGGCTTCAGTATAAGGACTGTGAGAGGCTGCGGGCATTGCGCCCAGAGTACCCAGCTCCCTGCTTGCCTCTGTGCTGTTGGATGAGCTCCACAGGGCTCATCTTAACATCTGGCCGCTGTTCTTAGAAAGTATAAGGCCGGGGGAAGAATAGCACAGCAGTGAAAGCGCTTGCCTAGAAAGTACAAGGCCCTGGGTTTGGTTCCCCAGCACCACGTAAAACTGGGCGTGATGACACATGCTTGTGATCCCAGCACTCAGGAGGCTGAGGCAGGAGGATTGCCATGTGTCCTAGGCTAGCTTGGGCTGCATAGTGAGTTCATGACTAGCCTGGGCTGTAGAGTGAGACCCAGCCTCAAAAAAAAAAAAAAAAAAAGTATGAAGCCGCTGGGGGAGAACCCTAGGGCGCTTTGGTCATCTTGGGATTTTTATGAACCTTGCGTGGCTGTGGTGGTGGTGGTAGGAGCGGTAGAGCTCAGGGATTTCCTGCTGAGTTATCTCCCCAACCCCCTTTTATGCAGGTGGTTGAAACAGGGTTTTGCTCAGTCACCTGAGTTATATTTAAACTTGTGATCCTCCTGCCTTAGTTTCCCAGAGTGCTAGGATTACAGGATTGGACCACCAAGTCCAAATGAAAAGGATGAGATCGTATTATTTTTGGAAAAGTTGACTTCCTGAACATACTACTTAGAGAAAATGAAAATTCATGGCTTAAAGTTGATGCATCAAAACAAAACGAAAATGGTGATATCTGTATATGTAATCTAATCACTCCTCGTGGGGCAATTTTTGAAAATGTCTTGCACCTAAGTATGTGATAATCATGATCATAATACTTTTGATGATATAGAAAGTCTTAAGGGGGAAATAAAGTGACCATGGCTGCTGCCTGGTTTTGCTTTTAGTCTTCTGTAAGTCACAGAATTGAAGGGAACTTGAATAGCCAGTTAGTCTCTAGCAGAACTGACTTAATCTTTCTAGATAGATATACATATAGTGTAAAACGGCATATAGCTTTAGGAGTGGAAAGTAGTGACATTTCCCTGAGAAGATAAATTTCACATTTATACAGCTGATCATTAGTTATTTCCTTCCTGCCACCCCCACCCGTAGGTGCTTTCCAACTCATGCCCCGCCCCATCCCCACCTTGGGTGCGCTTTCTTCTCCCTAGAGGTGGACGCTCACCATCCTGTCTCCAGGACCCTTTCCGCTTCCTGAGTACAGCCACTTGCCTACTCCGTAGATGTCATTCTTAGGCTGAATCACTAAGTGGTGATGTTCCCTCTGGCCTTTTCCTCTCAGCTTCCGTTTCCTGAAGAGCTGACCAGAGCAGAGCCCTTTGGGCACACAGGTAGCCTCAGGTGGCTCCGGGCTGCTGTCCACATGGGCAGCTCTCATGCCCTTTGGATTCAGGTGTTACAAAGACAATCTGTGTCCAGAGCCACCTACTGCAGAGTAGGAAACTATTTCTGCCAGGTGCCATTTGGCTAGTTATGATGTTATTCACAGGCCTTCTGTTACTGTGAAAAAAGCCTCTAGATTGATTACATTTCAGATTTCACCTGTCGTTGCCTTGGCTGAGCTGGACCGAACGATTTGATGGGCTGTGCATGGCTTATGTGCGGGCGGTTTCCCATCCCGGATCCTCTGTGTCTCCTAGCGGATTCTATGCAGGTCTCATATTCACACTAAGTATGTTTGCTGCCTGTGGTGCGCATGGCTCCGCAGAACCCATTGGCTTGGGTCTCACAGTTCAACAGCAGACTTGCTGTCATTATGTTGTCCCTTACTGTCACATGTGGTTCCTCACTGCCCAGCCACCCTTGGGAACTGAGCCTCCTCCATTTCAGCATCATCCATACACTTACCTGAATTGTTTTAGTTCCTGTAGAATTAAGAAAGATCTCTCTCTCAATTTAAAGATGAGGAAGCTGGCCGGGCCTGGTGGTGCAGGCCTGTAATCCCAGAGCTCTGGGAGGCAGAGGCAGGAGAATCCTGCTAAATTTGAGCCCAGCCTGGGTAACTTAGCAAGTTGGTGAGATCCTGTCTTAGGGGGAAAAAATGTGGAGGGCTGAGGACATAGCTCAGTGTGTAAATCCTGGGCTTAATGATTGGCTAGTATCTCCACAAAGGGAAAACAAACAAACAAAAAAAAAGCCAAACAAAAAAATCAAAAAACTGTGGGGTTTGAGAGGTCTGGAGACACACAGCTACTTAGCAGAAAAGCAGGGCCGATACAATTTTTTTTTGCAAAACCTTAGATCTTTTCCTCTTAATCACATGGCCAAGGAATTGTTGATGACTACTATAAAGTACTTTCTGGGTTTACTGAATAGTAAAATGACAAGCTACTTTGAAGTTTTAAAAAATGGCCTGTGATGGCAGCTTTTAAAGTTTTGCTGTGTCCCCACAGTTGGTGTCTGTCAGTATGAAATGGATTGGCTTGCTTGGAAAGTATACCATTTCTGTTGTCTAGCACTTTTTTCTTTTTACTCTTTAAGGTGCAAATCAGAATAGATCCTTAAAAAATACAGTCCACACATGGGTGCAGCTTGTGATAATATGGTGTAACAAGGCACCAAATCTCTCCTTCCCCTCTTCTGTCCCCCCATCCCGTTCCCAATCTCCCTTTCTTCCTCCAGCAGGGCTGTGGTTCAGAAAGCCGTACTTGGATAGGCGTTTGTTTTGACTTTAAAAGGATTGGGTAAGAACAGCAGCCCTGTCTGAGTAGAGCTTTAAATCTGCAACTGGTGAGTTAGAGCCTGAGGGCCTATCAACCTGTGAGAGACATACACAGCTGGGGAGAGTAGCTAGGTAGGCCCGGGGGAGTCGGGAGGGAGAGCGGAGAATGTGCTGGAAAACGTGTGTATGGGAGTAGCGTGTGGTCAGAACAGATAGACTCTTCATGTTAATGTTGGCTTTAATGAGACCTTGATGCCTCCCTGGTTCAGTCTCCTGTTAGGCAGGCAGGGTAGACTAGGTTCTGTGGAGGTGACGGAACCCAAGTCTCTCTGTCTTTGCCCTCAGGCTGCACAGTCATCACTAGTCAGCCGGTGGTGGCTTTGGTCTGCTTGGTTCTCCAGGACACAAGGCAATACAACAGCTACCTTCTAGAACAGGGGTCCCCAAACTCCAGGCTGCAGGCCACTACGGGTCAGTGGCCTTGTACGGACCAGGCCACAGGACAGATGAGCGCCTCCCGTTAGGTTCCAATGCCTCTGCTGCTGTGACAGGAGGCAGAGCTTTGCTCCCCGCTGCTGCAGCTCACTATTTCAGACCGGCCCTCCAGCAGCCTGCTGCAGAACAAGTGCCCGCCCTCTGTCCCCGCTCTTGGGAGAATGGTCTTCAGCTAAACCAGTCCCTGGTGTTAAAAAGTGTGGGTCCACTTGTCTAGAGCACAGCAAGCCACTGCAGCAGAAGGAAAAAGAAAGTTGGTGTTGACTTTTACTTTTTTGGGTTACTGGTAATTGAACCCATGGGTGCTCTGTGACTGAGGTATACTTCCAGACCCTTGTATTTTTATCTTTCCATTTTTTGGAGTTAGAGTTTTGCTCCTAATTTGCCCAGGCTGGCCTTGAACTTATGATCTCCTCACTCGGAGCCCTCCCACATCCCCATTAGCTTGGGTTACAGGCTTGTGCCCCTGCACCTGGCTTGTTGACTTCTAAGCTTTCCCTTGGAGGTGACGCATCTAACTTGTGTTGAAATTTGTTGGGTGGAGTAAGGTATGTGGCAAATTTTAAGGGAAGAAACTGATAGAAAATGATCCCACCACGCACCCTAGGAGAGAAGCGGAAATACTGTGTAGGTGGCCTTGATAGACGGCTGCTGCAGGCATGAATCACTTAGGACTTTTTCCTAGAATGTGAGAAAGGGTGATCAATTTTCCACGTGCTCCTCTGCCACCTCTAGCTTTGGGTGTAATTAACAAATAGCCGTTGCATCTGTTTACCGTGTCTGTGAGTTGATACTTTTAAATGCGTACATGAAGTGATCACCACAGTCAAACTAGTTAACATATTGGTCACTTCATATAATTACCTTTTTCATGGTGAGAATTTTTCAGATACACTCTAAGCAAGCTTCAGCTCTGCAAAGCTTCAGGCCCCCTGCTGTACAGTTAGCTCTTGGGAACACACTCATGTAAGTGAAACTCAATACTTGCAACCTGCTGGCCCCCGGCACCCCCGTTCACCCTCTCTGCCTGGGAGTTTCATTCCCCTATAAATGTGACGTAATTCCGTATTCGTCTTTCTGTGACACCTCTTGAATCCCTCTTTATTTTTGCTCTAGTAGTCAAGTTACATTAGCCATTGTCTGTGCTTGCCGGACTGGGTGTAAATGGAAGCCATATGTTTCGTGTAGGAGTGTAACAAGGGACTTGAGCCTGTACTCACTAGGAATTCTAGCTGAAGTCATGTAAAGATACTTTGTTTCGTTTTAGCTTTTTGAAGGCCTTGATGAACCTGAAAACTCATCATTGGCTACTTAGGATTGTAGCTGGAAAGCTTTGGGAGTTGAGGACAGACTGGAGAAATTCAGGCCCATGTATATGGATCAGTTATAAATGCTAACCAATGTTCAGTTTCTCTCTTACTTGGGCCTGGTGGTGCAGACCTGTAATCCCAGTAGTCCAGGAGGCCAAGGCAAGAAGATCATGCCCAGTCTGGGCAACTTGTAGCAATACTTTCTCTTAAAATCAAAAATAAAAGTGCACTGGGATGTAGCTCAGTGTGAAGGGCTTGTTCCCTGGCACCACTGGAAAGCAGGTGGGGGAAGTCTTTCCCCATTTTCTGAGGAGGAAAATTCTTGCTTTGCTGTGGTTGGACATTTAGTAGCACTACGGTGTGAAATCTGTGTCTGATGAGTTGCAGTGACAGGAGTGTTATGGGTCAGGTGTAACTATGACACTTGATGCTTTTCTCTGGCAGAGTTTTGCTTGTTGTGAAAAAGCTCATAGTCATTGCAGGGTGACAGAGGACATCCCTGTGTTCTGGGGCAGATAGCCGAAGTAACGATGGTGGTAGCTAAGTAGTGTTGGTGGTGCCTCACCTCTGAGGAGTTTTTGAAGATCAACAAAATGACAATCAAAAAGTCTTAAAAGTGCTATATGGTTTTCCCGAGTGGGTCGTAGAAGTTGGTTTACTTGCTTTGTTATGCAGGAGCATCAGTATATAAATAAATATGACTGTGGGATGTAGTGTGAACACAGTGGAAATTATTTTCATTACTAATAGCTCTTTTGGGCTTGGATGTTCATAGCTGCCAGGCATTTAGAAATACACTTTGGTCATGTGATGTTGCTGCTCTTACAATAGACAGTGACTGTTACTTGATTTCTGCAAAGAAAGGTAATGGAACATTATAAATAAAGCCTCATTCAGGGGCCCTAAACTAAGCGCTCCTCACTTTTAACACAGGAGGGAACATGGAAAGCCTAGTAGCTGCTCAGTAGACCTGAGTATGCGTAGCTTCTCTGTGCAGCTACCTGCTGTTTGAGCCAACTAGGCCTCTTCTGGTCATCTTCCCAAAAGAATTAAAATCATCATATAACAGGTATATGCGTACTCGTGTTTACAGCAGCACAGCTCATAAGAGCTAAATCGTAGAAGGTGCTATAATGTCCATCAGCAGATCCAGGGACAGAGAAACTGTGGTATATATACTACTCTGCTATGATGAAAGATAAATTTGAGTCATTTGTAGGAAAATGGATGCACTGTTATATTTAGTTAAGTGAATTGGCCCCAGAAGATTAAATATTACATGATTTCCCTAATATGGGAAACTCAAAGTATAAAAAAATAAAAGAGCCAAACAAGTGAGAGGGTAGGAAGTAGGGAAGTGGATTTGCGTCAAGGGAGAGGGAAGGGATTTCGGAGGGGGGAGGGGATGTGAGTGTGAAGTTGATGTGATATGTATGTGTGCCAATTCCTCTAGTTTAACTATGTCATAAATACATACTAATAAAAATAATGGCTCTTGGGAAAATTTTAAGATGTGAAGTTGGAATGTAAGGGCTTTTTGAACCTGAAATTCACTTTCTTTTTTATTTTTTTATTTTTATTTTTATTTTTTTTTTGGGGGGGGGGACAGGGTCTCCGTAGTTCAGGCTGCTTCTGAACTCACTACTTAGCCCAGGCTGGCCTCAGACTCACAGTAATTCTGCCTCAGTCTGTCCAGTGCTGGGATTATAGGCGTGTGCCACCATGCTCAGATTTTGAACTTGACTTTCTGTTGAGAAATGAGTTATTACTATTTCCAATGAATAGCCCTTATGAGTTATTTTTCTTGAGTAACTGTCTGGACATTAGAACACATGTCCTCATATTTTTAGCTGTGTGCATGGCCAGCTTTGTGCACAGTGCATCAAGTCAATTGTATAAGCATGAGTTTTACTTAGAGCTGTTTGTTTGATTTATTATTAGGAAAAAAACATTAAAGTTAAGAATTCTATCTTTGGCATACCCAGCAACTTGAATAAAATAGGTACTCAAAGTGAAGTGAAAAAGGAGGGAAGTAAAAACATGGAATTATGACAAGCAGTTACCATTACTAGCCTGTACTCAGTGTGGACATGGAATCTTTAAACTGGGAAAATAAGCTAGAGACTGTTCAGTCTGGAAGTCTGGTCCTGGGCTGTGGGTAGAGGCCGAGGCTGTGTTCATCATCAGGAGGGGGCGGGGGGAGTTTGTGGAGTTTTGTAAGAAGTCCATTTCCTTCTATCCTGGCCTAGAACTGATGGTTTTCTAAGTCAGGTTTCAGATGGCCTAGGAGGACAGTGCATTGAAAGAATATACATTATTTCTGGGAAGATGTTGATTCACAGTTTGCAAAGAAAATAGAAATGCATTCTAGAGACATTCATTAGTGTTTCGTACATATACTAGTTAACTTCTTGATGCTAAATGTATATTAGATTATCAAGAAATCTAATATTGGTACTTTGTTTAAATGACTTCACGATGTAAACCGAGTTGGTCAATAGTATTCTAAAATTCTTTCTGGTTTGGAGACAGGACTTGTTTTTTTCCATTAACAATTTATTATTTATTATGTTTGCAGTAGATAATAATTAAACTCGAAGACTTGGCATATGCATATTGTGTCACCGTCGCATTTCCTGCCCCTTCTCTTCCCCACCCGCTTGCTTTCCTCTATCTCCAAAGCCCTATCCCGTCTTTCCAAAGTCTACCTTCCTGTTTCCTGTCATTCTTTTATGTTGCTCATTAATTTATTTATATTTTGGCCTCTCATAAGAGAAACCATGTGACATTTAACCTTCTCTATCTGATTTATTTTACTTAGCGTTGTGGTCTCAAGTTATATTCATTGTCCTACAAGTGACTTGGATTTGTCATTCTTTATGGCAGAGTAGTGCTCTATTATGTATACATACCACGTTTTCTTTATCCACTCCTATTTGGTCAGCACAAAGGCCGCTTCAAAATTTAGCTATTAAGGTTTGTGCTACTGTAAACATGAGTATGCACATATCATTGCAGATGATGGAGACGTGTTGATTACAGATGTGTTTTTATTACAAGAACGTTCCTTTGCACCACTGTGACTACCCACCTCTAATATGACGCTGAGGCTGTATTGAGGGAGGGATACTGCGGCTGCCATAATGACCTGACGGCCATCGCTTGTGTTATGCACAGGAGCCAAGGTCCAAGGAAAGCAGTGACTGCTTCGATAGCCGCTCGGATGGCCTGAACGCAGACATGCCGGTGCCCACCCAGGTGCCTACCCTGCTGTGGTCAGGGGGCTCAGCACAGATCCTGTCTCAGAGAAGTGAATCCACCCATGCCATCAGCAGCGATCCCCTCCAGCAGAACATCTATGAGAATTTCATGCGTGAGCTGGAAATGAGTAGGACCAACACGGAGCACGTAGACACGTCCACAGACACTGTGGAGTCCAGCAGCGAGTCACTAAGCTCGCTGGAGCAACTAGATCTGCTTTTTGAGAAGGAGCAGGGTGTGGTCCGGAAAGCTGGGTGGCTCTTCTTCAAGCCTCTTGTCACCTTGCAGAAGGAGAGGAAGCTGGAGCTTGTGGCTCGGAGGAAGTGGAAACATTATTGGGTAATGCTGAAAGGTAAGTGCGTTGTTAACTCCCTAAGGCCATTGGCTGTCCTTCCTTCCTGGGAAATTCCACTGAGGCCACTGGGTGGTTATAGTCAGTCTGAAGGATTTCATGCAGAATCTTAGGGCATGCTTTCATCTATGATAAATCCTTCTGCATCTCTGTGTAATATGGTTCAGTTAGTATTCATGAATATTATTCAGTCTGTCAAATGATTTAACTTAAAACCTATTGCTTATTATTTTGTATGTATTACTGTACTTCTTTGTAGCAGAGGAAAAACTACTAAATGTAGTGGAGTTATTTAGAATGTAGATCCTAATATTTGCATTCTCTACATTTCTAGAACTCTGCAGTGGTATCTTTCATCTAGCTTGACTATCACCTGGGTTCTTGGATTTGTCGCATCCCACGTTTATGAAGTCCAGTTGTTATCACTAAGTACAGCTTTTCTGGGAGGAGCAGGGGTGGTGCTGGGAATGGAACCCAGGGCCCCTGTGTGCTAAGCGTATGCTCTGCAACTGAGCTGCACTTTCAGTTCCAAGTACAACTTTCCTTTCTTCCTTCCTTTCTTCCCTCCTTCCTCATGAAAGAATTAGAAAGAAGACCTTGTTTTTCTTAAAAGATGATACAAGTTTCACACAAGCAGTGCCATTTAAAAATTATAATTACTTTATTCATTGTAGTTGTGTAGACTGGAATAAATTTAAATGTCTTGTGAGGAAATGAGAGGCTGTCAATCAATACAGTGCTGATTTATACAAACGGGAACAGAAAGAGCAGCCTCCCCGCCCCTCAGCCTCCCAGCCTCTGGCACTTCTACAGAGGAGCTAAATTTGCCATTTTAAAAGTCAGAGCTTGTTACCAAGTGGCACATTTCCCTAGCACAGAGGAAAGCAGAAACTGGAGTTGCATCTGTAGGATTATGTGTGAAAGACCTGGAGTCCTCTGGGCCACTCTCTCTCCCTTCCCTCGCTTTCCTGTGTCCTCTCTTTAGAGCTGTGAGCACCCTGCCCCATGTGTTGGAGAGCATTCCTTATGTTCTGATTACCCACAGCTCTTCTGATCAACGGGTGCGGGTGGAGTCACTTTGACTTGAACACCTTTCCCTAACAAAGAGCAGGTGTGTGGTGAAGCAGGAGGATCTTAGTTCTGTGCACACTGCATCTTCCTCTCCGACTCTGAATCTAAATCCTTGTGGTACGTACTGGTATGTAATGGCAAAACACAGTTTGCAGGGGAAGAAGAAGTTTACATGAATGACAGAAGGAATTGGATGTTGGAATAATGCATTGAATCTTGTAAGATGAAGGACTTTGAAGGACTAAGGAAGTTAGGTCTTAAGGTTTACATGTCAGAGAGCCACCCCAGGATAGGTGCTGCACGTTGTAAGTGAGAAAGATTCGGGGTGTGATTTGCAGGCTCAGAATGAGTCTCAGAATGAGTGGCCAAAGTAAGAGGGGGTTTATGAGAGTGGATGTGAGCCCCAGTTCCAACCCTGGAGGTGTCATCCCTCTTGTAAAGGGAGGTAACAGTCTCCTTTCTTTGCCCTGGTCAGAGCTGGTCCTTTTCCTCCTAGTTGGCAGGATGCATGTCAGAATGGACTTAGTTGTTCTTCAGCAGGCTATAGGTGAGGTGTCCCTGTCTGGCGAGCTAAGGGAACCTGTTGTGTGGGTGTGGGGGGTGGTGGGCATCTGATGTAGTTGGTGAATCACAGTGCGCAAAGCTGTGTCTTACTTTCGTGACATTTAGAATGGATATACTTACTCTATAATGTATTATTTACCTTTTTCTTTTCTGTTTTTAAGTAAAAAAATGTTTTTCTTGAAATCAAGGCTTTGACAAGTTCTTCCCTGCTTACCTGTGGCTTTGAAACATCCCCAACCTCAGTGTACATCTCCATAGTGAGGAGGGGCTGGCAGTAGTAGGGTGTGTATAAAGGCCATATGCCTCCTTGAAAAGTTGAGCCATGGGTGACAAAGGATTTGGATCCAAGCCATGTGGAGGATGACATGAGCATCTAGGAACCTTTACCTTGGGAAATGTGAGAACTGGAGTGAGAGTGGGCAGCAGTGTAGTAGAGTGACTCTGCTTCCGCGGAGGCTTGGATGGGACTGATGGGCCACGGCTAATGGTGAGTGAGTCAGTATAAACAGCCACCACCACTAGGGCCCTGGGCAAGTGGAAGATCACGCTTCCTGCTTTCACTGCTGCCGACAACATTGGTGCAGATTTCGAGAGGGTTCTTGTTTCGGGGGTTGGGGGGTGGGGGATGTGTCAAAGAAGGGAGGGGTTGGATTAACGCAGGAGTAATTTTTTTTTTTTAAACTGAGAGATTGAACCTAGAGACTTTCTTTGCTTTAAGCTATGTTCCTAGCACATTTCTTTAGGTTTTGATTTTGTGCAGGGTCTCACCATGTTGCTCAGTTGCCTGGGTTGGGCTCAGCCTTGTGATCCTGCCTCTCAGGTGTACCCAGTGGCTGGAAGAGCCCCTTGCCAGGCACCTGGAAAATAGACTAAAGTCCCTGGCTGATGACTTTTTGGCAAGAAAGGACCTGAATTATCTTTGATCATGTTAAGGTCTGCTCTTTCCCTGTGCTCTCATCTCTTAGAACTTGTAGAACGTGTCGTGATCCGCAGATACAGGGTGCTTTATAATTGTTATCACACCGAGGTTCCTCGTTTCCTTTGCAACCAAGGCTAGGCATGTGATAAAGGTACCTCTCCTCCCTGCCAGTGTGACCTTTCCCATGTGGCTTTTCATACCTTTTTTTTTTCCCTCTGGGAATTCTATATTAAGTTCCACTTTCTGGGCTTAGACTCCAAGTTGAAATATTTGGTCCTAACTCTTTGGTTTAACTCTTAAAGACATGTATGTTCATTTAAGCAGAATTTAAAAAGTTGTATTCAGCTATTTATGTAGGCCAGGCAGGAACAGTTTTCTGTAAAGAGCCGATACTAGCAAATGCTTTGGAGACTTCCCTCTATGTAGACAATTACGCTAAGAGCACAAATGTTTTCCGGGGTTTAGAGAATGTGATTTTTAACAAAGGTCATTCTGCTTTACGTATTTCTTTTCCAGTGGGTGGATTTTCCTGCAGTTCACAGGGACTTCCTGGGACGAATAGTTGGCAAGGTTTTTAAAGATGCCCCTCAAAATGCCCCGCTGTACTGTGTGCACCATCAACAGAGGAATTCGTCATATGGTTTTAAGATGCTGGTGGATCTGTCCTGAGAAGGGCCAGCAGCAGGGAATGGAGGGATAGTGGGACAAGAGGGTGCCCAAGACAACGTGGACTTAAGAGAGGACTGGGACTAACTGTTCTTCTCCCACAGGTGATATTCCTGCCATTCCCTCTTCTATTGTTGTATGTCCACTACTATTACAGTCTTCTAAAATTGTTTCTCTAATGGCGAGGAGAATACCCAGTGTCATCCCTCAGGCCAATGCCAGTGCTTGGTGGGCACTGATAGTGACCATGACACTGTGGTGGGTGGGAGGAGACCTCATCACTGTGAGTCAGCCCCTTTCCATCAGCCCCAACATCCACAATGGGACTCTGAGTTCCTTTAAGTTAAAAATAGATGTAACAGAATGAAGATGGATTTTTCAGTTCTGTAAATTCAGTAGGCACAACGTTCCTCAGCACTGCTGCCATTTGGGACTGGGTTCACGTTGAGCTGTAGTCCGGGGTTCAGGGTGTGTTTGACAGCACTTTGGCACTTGTCCAGGTTGCCTTCATTTCCTGCAGACATAGTGATCTAAATCTTGGCCTTTGGAATACAATGTTAACGCAACTGGAAAACAACGTTTAACCCACTGGAAAGAATTTGGACTTGGGTGCAGCTGGCATGGCCCTGTCACCTTTACCCGGGTCCTCAGGCCCCAGGTCATGACAAACTGCATGTTCCTCAGACAGGCGTTTCCTGATTAGATTTATTGTTTCCATGTGTGCCATTGGTGGATAAAGAGAATGATTCAGACCTGTGAGAAGAGGCTGGGGCCATAAATGTCTTGCTCCTTTCTTTTGCCTTTAATATTTGACCATAGTCTCTTAATTTGTGCAAGATCTTTGCTTTGCTTTTATTTTCTTTCTTTCTTTATTTTTTGTGCTAGAGATTTATCCCAGGGCGCTGAGGTTGCTGAGCACACGCTGTGCCACTGAGCTACACCCCCAGCCCCTGTGTGATTTTTCCTTGGGATGAAGAGCGAGTGCTCAGAACTGTCACGAGAGGAGAAGAAGCTGCGTCCGGAGGCTGGGCTGGGGCAGGCAGTGTGTTCCCCTGGTGTCTGTGTGTTATAAACAGTCCACATTAAGACTTAGTTTTCAAGGAAGCGATTGCGCTGACAAGAGCCAAATAGTTTTAAAAGCGTTTAACACCTGTGAATGAGGTTGCAATACAGTGGGATGAAATGCAGCTGGGCGGGCACTCGGTTCAGGTGCGCCCTGGCACGTGTTTCTCTGTCGTAGGTGAAGAATGTCTGCAGAGCACGGTGGTTACTGTTGTTCATATTCGTGTGCCGCTTGGCACACGAGAAGTGCCCCGCACTGTATCTGAAAGGGTGACTGAATTCGTTCCAGAGAACATACTGTGTGTTTTCTAGGAGCATCAGAGTGCTTCAGAGTTGCAGTTAATAATTGTGAGGCGCTCCTAACTTACTGTTGTGGTTAGGATCTGGAGTGTCCCCCCAAAGTCTCATGTGTTTTAATGGAACCATGTGATGTTGGTGGATTGGGGTCTGGTCTGGAGGGGTGGGTTACAGTTAAGTTAGGGTTAACGGTGTGTAGTGGCCACACCTGGATGCAGGAGGGACTGGTTACTGGGCGGAGACCTGAAAGGATACATAAGCTGCACCTGCTTTCCTGGAGGACGGGGACTAGTCTCAACTAGCCTCGGCTTGTCTTCCTGTTTGTCAGGGAAGCTGCCTCCGCCTCTGTCTCTGCCATGTACTTTGAATGGACTGTGACCTTCGAGACTGTGAGCTAAAATAAACCTTTCCTTTCCTAAGTTTGTGGGTGTCGGGTATTGAGTCACAGCAACACAAAAGTAACCAAGACACTTACCGTTAAAGCAGACCCTTCATGCTTCTACCTGTAGTACTTTATTAGCCTATTAGGGAATAAAGGTCCTTAAAAGCACAAGTAGCAGCATATTTAAAGTAATATTTAAAATTTAGAAATGCTTAATTTCTTTTTTTAGGCTAAGTTGGTAAGATTGTTGTTATATGTCCTATCACTGTGAGATAAAAGTTGTACTAAAATTAAGTAATGTGCTTGGCATTTGGAGGATCAGTAAACTGGGTGCTTTTTCCTGCATAGCAAAATTTCCTCGCTGTACACAGTTACCACAAATTGCAGGTGTAGTTAATGACTGCGGGATTTCCTTTTACCTCCCACATTTAGATCTCCTAAATAGCTCAGGCTTGTGCTTAAGAAAGGGTGCCGAGCCAGTGTGATCCCAAGGCCTGTGATCGCAGTACGCTAGCAGGCCGTAGCAGGAGGATTATAACTTGTAGCTCTTGCCTGGGCAATTAATTTAGTGACACCCTGTTTTAAAATAGGAACGTAGCCCTGTGTAAAGATCCTGAACTTCATCTTTAATACTGTTTTAAAAAGAAAAGAAGAACAGGGTACTGGGCTAGAGGACCTGAGCTCGTTCCTGCTCCGCTGTGGTCCAGCTATGGGTTCTGTGCAGGTAGGGCCGCCCCTAGGGCTCTCGTCCTAGAGTGGTGTAAAAGCCACGGGAGGCCTCTTCGGAGATGAAATCAGGGCATGGCATTCCTGGAGGAGTGAAGCAACAGTATGCCTCTGTCTGTGACTTACTTCAGTTCCCCCTAGCTTGGGGGTATACTTCAGGTACGAGTTTTCCTTGGTCACTGTGTGTGTGTAGTAAGTAATCATCTCATTTAGGCCGTCTTAGTTTTGTTTTTGGGCTCATCGGCTGCCCCTTTTCGTGCCTCTTTTGGGCCCTCAGGTCTCGTAGGCAGACATTATTTTGCTCTGTCTTTCACAGGATGTACCCTGTTGTTCTATGAGACCTATGGGAAGAATTCCACGGACCAGAGCAGTGTCCCACGGTGTGCCCTCTTTGCCGAGGACAGCATAGTGCAGTCTGTCCCGGAGCACCCCAAGAAGGAAAACGTGTTCTGCCTCAGTAACTCCTTTGGAGATGTCTACCTTTTTCAGGTATGTCCAGTGCTGTGTGGATGGATGCTCAAGGCAGGGATGGGTGTAAGCTTAAGATGAGAAGAATGGAGTTGGGTTAGGATGTGGTCCGATTAGGTGCTGGTCTCTGCTGACCGTCATGCGTGGGGCCACGGCCAGCCAAGTCATTCATACAGCGGGCATTTCTTGGCTGCCTGTGAAGTGCCGGGCTGTGGACTGTGAGGTGTTCACCAAGACACGAAGGTGAAGCATCATGACTACTGTGGAGTAGCTCACAACCTGGAGAGTGCAGTGTCAGAAATTCCCAGAGCTGAGGCTGTTTAAGGAAGCCTAGAGAAGGGAGACGGAAATGAACGCCCTTGCCAAAAATCGTAGAGCATTGCACAGGAGGAGCTTTCTGGGAAACCCTGATAACCGAATTCTGTGGAAGTGGCTTGAGGATGTTAATATTCCCAGCACCTGCTCTTAGGATTTTTACCAGCTTTCTAGTAAATGCAGCTGTATTGAGTGTGGTCGTGCTGAGCCTGTGGGTTGTTAGACCAGCCGTATCTTTGAATCCTGGCACATGTCCTTGGGGGCACTCACTAAACTTTTCTGAGCTTCACACCCTTTAACAAATAGGTCAGTAATAATAGCTTATAGGATTGCTTTAAAGGTTAAATAGTATGCTGTGCATATGTTAGGTACTAATTTATTTATTTTTTGAGATGAGTTCTCATTGGATGGCATAGACTGATCTTGAACTTGTAGGCTCAAGGGCTTTTCCTGCCTCCAAATCTTGGGTAGCTGGAACTGTAGGTGCATGCCACCACAGCTTGCTAAAAAAATTTAAATACTATTGAGTAACTTAAAAGAGATGAGAGTGATAGCCAGAAAGTGCCAGGTGCTTCTCGGATACCTCTCCATTTAAACCTTGTACAATGTCACCTGTAGATTGCATATAGCTGGAAAATTCAGTGAAAGCCTCCTAAGTCTTGGGATAATTCTCTGATAATGTTGGTTATGGATGTCCTCACAAGTCCTGTAGTACAAATGTTCTCTAGGATAACTGTAGGACTGCAGAAATCTCTGTAGTGCTTATTGAGTATCTTAGTTACTTATTCATTGCTGGGGAAAATACCCAATATCCACAGCTTAAGGGAGGAAAGGTTTATTTAGCTCACAGTTTTGGGAGTTCTTACACAGTTTGCTCACGGACACCCAGCCATGGTGGGAGCAGGTAGCAGGGGCTGGAGAGCTGCTCACTGCGTTGCAGACAGAAACCAAGCAAATGAGGAGGGAGTGGGTGTCTGGAGACTAAGGCGAGGCCACAGCTTTCTTGGGAAGAAGCTGTAACAATGTTTTTTCTTTCTTCCTTTACTTAGCTTAATGCACTAGTTGGTTTTCTCACACTTAAGGTAGGTGTCTCTCCCTCACTTCCTGGCCCACAGGTCAGTAACACAAACCTGCCCTGGGCACTCCCCAATCTCAACAACATAATACCTCCAGGTCAAGCCTCAAGTATCCACCCCTTCCAGGCCTTAATTCCTAATAGTACCCAGTTCCGGTATCCCACTATGTTCAAGTATATCAGGCTTTTGGGGGACATTCCAGATCCAAACTACAGCAGACTGTAACAGGGTTTCCTGGGAACAGCAGCAGTAAGCTCCAGCCTTAATGCTGTCCCCAAGCAAGTGTCCAGGCTTGAGGTCTGATTTTCCTCCTCTTAACTGGTGCTTCTGTGATCCTGTAGAGCAAAGTAATGAAAGGAATTGTAGGGCAGGTAAATATCTGAGATTAAATCTGCACAGATTTCTTAGGAACAAGCATGAAATGAGGTTTTTTTTTTTTTTTTGGCTGCTTCCGGATAAAATATTTTTAATTTAAGAGGTTTCTCTACTTGGATCTATTCTGTGATCCCAAGGCTGGTAGAGAATCTGTTCCTGGCTTGTGTATGTATAGGTTTTTCTGGATTTTAGATGAATGCTTTTCAGCCTGCTAAGAATCATACACATTTGCCATTCTTTATTTAGACTTTCCTTATTGTTTTAAAAATATATATTTTTCATGTATAATAGTAGTATATAATCAGTGCATCTGGAGGTTCTGGAGAAAAACAAAAGAAAAACTATTTGTATTCTTTTAAAATTTTTATTTATTTGTGAGACAGGGTCTTGCTCTGTAGCCCGGGCTGGTCCTGAACTCACAGCAATCCTCCTGTTTGAGCCTCCTGAATGCTGAGATTACAGGTGTGTTCTAACCTAATCCTAGCAAGCGCTTAGGCAAGCGTTTAACTGCTGAGCCATTCCTCCAGTCCTACTTCGTATTCTTAATATCAAAGACAGCTACTTTAATGTTATTACTGTACTTTTTCCTCTGTATTCTTTTACTGATATTTTTCATACTTGAAGTCATGAGGTAGGGGCTGTATTATGTTCAGATTTTAGACTCTAATATTTTATTTTCATAATCTTCTCAGGCTGTTATAATTCTTAAGGTAAGCATCCGACTGGAGCAGCCTAACCCAAGACTGAGTGGTATACGTTCTATTGCTGTTGGCTCTTCACTGTTTGTCTCCTTTCTGTCAGGCTGAGGGCTTGGTGGTCGTTTCTGCTCCTCTCTTGGTATTCTCTGACTTTCTAGACATGACTTTGAGTGTCCCAGTGTGTTTTTGAGGCTAGAACATTCTTTTGAAGTATGAACTCTCCATGTTTTACACACTAAAGCCCAGCCTGCCATTCTGGAGAACACGCTTACATTAAAACCATTTTAGAGTTTTCCGTCCTCTGTGTTCAGGCCACCAGCCAGACGGACCTGGAGAACTGGGTCACCGCCATACATTCTGCGTGCGCGTCCCTTGTTGCAAAGCGGCATGGGAAGGAGGACACGGTGCGGCTGCTGAAGAGCCAGACGAGGAGCCTGCTTCAGAAGATCGACATGGACAGCAAGATGAAGAAGATGGCGGAGTTGCAGCTGTCCGTGGTGAGGGACCCCAAGAACCGGAAAGCCATCGAGAACCAGGTACCATTTGCTCACGACCCCGAAGGCATCCAGTGCAGGCTCCCGGGGTGGCCACCCTTCCACCCTGGCGGGAGGTAGCTCCCGAGGCTCTCCATTGCTGCACTTACAGCTGCTGTTTAGCCTTGGGTGATGCGGTCCTCTTTCTAGCCTTCGGTGACTAAGGTAACAGAGCAACCCTTATGTGAACTGCTTGGCACCAGGAGTGTTTGGCTCTTGGATGTTTTTCTCCAGATTTTGAAATATTTGCATATATGCAATGCTGTCTTTTCTGGGATAGGACTTCAGCCTACACATGAAACATCATTTGGGATGTAATTGAAAAATACAGTAGATGTTTGATTTTTTTTTTAAAAAAGGACATTGTTGTTAATCTCATCACAGTACTACTCTTTGTTGCTTCAAATGCTTCCTTGCCACTTTCTGAAGAAGCTCTGGAAATCCTCTTTCTCGAATGTCTCTAGTTGTGCTGTTATGGCTGCATCGATGCCCAGTGTTCTGAAGTGATTCAGAATAATACCTTTCATGGTCGTTTTGCCTTTGGAGAAGAGATAGAAGTCGCATGGTGCAAGGTGTGGTGTGGGAGGGGGATGAAGACACACTGGTAAAGTTCTTAGCCTCCCTGTTGTTCAGTGACACCCAGTAGACCATGTTTTTGGTTACACTTCATAAAGAAATTCACAAAAGCTGGCTTCCAGAACTGATCCAGATTGTGCCCAGACTCTGGGATAAGTGTGTTTGAAACAAGGGGGGAATATATTGAGGGCGTGTAATGGCCAGTATGTCTTTTACTATGATAACTTCAGAAAATTTAAACATATGCCGTAGTCCATATAACATAGGTTTTGATCACTTCTTATACATGTAGCCTGAATGTAATGTTGTATACTATTTTAAATACTTTTATACATTAGACAATTTTTTGTGGTGTGGAATTTTTCACTTACTGTGTTATGTCAGGGCTCAGAAATCTTTAGATTTCAGAATGTTACAGATTTTGAATTAGCAGTGCTCAACCTTTGAAATTCTTTTATTAACATATATTTGCAATACGTAACAACAGTCAGCTTGAGAAATTGGTTTATGTACATATAGAATCTTGATCATTTTTTCCCTTTCTCCTTCCCATCCCGTCACCCCCCACATCCCTTTTCCCTCTCTGCCAAATTTTGTCTTCTTACTTTCTTTTGTTTTCCATTTTCTTTTTTTTTTTTTAAGTGTCAACCTATTTTTCTGAAATATTTCCAAAGTGACCAAATCACTTTGCCTGCGTTGGTTGAGTGGTACCTTCTTGCCTACCTGATTTTCTTGTGTAGTGGTCCCTTCTAAACGAAATCTGTATAATAAAACGTCTAGGTGATTAGGATGAGAAAGATTCTAGTACAAAGGGAGGCTTTGGGAAGAGTGGTGCTATTCCTCTGTGTGTGTGTGTGTTTCAAAAAACTAGTAGGAGTAACAAATTGCTAAGGAAAACACTTCCTCTGGTCAGCCTACACTTTTGTGTAACACTAGGCAGTATCTGTGCCAGTGGCATTTTAATTTTTGGTTTCCCTCAGATGACATGAGCATTTAAGACAGTGTCGGGATGGTTGCTGGTACCCCTCCTTGGGGCCAAGATGAACTGTGCCTGGAAGGAGTTTGCCTATTGTCACTCTCAGGACCGTCCTGGTAAGGAGTGAGGAGCAGGCCTGGGCAGGAACCAGTAGGTCTGTGATGGGCCTGTTCCCCAGATGCCCCACAGATGCCAGGCCATCAGAGTTTTTGGCATTGCAGCCAGGGGCAGTGCCTCTGGGCTCTGATGTCAGTTGGCCAACGCAGCGCGGGTCAGAGGAATCTAGTTTCCAAAGATGCTCCAACTATGAGTGGAGGGTGCTCCTGGCAGCCCTTGGAAAGGATCCCTGAAGGTAGACCAGTGTTAATGTGCCATCGAGCCCACCCTCTGAAATTAGTTGTGAGATGATTTGGGAACCTGTTTGAAGGATAGGGTGAAGGTAGCTTGGCAAGGACTTGGGTTTCTCATTCTTTTTACTTGGTAAATGATTATGGAAAAATCAGCTCCTTACACAATTCATAGTAACAACATGGGAAATTCATTGGCCATCCTGATTTATTAGAAAAGAGTTTTTCACTTAAATTGCCTGTTATCAGTCTTCCGTTCTTCCATTACATCCAAATTTTTAACCTTGGTTAGGGATTTTTTTTCCATCTGCTTATATCAATATTTGAAAAACAGCATATGTTGAAAGAAATTCTGGCTGTAAGTAGAAAATCCATCAAAGGCATGTGTTGTAATGATATATTTGTGATATCGTAAGAATATGGTGTATATTAATAGGTAATAATAAAGCAGCCAAGCGATCATCCCTGCACCCTGATGGCAGGGTGCAGGCGAATCCTCCAGCCACCTGCACATCTAAGCTGCCTTTGCTGATAATTGGTATTGGTTTTCTCCCTTCTCAGTTCTTTTATTTTTTATTTTTATTTTTTGAGACAGCATCTCTGTAGCCCAGGCTGGTCTTGGACTCCTGGCAATCCTCCTGTCTCAGCCTCCCAAGTGCTGGGATTACAGGTGTGTGCCACCACGCCCAGCTTGTGTGCTGCTGGGAAATCGAATGCAGGGCCTTGCACTTGCTAGGCAAGCACTGTAGGCCATCTTTTATTAAAAGCACTAATCCTATTTGGAGGACTTTGCCCTCATGTCCTGATTGCCTTCCAAAAAGCACCACTTCTGATACCATCGCTTGGAGGTTAGGATTTCACCATAGGAGTGTGTGGGGACCATCTGCTTTCAGGCCGTCGTAGGCTTGAGTGCAAAACTTGGATGAAAATTTTTAATTTATCCTCTATATTAACATAGTTGGAGGAACACGTTTTTTCCCACTATTTTTATTAATATACAAATGTAATACATATGAATTTGGGTGTTTCGTACATCTGTGCGTCACATCGACTTCACAATCCCTTCCTATCTTCTACCCTCCCACCCGCTCCCAGGAACATGTTTTTAAGTTGGGGAAAAAACAAATTCTGTTGGGAGATTGATCATGCTGAGGTGTGGACAGATCCACGCAGGAAAGGTGCTGGGCAGGGAAAGTGGCAGGTATGTGTGCTGCTGCCGGGTATTGGTCCCGAGTGACCTAAGGAAGTTCAGCTGTTCATGTGGAAAATGTATACCACATGCTCCGTTTTCTGTAATGTACAGAACCTTCCAGATGGTGTCCCATACTTCTGAATGGAACTGTTCCTCAAACAGGGTATGCCTTGTATTGAAAAAGTACCTGCTAGCAAACCCCAAACTGCAAATAGTTGAAGAAAGCAGACACAAGCAGGCGGGGGTGCGAGGGCCTTGGGGTCAGGCAAGAGCATAGCCCCAGCAGTGAGCCCAGCTGTGTCCCTCTGCCCCGGGAGGACTTCCGGTCCCCAGCTGGCCTCCCAGATGTTTGTCTGTGTAGAATGCCGTTGTGTGACAGGCTGTCTCGAGCATGAGGACTTGACTGGCCGGAGGCTTGGAGGAAATTTGGTTTTACTGGCATTTTCTTTTGTGCCTCACCTGGTGCCTCGAGGTTCCAGGATCCAGTTGCCACAGCCTGTCTTCTGTTGGCAAAGCTGTCATTCACACTCCAGGATCACAAGAGTGTTCAGGGCACCCTGAGAAGAGACTGTAGTAGGAAAACGTATTGTTTTAATTCTTCCTGGCTTTTTTTTTCCTGGCTCTTTCTAGTTTAGCCCTGAAGCCATGTTTTAATCTTCCGACTGAGATGTCCAGTGTGGAGTTCTTAGGTCATTCCATTTGGTCAAATGTTTTAGGTTTAATGAGAGAAAAGGAAAATATGGCAACATCGAGAGTCTGCTGGCCTGTGTATGTGGGGTGTGTCTGCCCATCTATCTGTTCTTTTCTGTGTGGGGGTCCTCTTTATGACCACAAGAAATTCAAGCAACTGCTTTATTAAAAAATTAAATTTTTCTTCAATCTAATTGTATCCCTTTGTCTGTGGTTTGTAAAGGCTGACTTGAGGTCTCATTTGGAGCTGCTCCGTGTTTGAGGGGGATTGTTTTAGCATAAACCTATACAAATCTAAGGGGCTACCATGGGTGAGTGGCCCAAAGAGGAGGGTTTCTAAAGAATTAGGGTTGTTATTCTGTTTGACCTTAACTTGTTCTTTGACAGGATCATTATTTTTATTAAAGTATGGCCCCCGAGCACTCCTTGGTCTCCCTTTTGTGTCCATCCCCACCTGCATACCCGGCCCACCCCTTTCTGCTTCCTCCCTTCTCCAGTCCCCCCCCACCCACACACACACACACACCTTTCCTCTCCCCTCTCATCCCTCCCTCACACACTTGGCCATTCTTAAAGTGTTCTTGTGCCTTTCTGGTAAGACACTAGATACATGGCTCTTCAGAAATTTTACCTAGAAATACTCTCCTCACCACATGAGTAATCTTTTAGGTTGTAATTTAGTCCTGTTTTCCCAGAGAGCTTTGCAGCAGGTGACAGGGATGACATCTGCTGGGACTACTGTCTCCGGTTCCTTTGCCAGGAGATTGTACAGAGGGTTGTTTATTTGCAGATGCAAAGGCTGAGAAGTATCTGGGGTGGGAGTGATGCCTGCAGTTGGTTTTATAAGATCTTTGACGAGAAGTTGTGAGGTGGTGTTCCAAAGGCAGGGAGGGTATTTGCAGTTGAGAACAACCAGGTTGCGTCTCCCAGACATCCTGTTCAGATACAGTGTTCTTTTTCTCTAAACTATGTTTGAAAAACTTCTGTGAAAGAGCTCCGTTTTGTCCATTTGCCATTTAAGGATCTCGACTCCGCTAATATATTTATTTACATAGCGCTTTCCCCAAGAATCTCTGATCTGGCCATAATAATATATCCCAGTAATGGCAGTTTATAGATTTATAGATGACATCACACAAGATCAAATCTCTGCGGCAGGTTTTCTTTGAAGTGTGTGGGTGGAGAAAGTAATTGTCAATGTATTTTCTTAGTAAAAGACACAGTGACAGTATTAACGGCCAAGCGTCACACTGGTATAGAGGGTCACGTGCTTTGCTTAAAATAAACCATCCTAGGATTGGACCTCAGGCCTGTCCTTGCCTTTCATGGGGCAGAATGATGCAACTTTCATTTGAGCGTATCCAATGTGAAGCAGACCACGTTCGCATCCACATGGTGGAGAGGCTTTGAAGTTTGGAGGGAGGACGTGGTGTCAATTAAGTCCAGTTAGTTCTTTATTTTCCTTTCCGCTTATTATTTCAAACAAGTAAATAGGGGACAGAGCCTCACGACCCTCAGGCAGTCCTGGCGTCCTCCCAGATGGCTTCCTCCCAGCCAGTCAGCCTCATTATGCCTGGCCTTTTGGTTTAAGGGGCGGCTGCTTCCCTGAGGTGCACCTGCAGAGGCTAGACTCCTGGGCTATGCTGTAGGGGTGGAGACTGTGATGCTCAGCTGCTGAGTGCGTTGCTGTAGCTTTTGTGAGCTGAAATGTAGGCTTCATTTTAAATACTTACTGAATGCTTTAAATTAAGGGAAAATGGAAATTGGGAATGTGAGTGATGTAAATGAAGCTTTGAGATTAGATGTGCATATGGAAGAATCAATTTGAGAGTGTCTCAGTTACTTTTCCGTTGATGTGACTCAATACCCAACATCCACAAATTTAGAGGAGGAAAGGTTTATTTTAGCTCACAGTTTCAGAAGATCACAGTCCATTCAGGGGCAGCCGGCAGCAATCAAAGTACATGGCAGAGGCAGAGGTGGAGGCAGCTTCTCAGGACATCACACACAGGCAGTCAAGCTGAGACTTGTTGAGACCAGTCCCAGTCCTAGTCCTCCAAGGAAGGCAGGAAGCAGCTTATACATCCTTCCAGGTCTCCTCCCAGCGATCAGCCCCTCCTGGATCCAGGTGTGCAAAGTGTGGCTACTACACGCTGTTTATCCTAACTCACACACCTTTAATCCTAACTTAACTGTAATCCATCCCTACAGACTAGACCCCAGTCTATCAACAACAGCACATGGTTCCATAGACAATCCATAACATTAAAATACATGAGACTTCTGGGGGACACTCCAGATCCTAACCGCAATAGAGAGTATACTGTCAGAGTATTTGTGAGCGCAGCTTTGTACAAGGGGGCAAGGCCAGTTTATGAAGGTCTGGGCAAAGACATGGACTTTATTCAGTAGGCAGTGTGGAGATGGAATTGTTTTGGGCAGGAGAACAGTTCCTGCTCATTGAGGGCCTACCCGGGACCAGGCCAGTGTGCCCAGTGCTGAGGGTGGGGGAGTTGACAGAACACAGGGTGCTCTCAGACAAATAGGGCGACAGACAGTTGAGTGTGTAGTTTCAGCGTAGTGAAATGAACTCAGAGCAAATGATACCCCAGAGTGCTAGAGAACACAGAAATGGCAGCTGTAGCTTGTTTGTAGTCTTGGAAAACATTTTGGAGGAGGAATGCCTGAGTCACTTCTTAAAAGTGAGGGATTAATCAGAAGAGGAACTAAGGGCACTTTGTGGGCACAGTGGGAGCAAAGGCAGGGATGTTGGGGCAGGTGGTAGAGTCGGGGAGTGGGGGGTGGCACTGTCACTCTCTCCCTGCTCTACTGCAGAAGCCCCTGGCTTTGCCTTTCCTAAAATGCATCTTCTAGCACATCACCACCCCAGACATGCTACTTCTGAACAGCAACCATCATTCTGAGGTCACCTGGATTACAAACTCTCTTCCGGCTCCAGTTGTTGACAAGAAATATCCCTGAGACTCTCTCCCCACCTTGACCTTTGTCCAGCAACCCCAGACTTGAAGGAGGACCTGATCATGGTTACTTTTCTTCCAGCCGCCATTTCCCCAGCAGAGAGGACCCGTGTGCAGGGCACACATATACCATAGCCTCTCCCCCTCGACGCCTGGCTCACCCTTATACTCTTCCATGTCTGGAATGAAGGCAGAGGGCTTGCTGCCTCCAAGGGACTGTCCCCATCCTTCCGCTCTATCAGGGACCTGTCTGTATTCCCATGACTTTTGGTGTTTGTCTTTATGGTCAGTCTCATCCCTTTGCTTTGTGATTTTCTTCTTGTGCCTAAGGTTGCTCCTGCCGTAAGCTCCTGAAGCAGTCACAGGTTCCCCATCTCTGTCTCACTCGTGGTAGTGGGTAGACACACCTGCGCTTCTCTCGTGGATTCAGGGATTCTTCCTTACAGAAGGGAATTGGTTCTTCCTGTGTCTGTCTCATCCCAGCCCCACCTGTGAGTTCTTGGCATCTTTCTCTCTGTGTCCCCTGGCAGACAGTCCCCTCCTCCTGCCTTCTTCCCTAGTTTACTTAGAGCACTTATCTGAGGCCTTGGTCTCATTTGATTTTATAATAACTCCAGGAGGTAAAGATTGTACAAGGATCACTCACTTGAAGGAGGAGTGAGTGGACCCTGAAGGGAAGTACATTTTCGAATGTCACAGAGCTGCCAAGTGGCAGAGCTGGGATTTGAATGAACACAGTTCTCTGTTCCTCATTCATGTGCTATACTGCTTCTCAGTAAGATTGGTAAGTCTGGTGATGCTTTGCTCACTACATCCTGTCGGTCATAAATTAGAAAGGAAGTCTGAAGATACTTTTTCTCATTGCTTGGATTTTTCAGCTTGATCGGGTAGGAAATTTTTTGGTTATGCAACCAAATGAATTCACCTCAGCTCGTTACTGTGTTGACTAGTTAGCCTAAGTGTAACCTGTGCACCTGTCGAAATATTTAGGTAGGTTTTAGTGTTCACAGAGCACAGAATGGGAGTTTTAAAAAACTCTCTTATTCCTTCAAAAAGAAAAAAGGAGTTATCCTTTAGGCCAAATTTAGTAACTGACCAAATGCTACAAGTAAATGACTAGATGGTAGAAAATAGTTTTCTAGGAGTGTTGGCTGTGGCAGACGTGCTTGTCGTCCTCTTTAACGTGTTGCTTATTCATCTGTTTGTTACTTTTATCCTGGACCTCATCTCTCCTCCTTCCTCTTTTCTACAGTGGATTGTAACCTCTGTGCTCACTGCAGGAATGCGACTGTTAGATAGAAGGAGGAAACTTTTGCACTGAATTGTGTCAGTGCTTAAAAATGGGAGTGCTCGCCTGTGGACATTTTTATCTTTTACAATGGGAAACAAGGAAAACCTCAAAGGTTTTTTTTCGTCTGTGTCATTTTTATGTTTTGTTTATGGACATTAAAAAAGTGTCCAGTTTATAAAGTTGGGTTTTTAATATTGTGTCCTTGTACTTAAAAAAAAATAGGGATAATTCTCTGAATTTAAGATATTTAGAGGGCTGGAGAAATGGCTCAGCGGTTAAAGCGCTTGCCTATCAAGTGCTAAGTCAAGTGCTAAGTACCTGAGTTCTATTCCCCAGCACCACAGAAGCCGGGCGTGGTGGCACACACCTGTAATCCCAGCACTTGGTAGGCTGAGACAGGAGGATTACCACGAGCCCACGGCCAGCCTGGGCTCCATAGCAAGTTCAGGACCAATCTGGCCTACAGAATGAAACTCTGTTTCAAAAAATTTGATAAATAAGAAAAATAAAATAAGATATTTAGAAAAAGAAGGGGCAATCTTGATTTAGAGGAGTTGATTTTGGACACTTTAGTTTTTGATGATTTTAGAGAAAAATAACCTAGAAACTTCTTAATAAATGTGGTATCAGATAGCGTAAGTATTTTAATGCTATTATTATTGTGATTATTGGATTTTTACGGAGATGACATAAACTCATTTCTTCTTTTAAAACTATAAAATCTTTTTTATCCAAATTAGTTCTTTTATTATAAAATATAAATCTTTAATCTTACCTTCTGATGGATTATTAATACTTTTTTGCTGTTTAGTTGACATCACTTTAGATTTGGGTTAACTTGAATGTCATGGCTGAAAATGGAGATGCAAAAAGTTCAGGGCACATAATGAGGAAACAGCTGTTCTTCCCTCCTCCTCTGTAGAAAACCCCGAGGACTTGTGGGAAAAACTGGGGTTCACAGGTAGGTGCAAACCAAAGCTCAAGGTGCTGACGTAGGTTTCTGGTGGTGTTCCACAGCCTTGGGATTCAAAGGAGCTCGCATTTAGGGGCGGCATTCATGTGCTTGGTAGCATGCTTGTCCCCAGCATATTGACCACACACACCAACATCAGTTTGAGTCTTCCTGAACTTGAAAGGGCTTGAGCATTGCATGTCCCTGATTGAGGCCGTGGAATGTAGCTGGGCCACTGCCTCTGCTGCCAAAACGTGACGGTGTGTTAATGCCAGACCTCGGGCAGGTTCACTGCTTAGTTAGGTTGACAGGCTGGCTGGCTGGCTTGATTCCTTCGTCCTTCCGTCCTTCCGTCCTTCTTTCCTTCCTTCTTTTCTTTCTTTCTTTCTTGGGTCTCTCTCTGTAGCCCAGGCTGTTTCTGAACTCACTATGGAGCTCAGACTGGCCTTGGACTCACAGCAATCCTGCCTCAGCCTCCTGAGGGCTGGGATTACAGGTGTGCGCCACCATGCCCAGTTTATGTGGTGCTGGGGAATCGAACTCTGGTACTTAGTGCTTGCTAATAAGCACTTTAACTGCCAAGCTGTTCCTCCAGCCCCAACAGGCTTCTGAATATAAGGTTAGTTAAGAGATTATATGTTTAGCCCTTTTATCTCTTGCTTCCCTCTGTGAAACCCCAGCCTCTGAATCCATGTTCTCACTGTGGTTTGACTTACAGATCTTCTCTGTCCCTACCTATAGCTTTACTCAGTCTGTGGAAAGAAATATCAAATATTTCATTGTTTCTTGTCCAACCAGAAATCCTCATTTAAGCCCAGTGACTGATTCTTTTTATAAAGAACCATGATTTACTAAAAAATGGGGATGGGGGGGGGGGAGGTATCTACTGCCTTTAAATATAGAACAGGTGGGAGACAATGATGGCTTTTCCTGCTACAGGGTTCTGTGGAATGAAGGCATCATTAGAAGTTTTCAGAGATGGAGAGAGATCAAGAGAGAAATTATACATGCACACACATGCATAGACACATAGGAGAGAATCTATGTAGAATTGTTAATTGTGAAGATGGGGAAGTCTTAGGTGAGGCAGCAGCCTGGAGACCCAGGAGAGCTGGTTGTCTATTTCCAGGTTGCAAACTGGCAGGCTGAAGTCCAGGGAGAGCCGATGTTTGGTTAGGATCAAAAGGCAAGACAAATGCCAGTGTCTTGGTTTGAAGTCAGGCTTTGTCTCTCCTTCCAAGGACAGACAGCCTTTTGATCTATCCAGCTATCAAGCAAATTGGATGAGGCCTTGGCCCACTGTATTTTTTGCTCTTCATTGATGTCGACATTAGAATGCTGGTGAGGTTTTAGTGAACCTTAATCCACATTCAGTTCATTATGGGTCATTATGGGTATTGAGATCGCGTCAGTGTGCTGGGACTGCATTGTTTTCCTGGCAATGATGATTCAACAGTTATTGGATCTCATAGCCCATTGAATTTTTTTCATGAATTTATATAACAACTTTCCTCAGAAATACAGGAAAGAACTTAAAAGTCTGAGCAATACTCAGAATTGGTAACTTTTTCATGGAGAGAGAAACTCAGTGTTCTATGTTGGAAATTCTTCAAGCCATAGTTTTTCGGAATTAAAGATTAAGTCTTGAAGTTTAGTCGGGAAGGTTAGGATTTGCTGATGCTCATAAACAACACAGTGAAACTGAAGATACAGTCATTGTAAGGAGATAACACAACTCTGGTAATGTATCCTGTCCCTAAGCCTTCACCGTCAACCTGTTGTCACACTCCTAGGTAGCCTTTGAACTGGCTTTGTGCTTTGCTCCTCCTACGTTTTGAATCTGGAATGTCCCCCCAGAGCCTCAGGTATTTGGATGTTGTGATTTGTCTATGGTTTCATGTGCTGTTAGAAGGTTGGGCCTGAACAAGAAAGGTGGATTACAGGTGTGTGGCTTGGCAACTTGTGTGTTCTTGCCTTGGCTTCTTCTGGGAGTCCCCAGATCCCTTCTTTTATTCTGTGTCCTGAATAGCGATTCTCTACAAGACCCTTCTAAGCCCATGTATAGATTGAGACCTCATGAACTATGAGCTAAAATAAACCTTTCCTTCCTTAAGTTGAGGGTGTAGGGTATCATGTTCTAGAATGAAAAGTAACTAAAACAACTTGTGAGCCCTATATTGGTAAGTCACTACGCTTCTCTTCATATGCTAATTTAGATTTAAATGGGAACAATGCTTATGGGGGCGTGATCAAGAACTACAGTGCTTACGTTTTTAAAAAATGCACATTAGTATAAGACATATTGTCATTAATATTCTTTGCATTGTACACACTTCCCTGTTCTTGGCACTTTATGAAGCAATTCTGGAAGAAATCTTATGTATGTTTAATTGTGCTGTTATAGCTGTTCCCGTGTCCTGAATCCATTTAAAAAGACCTTTGATGGTCTTTTTCACCTTGGGAAAGAGTCAGGTGCCATATCTACTAACTAAGGTAGATGAGGACACACCGTAACATTTTTATTTGGCAGGATTTGCTAAAAACCGTTGATCAACAAGTGTGATCATAAAATCTAGTGAGTGTTTAATTTAAAAAATTTTTATAGTATCACATTGTCATGCACATTCCTCAGAATACCAAAACACTCCCCCTTGATCCAAACACACTTATCCTATCATTTTTAACAATGTGTCTTCTATTGTAATTAGTTTTTTTTTAAATTTAAACATTCACTGTTTCTTTCAATCGCCCCTGTGTGTACCACACCATGACAGCCTTGGAGAAAGAATAGTGACCTTCAGGGTTTGACTGCATTTCTTTACCAAGTCATGACTTGGACTTTGAAAGGAATCCACAGTCATTTCTGTTGAGAAACGAGGGAAGATGCTCATTTTATTCACACGTACTGATGGTGGTTACTCTCTAAGATCCTTAAAAGAGTATCCTCATCGCTGGAGTGTTTGCTTTGCCTTGTTTTGTGTCATTGCCCGGAATGAACAGGAGTGTAGAGTTGCAGCCTTTGTGCATCCGGCACCTGTTTGTGTGTAGCTCATTTGATCCAGTTTTTAGGGTCAGAGGCTGTAAATGTGAAAGGAAATCAAGGGGCAACCACTGCTCCTCAGTTTCTTTCTTCTTGTCAGTCTGCATGGTTTAGTGTTTGGAGTCCAGCCCTGGTCAAGCCCCTTTGGCACGTCGTGGGATTGGAACTGCCAGCTGTTTTGGGCTGTCCTGATGACGTACAGCGCTGTGGGACTGCGCATCCTTCTTAGGACACACAGAGGGATGAGCAGGGAAGGCTGATTGAAACCATTGTAGCTCCAGCTGGAGCTGATCTTTCCTTCAAGTTTGTGAGAAGGGTTATGTTTTCAGTGTGACCCATGCAAACTTGTAACTTGTTTACATGCCCCTCCTCTTGCTTTTTAAAGATCCAGCAGTGGGAGCAGAATCTGGAGAAATTTCACATGGACCTCTTCAGGATGCGCTGCTACCTGGCCAGCTTGCAAGGCGGGGAGTTACCGAATCCTAAGAGCCTACTGGCTGCCGCCAGCCGCCCCTCCAAGCTGGCCCTTGGCCGCTTGGGCGTGCTGTCTGTTTCCTCTTTCCACGCTCTGGTGAGTTCTAAGTGGCCACTGGGGAGGATCCTAGTTACTCCCCCGTCTCCAGCTTGTTGCGTCTCCTTGCTGGGACTTAACCCAGTAACTGACAGGGGTCACCCAGAGGCTGGCGGACGCAGGCAGAGGGGAGGTGATGGAGGCCCCTGGTTCCTCCACTACTTATTCTAGGAGTCCAGTTGCTGGCATACTCATGCCTGCACCTGGCTTCCCGTTCTGCTCTGCTCTTACCGTTTGAGAATGGCGTATTGGGGGAGGGAGTCCTGGGGACAAGCAGCAATGGGGTGGAGACTGACAGGATGGATGGAGGGTGTCGACCTGTGCGGCAGAGTCCCTGTGGGTTGTCTGTGATCACTCCTGGGTTGGTGGCTCAGCCTGGGAGGTCTGTGGGTAGTTTTTGCTGACTCTGCTGCATACCATTTAGAAATCTGAATGTCGTAACATGCCTCGTGCTTTCCAGATAACACAAGTCTATGTGGTGGGTGCATTTCTGGTATTCACACTTGCAGGAGCCTTTAACACTGGTCCGAATGCATTGATAGCAATCAGAGCTTATTTTTAATAGGGCAACTGAGAAGTCTCTCTGCTGCCCATGAAATTAACACTGCAAGATTTTTTAAAAATCTGTATTTAAATTAGGTATGTTCTAGAGATGATTCTGCTCTTCGGAAAAGAACACTCTCACTGACCCAGCGGAGAGGGAGCAAAAGGGGCATATTTTCTTCCTTAAAAGGGCTGGACACCTTGGCAAGGAAAGGGAAGGAAAAGAGAGCTTCTGTAACTCAGGTGAGTCCTCATTGTGGAAAGAGGGACAGCCTGGAGTCGCCTGCCCGCTGCCTGCTGTGCACCAGGGAAGTTGTCTTTCAAGGGTGGGACGAGGGTGGTCCAGCCGCAACATGGGCCTTTGCCCTCAAGTGGCATACACAGTGCTGCGTCTGCTTTGCCATTCCCACAGGGCAGGCATGTCTTTATGGTATTTGGGAACATAAAAAATAAGAATTACCAGAAAATAACCCACATTTTTTATCAGTATTTGTAGTACATTTATTTTCTCATTGCAACTATATTAAAATGAGTGTGGGTAATTAATAAACACCAAAGAAACTGTGGCTGATTTCTTTGGGTAGTGTTGGATGCTTGCTTCCTGAGACCTCACTCCGTAAAGCAGGCGGTTTGTCATCCACTTAGCAGCTGGAGAGGCGACACTTGGGGAAGTTACGTCACTTACCTCAAACTTGTTCAGTAGTAGCTGAGCGTAAGGCTGGGACTTCCACCTGCCTGGGCCCCAAGTACTACATGTGGACCGATTGCTGCTACTATTTCCTTTAAGGAATGATGGCTCTTTTAATATCTTACTAAGAAGAAAATAACCCGAAGATTTATTCCCCAGATGTGGTCAGAGTCGAGTGATACTTGTGTGCAGCACATTTTGAATGTGCAGATATGAAATATTTAATACATATAATGACCTTTATCTTGCTGATGTGTGTGTATGTGTGTGCGTGCATATGTAATTTTTCAAAGACCATTGAAAGTTGTATGATGATCTGGTTATATAAGTGAATGGGAAAATCTAAGTCTGAAGCAATTCTTGTTTTTGGTTTTTTTTTTTTTTTTTAGTGGGTTACTGTTATTTTGAACATGTATTCAGTGTTACCTGAAAGGAAGAGTTATGTGTTTAAAACTTTGTTTTCTAATTTGTATATGGCTCTTTTAACTATGTAAATCACTGATATGAATTAGGTTAGTAATACGGCTAGTATCAACTTTTCAATCTATTTAAAACCTTGAAACAGAGTTAGAATTGGATGAGAACGGGTTGACTGATGGAAAGATAGAAAAAACATGAAGCTCCTTCTATGTGGCTGCTGTGTTGGTATGCTCCCTATATAGAAAGAATATCATGTTTTAAATTATTATTCTACTTGTATTTAATTTAGGTGTATAATCATTTGTTAGTTATAAATGGAAATATATTTCCATCATTGGCGATAGTCTACTATAAACCATTGATGAATGGCAGGCCTTTGCTATGAATTGAACACCTGTAATGTCTAAAGTCATAAGACTAGTTCTTGGTTTTAATGAAGATGGTCCTGTATCATCAAACAGCAGCTAATAACTTGATAACTTGCTTATTTTTCTTAGATGTGGATTTTTACCTAATTACCCCAGCATATGTGGTAAATGTTCTCAGCATAAGATTTCTTGATAAATAAAGGCATTTGGTCGAACATTTTTTGTTTTAATAAGATATAAAACCAGTTACAGTGTTTGTACTTATAAACAGACTAAAATTGATTTAGTAGGTGTTCGTAAATGTTTAGAAGATCCTACATGTTCTTATTCTACAAAATTTGGAAGACAAAACTCAGAGATATTAGATTGATTCTGAGTTTGTCCAAACACAATTACTTTTGACATTTAGCTCTCTTTTCTTCTGAAATATATTCTATGCACATTAAAAAATAGTTATAAGCCTCATTTGGGTGTCTTTTCTGTCAAGTCTGCAATCTGTTCCCCAGCTTCAGAAACGTGTGCTTGGTTATAAACAAGACTTGGGATGACTTGTATACTAAGTGACGTCATAGAAATGTAAAATACGTTATTCTGTGGGGGAGAAACCTTTCTCTTCAAAGTTCTAGCTTTAAGTTTATTAGACTAATAGTGAATATTCTGAAAGAAATGTAAGATGTTATACCTTAACTTTTTAACACTGTGAAAAAGAGCGATGAACAATGCAGAGTTGTTTCATTAGTCTTTTCTTCCCTATGTCTGTCAGATATTTGACTCCAGTGGCAGCCATGGATTTTCTGGAACTCAGCTACCTCAGAGCTCCACTAACTCCAGTGAGGTAAATAAATGTCCCTGTAGGCGGCAGCCAGCTTGTTTGATATCGGTGACACAAGTGTTCATTTAAGCAGGGGATGATGCTTCATGATGATTCATGATGAGATGAATATGTTGAAAATGAAGTTAGTTAAAATGGACCCCTTGGGTAAACTAAGAGATTTCCTTTGAATGCTGAATATTTTTGGCAGTATCTAAACTCACAAACCACCATCTTAATGTAGTGACACAACGGATGCCCTGGTATATATCTCCTTTCTTGTCTATTTCCCTCTTCCTCAATAGTCCTTTCTTTCCTCTGAAGGCTAGTGCGTCCCACATTATATTTCCCCTCCCTCAGTTCTTGGGTTTTCACAAGTTTGTGCATTCTGTGCTGTGCATGGGCACATCTGTGTCTCCAGGGCGCTGTGGCTGGCTGGCCTTAGGGGGGCTGAGCATGTCTCTTTCGGATCTTCAGAATTACTTCTGACTGAACCCATCCTCACCACTCTTTCTGAATGAAATTCTGGGCTTGGATGAGATTTGTTTTGAGATGCTTATGCCCCTTCATTGTGCCTTTTTCAAACCCATACCCTTTCTGTAAAGTTGTGTTTTATGTTATTGATACTGATCTATTTCTCCTTCCTTATGAAGACCCTTCCCTGACATATTGCCAAATCATTTTGTTCTTAGTTTTATTTCTCTCCAACCTCTGAGCTTTTTATTATATATATATCTTGGTTTGGGAAAGCTTAATATGCACTTTGTAGTAGCTGGAAATATTCTTTAATAAATTGGTGGGAATAATTTGAATTGGAAATTTAATTTGAAAAAATGGAGAACTAGTGACATATTGGACACTGATAGGTTCTGGGAGAGGGGAGTGAGGAACTTTCTGGTGACCCAAACATATACAGCATAGACGGCTATATACGTCCTTCCAGAGGAGGTTGGCTCCAGGCAGCCGAGTATACTGTGGTTGTTGTAACTCCTCCATTGCCCTCCCCCAGCAGCAGGCCTGAGGTGTCCTGCTGCCTAAAGGACTAGCTTAGAAAACCCTTCCCAAAGCCACTTTCCTCTTACCTCCCATTCCCAGGGTCAGAGCTGTGGAGGGGCATGTGGTATGATGGAGAACTTCATTCCACAGTACCAGCTCTTTGAAGTTACTTCGTGTGTCCCTTTTGCTCATTGACCATGGCGTAGCAAGGGGGCAGGTGGGAGAGGGCTGTTTGAGACACGCCACATCCAAACCTTCTTGGGAATTGTTCAATCAAATTGGGAGATTTTCTTAATATTCCCCTGCCCCTCAGCACCTTTGTTTCATATATTAATGCAGCCTGTTCAGAATCCCGATCGAGAAAGCGTGGCCACACATGCCTGTAATTCCAGCAGTCTGGAAAGGCTGAGGCAGGAGGATTGTAAGTTTGAGCGTAGCCTGTATAACTTAGTGAGACCTTGTCTCAAAATAAAACAAAAAAGATGGGTGTATAACTCAGTATGATGACTCTGGTTTTGATCCTTAGCACCCGTCTCCCCCCAACCCCCCAATTCAGTTCAGTCACACAGTTTTCCAGGGATCTGATTGGATTTTGGTGGTAGATGTTGCATCAGAGTTACATGCTTAGGTTCTTAATTAGTCCTGCCTTTTGCTGTTAAATGTACCTGTGTCCCTACTACATGTAGGTCGCATTTAAAAGCTTATAACCAGGACCCTGGGTCTTGGTAATTTATGTACATCCTGTGGTAATGTATATATTCAAAATCTATTACTTCTTTAATAGTTTGCTAATTGTTTCTATTAGTCGTCATTACATCATGGTAGTAAAGGCCATTTGGTCTCAGTAGTTTGGAAGGGCTGATCTATAATACAAGTCCAGAATTTTAAGTTTGTTTCCTTTTTGGCATATGTAACAAACTAAGATTTTGCACTTCAAAAGTTAAAAAAAATGATACAATCAAAGCATTTTCTATTAACAACATATGATAGACTTTGACAATACATTTTGATATGCTAGTTACAGTGAGAGTTAAGTGTAGTTCTTATTTTAATCTGGGCTCAGATTAGCATATTGTCTTGCAGTTTAATTGCTACATCCCTGCAAATCTGTAAGGGGTAGATAGGAGAAAACAGTTACTGCAATGGTTTCTGTGTAGTAATTCTGTGTAGTTCTTAATATTGTTTTAACTAAGCGCTGCTACTGGTGTTGGGATCTTGGAAACCTTTCTTTTGTTTACCAACCTATTTTAACAGCGCAAATAATTGTTTTTTGTATGACAATGCTCAGACAACTAGGTTCAAATTGAATCATAGGAAAACTGAGTGTATCTTTTAAAAAAATTTTTGGGACTTAAAATTCTGCTTATAGCTGGTGAAATAGTAAATATTACAGTTCTCTAGTTTTCCTGTGCTTATCACTCCAGGAGAATATTTATAACCTGCACAAACCATCTATTTCTTTACA
>PVKB01002021.1:0-249199 GCA_004027205.1 Ctenodactylus gundi | reverse complement strand
CTGTCTTCTGGAAAACTGGCTTGGGGCATCCCAACTTAATGGGGGCAAGGAATGAATGAAGTATTGTCACCTTAGTTACTAACTCCAAAGTAGGGTGGGGTGGGGGAATGGAAACACCCTCATGCAGGTTTTTCAGATGGAAAATGTGAACAAAAAACTCCTGTTGACTATAGTCCTGTTTGTTTAAACAGAGCTGGTCTGAAGCCCTACATAGAACCACATGTACATGTGGAGTCCATGTATGTGCATGGAGCAGGGGAGATTGAGAAACACAGGGAAGGTTTACATTTAAAAATTATGATAGAAGGCACTGCCATTAACCCTCTTCAAAAGCGTCCCCGCCCCCTTTTGTTTCAAATACACTTACCCTTCTTGCTGCTTTCTGAAGCAGTTCCAGGGGATCTCTTTCCTGTCTCTATGAGGCGTCATCAGAAAGTCAGTCAGTCACTGCTGCTCCTGCGCACCTTCCAACGGAAAGGCTGTCCTGTAGGAAGTATAATGAGTTGTCCTCCTACCCCTTAGAAACCGCGTCTGGCCGTCGTGACTTCGAGCTCTTCCCTTGAAGTCAAAAATGACCACAAAAAGTAAGAATTTTTGAGAGCATCATGGTAGATATAACAGTGCAACTGAAAAAGACACGACAGAGGGCTTCCCCAAATAACTGCTCCAGAACATGGCAAGAGCAGTGTGCTTGACGCCGCGTCGGGGTGAGGGTTTTGAGAGAGATTAATGGCAGTGTGTCCTTTACTGTAGTGATTGTAAAAACACTTAAAACATTCACCATATTTTCACACTGCATATATGTGTACGGAGAGAGAGAGAGAGAGAGAGAGAGAGAGAGAGAGAGAGAGAGAACCGCATGCATGCGTGAGAGAGGCAGACAGACTAACCGACGCAGAACTGGCTCACCAGATCTTTGTCTTCCCTTCATGTCCACTGATGTTTGGACCTTAGCCTAAGAAGATGTGAACTCGTTCTCCTCCGTGACATTTTACAGTTAAGAAAATCAGGAGCAGCTAAGTCCTTCTGTGCCGTCGTCTCATCTCACTTGCTAATCGCCCCTCCTTTAGCTACAGCTGTGGCGGAGTGGGCCCATGTGTGACAGCCAGATTGTGGTTGTGCTACTCACTTCCCTTCAGTTGTCCAAGTAGTAATTATGAGCCATTTGATCCGAAAGCATCTGCTGTGAGAACACACGGAGTTTCCATTTTCTCTCTGTGCGGCCTGCTGAGCAGAAGTAATTGGACATGTGGTTCCAGGGCTATTAATGATGATGATGATGATGATGATGATAACAATAATAGCTTCTGTTGAAATTGCCCTACAAGGAGAGCTAAAGCAATTTGCATTTTTTTAAAAAAAAATTGAGACCAGGATGGCTACTGTAGCCCAGGCTTGTCTTGAATTCATTATGTAGCTCAGACTGGCCTTGAATTAACAACCATCCTCCTGCCTCAGCCTCCTGAGTGCTAGGATTATAGGCAGGTGTATGTTATCACATCCAGTTACTGTGGTGCTGGAGAATTGAACTTAGAACCTTGTGCTTGCTAGGCAGTTGTACTAACAGCTGTGCTATCCCTCCACTCCTGCACTTGGCAGATGTTAACTGTTCAGTGTGTTGTGGCTATGGCTGCTATTCACTAATGGCCACGTCTTGTGGATGGCCAGTGGGGGCCAGTCCCTAAGGTGCTCTGGTGTCAGCAACCTCCCAGTTCCCCTGAGTTTTAGAATAGGGAATAGTTTTCATGCATTTCTCAACAGTGACTGTCCCTGAATTGGGGTGATTATTCCTAGTACAGTATGGTGCTGGCCTTTAGGCTGAGCTTGAGAAAGTTTTCAGTTTGTCTTTCAGATACCTTTCTTCACATAAATCTTATAGCTCCCTTGTGAGGCAAGTTGTTGTGGTTTGTGTCTGGAATGTTCCCCCCCAAAGCCTCTTGCATTTGGATGTTGTGGAATACCTATGGATTCCATGTGCTGTTAAAAGGTGGGGCTTGGTCAGAGAGATGGATTACAGGTATGTATGGAAGACAGGCATGTGGTAGATGAGATTCCAGGCATGTCACCTGGAAGGATATAAACTACTACCCTATCTTCTGGGAGGCCCAGATTCTTCCTCATTCACTTGGCTTCCTGTCTGCCATGCCTTCAACAGCTGCTCCTCCTCCCGGGCCTCCACCATGGGCTTCCGCCATTGTTAGCTGCCCAGGAATGGACTGAGACCTTCTGAAACTGGGAACTAAACTAAATCTCTATCTCACCTCCCTAAAATTATGGATGTCAGGTATTATGTACCAGTAGTGAAAAAGTAAGATGCCGGTGCTTTTAATATTTTAATCAGTCTCTCTCTCTCTTTCTCTCTTTCTCTCTCTCTCTCTCTCTCTCTCTCTGTGGTACTGGAGATTGAATCCAGGGCCTTCTCAATGTTGTAAACCTCTCCTCGTTTTTATTTTGGTATTGATAAAAGGTCTCTCTAAGTTTCCCAGACTGGACTTAAACCTGTGATCCTCCCAGAGTCATGGCATTTACAGGCGTGTACCTCCTGCTTGGCTAAAGGTGAAGACACAGAAATGTACACACAGTAGTGAATCAGGCAGTTCATAACTGCCAGTGTTGAATTTGGTCTCGATTGCCCTTCTGTGATCATATTACTGCTACATTTTTGTTCTCTGTTGACTAGACCTTTGAGCAGGCAGATAGAAACATTTTGGTTGGCGTGGGGTTGAGGGGGTAAAGAGAGGGTAGAATGGATACACAGCAGTCTTGATGAAGGTATTTGACCATGAAATTTGAACCGAATGGTTAAAATCATGAATTTAACATTTCACCTATGAAAAGGATATGCTGGGAAAGAATTTTCCAGATGGCCCAATTTTTAATGTTTATTTTCAAGATTCTTTATCTTTTTATGAAAAGAATGTAGCAGAATATTTTACCTGGCCTATTGAAATTGAAGTATGTCTATTTTCTGTTTGGAATGCATTGGCCCTTCCTGGGGAAATGAATCCAGTTTTCTTTCCAAAAGGGCAAAGGTTTAAGCCATCTATGAGATCTGTAAGCACCAAGTAGATTTCTTTTTTCTGGTTCTAATTAATAAATTCCGTATTTCTGCTACTGCTACTGCTGCTTTTTTTTCTTTTCTTTATTTTTTCTTTCTTTCTTTTTTTCTTTTTGAGACAGAGTCTTGTTCTGTAGCTGTTGTGGTTAGGATCTGGAGTGTCCCCCAAAAGTCTCATGTGTTTTAATGTTATGGATTTGTCTGTGGAGCCATGTAATGTTCGTGGATTGGGGTCTGACCTGGAAGGGTGGATAGCAGTTGTTGGGATTAGGGGCGTGTGTGATAAGACTAAAGGCATGTGACTTAAGACTAAAGGCCTGAGTTAAGACTAAGGGTGTGTAGTGGCCACACATTTGATACCCAGATGCAGGAGAGACTAAGACTGGGACTTGGACTAGTCTCAATTAGTCTCGCATGCCTGCCTGTTGGTGATGTCCTGAGACGCTGCCTCCACCTTTCTGCCTCTGCCATGTACTTCAGTTGCTGCCAGCTGCCCCTGAATGGACTGTGACCATCTGGAACTGTAAGCTAAAATAAACCTTTCCTTTCCTAAGTTTGTGAGTGTCAAGTATTGAGTCACAGCATTGAAAAAGTAACTAAGACAGTAGCCGAGGCTGGACCTGGACTCAATATATAGCTCATGTTGGCCTCAAATTTATGGCAATGGTGCCTCCTGATCCTCAGTGCTGGGATTAGAGGTGTGTGCCACCACACCCAGCTTATGTCGTGCTGGGGAATCAAACTCAGGGTCTTGAGCTTACCGGGCAAGTGCTTTAACTGCTGACCTATTCCTTCAGCCCGCTGATACTGTGAAACTGTTATCTTTATTTCCTTTGAATTGCACATACACTTGTGGAGTGATGTGTGTGTGTGACAGGAAACACTACATCTAAGTGTTACTTTGCAGTATTTTGAGAGGGTCGGAGTCTTTGAAGGTCTTGGGTTCGAGAAGCCTGTTCCAAAGTTCTCTAGATCTTAGGTCAAGAGTGTAGACTCAGCAGTTGGAGGTACAAAGCCATATTTCACTGGCGGTAAAGGAACATTTACTTTTGTTCCTTCCATTCCTCCATTTGTCTGCATACTTTCCTATGCTGTAGGACTTGTTTCCCTTTGATAATGAGTAAATTTCTCTCCTTTAAATATTTTTGAAATAGAATGTTAAGAACCTGATGCTACAAAACAGACTGGAGTCTGATGCAGACGGTCCGTTAGCCCTGCTGAGCTGTGTACAGTGTGAATTTCTGGTTACATTCAGGCTGGCGCTCATGTGCTGGTTGTGTTCTGGGTGCGGGATGCGCTGAGTGAGGCCGGGGTAAGGAAGCAGCCGCCTCTGCTGTCACTCATCTTACCTCTCAGAGTGATGCCAGTGGGGCAGCTAACATTGACCACCATGTGAGCTGAGCTTGGCCAAACGTCATGCTTGGAACACGGGCTGGAAGGCTCATCTACATGGGGGGAACGAGGGCAGGTGGAGCAGAGGCAGGCACGTTCCATGAGCGAGGTGGTAGCATGTGGAGCACTGTTGCAGGGCCGGCCTCGTTTCAGCACTGAGGCTGTGAGCGAGGTGGAGAATATGCCTCCTGGGGGCAGGAGAACATGCCAGTCCACTCGCTTGACTGCAAGGTGGCACATTGAGTAGGCCAGTGGAAGATAATTGGGAACATTAGGCAATGTTGGTGCACTCAGGTCACAGCCAGCCTTCCAGGCTCCAAATCTCCACGGTGCCATGCTCACTAGTTATGTGAATTTGGGAAAGTTGCTAGAATCTTCTGCACCTTTATTCTCAGCATCCTGAGTCAAGGGTCATGACAGTGTCCGCATGCTGGGGGTTGTGATTGCCCGGGAACTGGCAGCGTTCAGGAGCAGACTCCATCCAGCTTGCTGGAATGCAGTGTGGTGAGGCTGGGAATATGGGAGGGCAGGGAAGCAAGTTGTGGATTTGCATTTCTCTTTCCTCCTGCACCTGTCCATCCGTAGACATGCCTTTTCCTTTTCTGTTCCAAAAACCAGAATTAAATAGTTCTGTGATGACTTCCTCTATCTAGCCTTGTTATTTGTGTAGTTTCTTACTCCACAGCGACCTCTGCTGGGGGTTTAGTTCGATTCTTAACAAGCGTAGTTGTAGTTTAAGAGGTTGGGCCTGGATCCTTAAGGCATCACCTGCTATTCATTACCCACGCACCCATCTCAAGTCACTGTCCAGTTGGGAGAATGAGCCCAAGGAAGCCTGTGATCCCTGTGAGGCAGGAGCCCCCGAGTGCACAGTGCGGGGCTCCTGGCAGCCCTGGCACAGGCGTCCACTGCCCTGCCTTCTTTTCTTTCCTGTTGGCACATGAAAGGAGACAAGTTCATTCTGCTGTGAGCAACCTTCCAGGAAAGCTCACTGCAAGTGACAGACCCGTGACAGATCCAGAAATGGCATTCAGAGTCCAGCGCCACATTTTCAGAGAGATGATGCCAACACGGATTCTTCCCTTGCTCTGCCGCAGCGCTGTCTTTTGAATTTCTTTTTGTATCTATTCTAGTTTTTAAATCCCAAAGAAGAAGATTTTTTGGCTTTGTGTTTGAAAAAAATGCATGGAACTAAAACTAACATTTTCTGGTATATAAGCTGTTTTTACATATATGGTTCCTTTAGCTCACAAAAGCATGTATTATTGCTAGTTAATATACTTGAATAATTACAATAAAAATATTCTGTCTTGCAGAATAGGAACAGAGGCTTAGCAAGGCAAGTGCCCCGCCCTAGCCATGCTTCCCTGTTAAGTTCGTAGGATCTTTGATTTAAAAAAATTTTTTTTAAATTTTAAAAATTTCAAATCCACAGTCTTGTTTACCACCGTAATAAGGCAGGAAGCCAGCCAGAGGGGGAAAAATACCTGAGTTGCTTAATAAATGTTAATGATTTTGTTATAAATTATAGAAGAACATATTAGCATGAAGCATGAATAGCTGTGATGGTGAAATTCAGGAAATTAAACTATTTTGGTAAAGTCTCCTGAAGGTGTTGTGTTTGGGAGCGATTTCCTAACAGTGTCTACACGGAAGTTGCTGAGAGATTGAGAAGGGTTTTCTCCTGGATGGAGTATAAATTTAAAAATAAAATAAGAGAAAGGATCATCACAGTTTGATTCAGTGGAATCCAGGCTAATATGTAGACAGTTTTTAAGTGCAATGAAGAGTTAGGATCCAGATAGCTTTCCATGGCTGTGGGTGAGAATTCACTAGGAATTTGGAAAAGGAGTAGAGTTGAGAAGCAGACTTCACAGAGGCCTTTCTCACTGGCAGTTCCGGAGTAGTGAACGTGGGTACCATGTCACAGCTTGCAGTGACCCAATGGCCTGCTAGGAAGAAGTGGGAGGAGCAATCTGCTGACTTCACCTACCCTTTCTGGGCCCTGGCTCCATTCGTGTGGAAGGAGGGAGGAAACACAGCATAGTCTTCTTAGCATAGTCTTCCTAGCGTTGCTAGGGGAAGATTGGAGAAAGGTCTGAAGAGACCGCTCCACAGATATTATGGGACACCTCTTCGAAAGCTGTCTTGGTTTGTTTTCTCAACCTGTCTGTCTGTTGGCTTCTCCAAATAGGTCGATGAACTCCTGCACCTGTACGGGTCAGCAGTTGATGGCAGTGCCCAAGACAGCTCCTGGGAAATCCAGGCCTATATTCACTTTCAGGATAATCAGGGGGTGACTGTCACGATCAAGCCCGAGCACAGAGTGGAAGATGTTTTGACTTTAGCATGCAAGGTAACTAATGGCTTTTCTTGCAGGAAAATATTTCTGAGTAGAAATGATCATGAACGCTGCATTTGGATTTTGTGGGACGTGTCAGGCCTCACTTTCTGTACACTAGGGGGCGTATTAATACGTTTGTTAATGAACATAGCTAGTAATTTGCCATCTGTTCCTTGGTCCCTTTAGAAGAATGAGTTGTCAGGCCACTTTCTGATGGCTCCATGAGGAACTTGAATTATTCTTCTTAGCTTCACGATACCTTTAGAATGATTACGGCAGTTGTTCCTATTTAAGTGTCTTAGAGACAAGTGCTCTGTTACATAAAGGTGGTACACAGTCTGGAGCGCTTTTACTGAATTAGATGATTCAACTCAGTGCCTCTCAAGTTGATTCATGAAGATTGATAAGCGTTGGTGTTTTATGCATTATTCGCACTGGACTTCATTTCTAATCTGAAGAAGTATATGATAAATTGTAAAAGGTAGTCGCTGAAGTATTGCAGCAAGCATGGCTTGGGAGCTTTTAGGCCACCAGGTGGCATAATAGAGCTTAGTTAAGTTTCCAGAAAAAGTGACTAAATAATACATGTAGTGTCCTTTGGTAACGCTTCGCTATATCCACTTCATAGATGTGGATAAAGTTTCATTTTAGTCCTCCCTTGTCACTGTAACTTGAAGCCTTATGACATTATCCACCTACTTACGTAGTTTATATCCTTGGACTTAATTGCTTTTTGCTCCAGTAAAAACTAGGTAAAATAAAAGCAATGTTGACTATAGGAAAATATATGTAGTGCTATAAGTTTGTAAACTGATACACTTTCTAAGTATCACAGATAGTGGGCCAGTGAATCCTACTCAGAGCATAGAGTAGAGGAAGATTTCTCACTGCTGAAAATGTGTATGAGAAGAAGAGAAAGGATGGCGTGGGGGAGAGAGAGAGAGCACTAATGTGAATGTGCATGTGGGGTATTTTTTTTTGAAAGTTTTAGAATCCTAATTTTGAAGCCTACAGAACTAAGTTTGTTCACATTATGTAATTTTTTTAATGTCAGTAATGGGAGACAACTTACCGTTAGGTACCGCCAACATACAAAAAGATCTCATTTGCTAAGATGGTGGAGATATATTCTACTTTAAAGTAGGTATTGTACTTTAACTTCTTATAAATACATTACTATCCTTTAGCAAAGATATTTACAGAAAATCTTAAGGAAGTTTGTCCCTTTTTTCTTTTTTTGTACATTTAAATTTGAGCTTTTCTATAGTTTTAAAGTCAGCAAATTATATCCAATCTTCTTTTAGAGAATTCTACTTTGCTTTGTAATGAGCCTTCTGAACAGTGTTGCATTTAGAAAAAAGAATTAAAATCTGAATAACTGTCTTTTTTTTTTTTTAATAGATGAGACAGTTAGAACCCAGTCACTACGGCCTTCAGCTCCGCAGGCTGGCAGATGCAGGCGCCGAGTGCTGTGTCCCTGCGCCACACGAGTACATGCATAAACAGGCAAGTGTGTGTTCACTTCATACCTCCGAAGTTGGGCTGTGTCCAGGGCATTTGACTTTGAAAAATGGACTTCATTTAAATTTAAATTTGGCATATTATTTGGAAACAGTCTTTATCTATACAGTATCTTGTTAATAGTTTTCTCATTTTATTATGAAAAAGTGTCAAAATAATTTTTAAGATATTGTAATATCAAATTTTCTTATTTTTGTGGTCGTTGCCTTTTGTAGGTTTATGATGAAATAGAAATTGTTCCGCTAAATATTTATGACGTGCAGCTCACGAAGACCGGGAATGTCTCTGACTTTGGTATGTATAGGGAATGCCTTTGCCAAAGGACCTATTTTGCTTCACTGTGTTTTGGATGGAATTTTTTTTGATACTCATATTTTTAGAATATTTAAATGATCTTCCTTATTTTTCATTATAATTCATTTATATTGGTGGGCTAAAAAAGATATGTGTCAATATTTGGAAAAATGCCAGTGTAGTTAAAGGGAATGCATATTAAAAATTGATGAGAAAGTTGGAACGGCAGTGACAGTAATAACATCACAAGACTCACTCACGATTCTTATGATAGTTCTGTTCATAGCTGCTGTCTTTGTTCTGAGCTTTTTTTTTTAAACCCACCTGGACTCCTATCTTTCCCCCTTCTGTCTACCCCTATCCTTTCTTTCTGATGATGGAAATCTTACCTGGCTTTCAAGAACTAACTAAATGTCTGACTGCATCAAAGAAGCCCTGTCTAAACGCTTTACCTCTATTTTCCCTGGGCTTACCAGTTAAAGGTCAGCACTTTCCAAAATCACTTCGCAGTGCTTAATTCTTGGATTTCTCTTGCTTTGTATATAAATGTGGCTGCGAGCACTTTGTAGACTGTTCATATCTTAAAGTTCATTTCTATCTTTTAATATAGAAATTCAGTGATTGGATGATTTTTAAATATCCCCACAAAAAGGTTAAGGAATATATTGATAGAATTTTTTTTCTTGAAATGATTCAAGCCAATAGTGTTAAATTTTCTTTACTCAGTTTTGACCCAAATGTTATGCTAGTTTTTCCTTTGAAGCCCTCTTACATTTTCACGTTCTTCTACTGGTCTCCACTCTACTTTCCTTGGCTGCCATTGGTCTATCTTCTTTTTGTTTGAATGAATGATTGGAGGCACGGGCAAGGGTTCCTTTTGGTGATCACTGTCCACTGCTTCTGCCTGAGGCACAGAGGACTCCTAGGGAAATGGGCGTGCTTCCTGTCCTCAGAGAAGCCGAGTATTACGAGACACAAAACACGGGGCAGTATGTGCTCAGAGAAGAGGGTGTTCTTCAGGCCAGGGGAGTTGTGTTCAGACCTGGACTGGCTTCATGTCATTATAGTTAGGGCCAGTGCTGTATCCATCCTGGGATTATCATTATTATTTTTTTTTTTCACTTTTTAAAAGTGCTTTACCCCAAACACAGTTGTTTCTCAACAAATGTTCTTTTTGTCAGGCTGAATTTATTTCAATAATGTATTTTTGTCTCAAAAAACCAAAATATTAAATTGTGGTAAAATGTGTATAACATAAAACATGTGTCATCCTAACTACTATTATGTGGTATCCTGTGGTATTAAGTATGCTGACATCTGTGTACTAGTGTCACCCGTCTCTAAAACCCTGGATCTTCTAAATCTGGAGCTCGGTTGTAGCTGTTAAACACAACCTCTTCACTTCATTGTGCCCGAGCCTGCGACAGTCACCCTTCGTTCGACTTTCTGTCTCTGTGGATGTGACAGCTCTCGATACCTTTTATAAGTGAAGTCATGCAATATTTGTCTTTTCATGAGTGGCTTATTTCACTTGGTATCAAGGCCTCTAGATTCATACATGTTGTAGCATGTATCTGAATTTTATTTCTTATTAAAGCTAAGTAATATTCCAGTACATGTATGTAACATGTTTTATCCTTTCATCCCTCTTTGAATTGTTTGCTTGTTTCCAGAATCCTATGTCTTAGAACTTTCAGTTTGCCTGTTCCTTTTTCTATGTTTGCAAGATAACTTGTGCTTTCAAAACAGTTGTAATTTAGAGTTTCTCAACATACTGTACTTATGAAAACAGTGGCTCTGGGAAGTCCTGTTGGTTAGCCTGGAGAAATGAATGAGGTGGATTAGACTTGTTTTTCTTCTGTTTTCCTTCCTAGGGTTTGCAGTCACGGCGCAGGTGGATGAGCACCAGCATCTCAGCCGGATCTTTATAAGTGACGTCCTTCCTGATGGCTTGGCGTATGGAGGAGGTCTGTGTGGCTCTGTGTCTCTCTTCTCTTAATCTCAAATTGTGGAAGGCAGTCTGGCTAGTGAAATTTTCCTCATAGTTTTGTCCAAAATGGATTTTCCTGAGTCTCAAAGAAAATTGAACTTAAAAACTTAGCTGAACATGCATATACATGTATATGGAGAAAGTGTATATATGCATGTGTGTTTTAAAAGAGTACATGTATGGTGTGATGGGGGAGTGAGAGATGAGAGACAGGCACACATGTGATTTCCAGGGCCTATAGCATTAGAACCTGAAAACTGCTAATGAGTGGCTACCCAAATTGTTCCCTGCTCAGTCTAGTCCTTCTCATACTAGCCTTGATAGAGCTGGCATGTGGCTGTTTGTTATCAGGGACATCTGAATGCTATACATTGTAGTGCTTTCTTTGAGGAAAGCAACAAATGAAACAGTTCCATGAGTGCAAGGTTTGAGTCTCTCTTTCCTTCCTGTTTCTCCTTGGTTTTCAGGGTTGAGAAAGGGCAATGAAATCATGACCTTAAATGGGGAAGCCGTATCTGACCTTGACCTGAAGCAGATGGAGGCCCTGTTTTCCGAGAAGAGTGTTGGACTCACGCTCATTGCCCGGCCTCTGGACACCAAGGCGACCCTCTGTGCATCCTGCTCAGACAGTGATCTTTTCTCCAGGGACCAGAAGGGCCTGCAGCCCTCTCCCAACCAGTCCCAACTGCTAGAGGAATTCCTGGACAGCTTTACAAAGGATCCAGCCAATGGTGAGCTGTGTTCTGCCTTCCTCCTCGACTTCTTGTTTCAGTGGCCAGTGTTTGTGGGCTGCATTTTTGATTGCAAACTCAGATTATTTAAGCGGCTCAAACAATACTTCTTAATTCAGGAGGAGAGACACACAGATGCTAACTGGAGGAGCTTATATCAAGATCCCATGCATTTTACAATTATAGTGATTTCATGAAAACAGAAAATAATGATTTTTGCACAAAATATTCTTTAAAATTGCAGACTCTTTAAAAATCACCCTCAGTTTATTTGCGATTGCAGTTGCCTGCGCCGGAGGGCAGGCAGACACCTGCGTACATGGCAGAGGGGAACGTTTTTCCCAGTCAGCTGAGTCTCAGGCAAGACCATCTTGCGAGGCCCGTTGCCTCTCGAAGCAGCTGGTGCTATTGATTTCTTCACTTGGGTTGTCAGGTACTGTTTCCTCAGCAGTGAACTTTGCGTGTAGGTCATGGGTGTCTAAACTCTCTAAAAGCCCAGAAACTGAAAAACTGTATGCCAGTGGATTTTTCTCAAGGTAAAATTTCTACATGAGGAAATTACCTGAAAGTTTGTGTTTCTGAGCTTATGACGCATGCGTAATTTTTCTGTTGCCCTCTAGCAAATGAGAGGCTCTGGCTAATAGCAGACACCTGTGGTTTCCTCTACACCCTGGAGGATACTGGCCAGGTGCCAAAGGAGCCCAAACACAGAGCCTTTATCCTGGGGATGTGGAATCATTTTTATACCTAACTCCAAAGATAATGGATTTCTAATAGCAATCTCTGCATGATTAACAAAGATGAATGAAAAACACAAAAGAGAATTTGTTAGGGTGGATTTAATTATAAAGCAAGTTTATTAGGTCATTTCTGGAGTTAAAAAAATCAGCTTGTAAGATTTGTGATTCAATAAGGTGTCTGGTGCTTTCTCCACATCTCCTGGGTCTCTCCTCCAATTTAAATATCATTACATTGACTATCGGCATATAAAAGTGAGTGACATAAAACAAAAATTATGATGGAACTAATTAATTACTTGGTTTATTAGAGCCATCATTCAGCTACCCTGGGCAGCTGTTATCAGCCCGAGTGTCCCATATAATATGCACATTATATACATGTCTGTTCGCGGGATTCATGACTCTTGAGGGGTACATTCATGACTGTGTTCTACCTCTGGGCATTTTATCATAATAAGAAATCACTGCAGAGCCTATAATACTTTCAGTAGTTTCAGGAAGGAATTCCTATGGAAAGCAGCAAAAGAGACTCTTTTTTTTTTTAACTAGTAAGGATCAAGCAGGTGAGTTAAGGTAGTTTACCACTTTTCTCAAGGAAACAGAATACAGAGGCAGTCCTGGCATGTCAGACAGCTGCGCACCCTAGGTGCCTATGTTCCAGGGTCTGACCCTTGCTGTCTTGCTTACCTGGGACCGGTGTCTGTGCTCAGGGAGCTCTGCTTGCCTGGTGGCAGTATGCTTCTCCCTAGCTGTCGTACGCGTGGCACCGACCTGTATATAGCAATTGTGTTGGTACCTGCTTCCTCTCTAGGCAGGGCGTCCCCTCCCCAGACAGGTGAGTGAATCTAGCCCCTCCATCTTAGTTGCTTTCTCATTGCTGTGACAAAATAACCAATGTCCACACCTTAAGGAAGGGAAGATTTAGCCCCCAGTTTCAGAAGGTCTCGTACAGTCCATTCATGGGGCAGCTGGCAGTGGTGAAGGCACCTGGCCGAGGCAGAGGCCAGAGAGCTGCACATCCCAGTGCAGATAAAAGCCAAGTAAAGGAGCAAAGTGAAGCCTGCAGATTAACTAGGCTAGAGCTTTCCCCGGAAGAAGCTGTAGCAATGTTTCTTCTTCTTTTACTTAATTCAAGCTGTCATTTGGGCACCTCTAACCAGGGTGGGTGTCCCTCACACTCACTTTCTGGCCCATAAGTCAACAACACACACACCTGAAAGCTCTACCCTGGGCATCCCCAATCCCAACAAGCTGACACAATCTTTCCAGGTCAAACCCCACGCATCTGCCTTTTCTAGCCAGGCTCTACCTCCCAATAACACACAGTTCCAAGTACATGAGCCTTCTGGTAGACGCAAGATTCAAACTATGACACACTCCATTCCAGGGTTCCCAGCAAGACTCTGTTCCATGGAGGACATTGTGCCAGGCAGCCCACTGGCCCTGCTGTCCAGGTTTTACCATCTGTCTCTTTTCCTGAGCTCCCGGGGACTGCCCCATAGTAATGTGCTTGTGCTGCAAACAGCTGCCACAGAAGAATTCTTCTCCATGTACTTTTTTACACTTTTTATTTCTTTAAGTTGAGTCAGGCCCAGTGGTACAGGCCTTTATTTTCTATTTATACGTTTATTTTGTACAGGTATTCTGTGTGCACCATGGCCAGCCTGTGTGGTGCTGGACAATCAAACCCAGGGCCCTGGACTTGCTATACACTTTTCAAATACAATTTTTTTTTTTCTATTCTGGGTTAATTGCATATCTTGTGAAGGACATTAGATGCCTGTGAGTGAACATCCATTTTGAAGGTTGGAGGGAAAATATGATGTGAGTAGGTAGGAATTTGGAAGAGAGAAGGTGGAGCCTCTGATTTGTACACGTCAGTTGCAAGAGAAGCCTGGGATACAGTCGGTGGGAGCAGGGCGGGGACCAGCACGCAAGCTCTGCCGTCGACCCGGGTCTGAGTCAGGTCATGCGGCCCACAGGGAGGCTCTCGCGGCCGCGTGCAGGCTTGGGAAGACCTGCCCTTCTTCCTTACCTCCTCTGGTGGTAATGCCAAGGTGTATTCCACAGTGGTCCCCAGGGAGCCCCCGCAATGGGCTCAGTTGCACACACCCTCCTTTTGCACACACCTTCCATGGACTTTCTGCCTGTCTCTCTCACTTCCTGCTCCCTGAATCCCCTTTCAAATAAACTTCTGCACCAAGCATTGGGTCTTCGCTCCATGTTCGCGAGAACCTCATGGAGAGCCTGAGCCTCTGTCTCCTCTTTACAGAATGAGCTCCCTGCTGCTTCATGTGCCCCCCGGGAGGTTGCGGGAGGTCGTGTGCACGCTGTGCCCACCCAGCCTTCCTGGGCTGCAGGTTCTGAGACTTGACTTTCTTGCCACCTCTCTGCTTTGCAGTTTAATGTTTTATTAAACGTTCCTTTATTTGCTTCTGCAGTATTGAGTAAAAAAGCTAACATTCGCAAAAATAAAAATGTAAATGGCTGGGAAACAGTTTTCAATACACCTTTGACTTGTGCTTGCTAGTGGTTTGTCCAGTCTGCATTCCCCTACATTTCCCATTCCTTTTGAAAAATAGGAAGAAGGCTCTGTTTCCACAGAAGATGGCTCTCCACCTGTTCATGGCTCTCTGGAGGAAAAGACCTGCTTTTTAAAAACAGAAGCTATAAGATTTTTATTAGAAGGTAGAGAAGAAAGCCTGAAATATTTGTTTGGGGAATGTTTTGACTATCTCAATGAAATGTCTACTGGCTTTCTCTCTGAGAATATTTAAAATGTGTGTGGCCCTGGGCTCCATTCCAAGTGATAGAGAAAAAAGCCATGTATATATTTCCTGCACTGGGTTTGATGGCATTCTGGAGGCTGAAGTGGAAAGATCACAATTTGAGCCTCTTCTGGACAATTCAGTGAGACTCTGTCTCAAAATAAAGATGATAAGGTTGGTCACAGGACCGGATATGTAGCTCAGTGCAAAGCTGGGTTTAGTCCTTATGGCTGCAGAAGACGGCAAATGTGAGATGAGACCCTGGGAAGAGCCACGCTGAGGGCGCAGGCCGACTTGGGGGTTGGGTCTGGACAGCTGTCCCGATTGCGTTGGTTACCTTTTGTCTCTTGTTTTGGCTTCAGTAGAAAAAGATCTCTCTAGTGGTCTAGTGTCTCTTACTGAAAGAAGCATTAGTCACAGTGGCAGATCCCACAGAACCAGGGAAGAAGTGATTGTAGGTTGCTCTTCAGGCTCTTCTGTTCTTCTAGAAAAGAAGCACCGTTCTGGTGTTTCCGTCCTTAATCTGTGTGATGTTTGGTGAAATGGGTCTCAGGGTCTGCAGCGACTTTTGTAGCCCAGAGGCTCACCTCATGAGGTGAGGAGAATGCAAACTTGTGGTTCCCCTAACTCTAACAGTGCCTCCTTCAGGTGGCTCAGGGCAGGGCAGGGCAGAATCTGTTTTTCTTTTAGTCTTTAATTTTTTAAAATTTTTATTGTAAATTCGCGACGTAAAATTTAACATTCTTTTATAAATACATGAATTCCAAATTCTGTAACACATTAGAACCATGGGTTTTGAAGAATCAGTGAGCATCTGGGCCCACCCTGAGCCAAAAAGAAACTTCACAGAAGACGAAGTACAAATGGCCAACAAGCATATAAACGTGTTCTCCATCATTGGCCATCAAAGAAAAGCAAAAACAGCGTTGAGGTTTCACCTCACTCCAGTGAGAATGGCCTACATCAAGAACTCAAAAAACAACAATTGTTGGCGAGAGTGTGGGAAAAAGGAACTTTACTCTGCTGCTGGCGGGAACGCAAGCTGGTACAACCATTATGGACAGCAGTCCAGAGGTTCCTTAGGAAGCTGAGAATGGAAATTCCATTCGATCCAGCTACTGCCCTACTGGGGATGTTCCCAAAATAAAGTCAACATACCAAAAAGAAAGACTCATACATATTCATGTTGATAGCAGCATAATTCGTAACAGCCAAATCCTAGAAACAACCTACCTGCCCATCCATGCAGGAATGGCTAAGGAAGATGTGGTACCTATGTACAGTGGAATACTACGCAGCCATAAAAAGACAGGTATGAAGCATTTGAATGAAAATCGGGCCACCTAGAGTCAATGATGCTCAGTGAAATGGACCAAGCACAAAAGACTGACTATAGACGGGTGTCCCTCTTACGAAATGCACAAAAATAATAACGTAAAAATGTCCCAACATGAATGGCAGGGTAGAAAGAGAGGCAGTGGTCATCCAGGAAAGCGGTGAACCTCTGGAAAAGGATCTGTTTTTAACCACCTCGGTTGACTGCTACCCAGTGAGTGGCCCTGGGGTGCCTGCGCCTGCTCCCACTGCTCCCTGGCCACTAGCCTGGCAGGGGTGGGCCTGCACCCGCACTCTTTCAGGGCTCCTTCTCCACTGAGTCTTTGAGGGGTGGAGGACATAGTAAGTGTCGGGGTCTCCACAAATGGTAGCTGCTGTGCCTCCCTCAGTCACCACCGCTGACCTTCCAGGTGACTGATTAGCTCCCCTCAGCTGGTCCAGGCCCCAGCCAGGACATCCTGCCCCGTTCAGTGGAGGAGCACATCGAGGAGCAAAGAGCTCCTGACGGTCACCAGCTTCACTCCTGCACTCTGGTGTCTGTGGTTCTGAGGAGCAGCGCACACAGGGATGCACTGTGTTCCACTTGGAGTTTCCTGTGCCTCTCAAATGTGAATGACCGCTTGATTCTTCCCTCTAAGGGCACAGCTTTCTGTGCCAGTTATCCATAGTAGGGAGAGGAAGTGACCCAGGGCAGTATGTGACTTGAGCAGAAATATCCGTAGGACAGAACTAATTTTACCACAGTAATTCTCCAAAGAGGTCAGTGTTAGTTTAGAGCCAACCAAGGCCACCATTGAAGCGGCTGGACAGACCTAAGCTATGTAATTCCGAGATCTTGTTAGTGCTGCTTTTGTGATCTGTGAAAATCCCTTTCCTGGGGTTTGCCCTCTCTTGAACAATCCTGGCAGCTTTTAGCTAAATTTCATTAGGTGTAGAGTTCCTGAGGAAAGTCTTTATGTAAACACCCCAGTTCCTGGGGCACTGATGCTTGCTCCATCTATAAATAGCTGTTAATGCCCCATGGTTAGATTGGGGGTGTTTCCAGGGGGAGAAAAAGTAGAACCAAGTTCCTGCTCCGCCTGTACAGTGCGGTCCAGAAAATGCTTACTAGGTGGTGGTCAAGGTAGCTGTGCCTGAGGTTCTTTGAGCCCTACCTCCCCTCTGAATTGCTGTCTCTATAAAGGGATGTGTGAGTGGTGTACAGTCTCAGGTGACCAGAACTTAGAATTAAATTTCCCTGCTGGCATGAGTGGCTGTCAGGGATGTGTGTGTCCACTGTATAGTTTTTTACCAGGGGGTAGACTCCAGGATCTGGCTTCATATGTGGAGCCTGCTCACTTCCTGTTGATGAGAGGCGGCATTTTGGTTTCCACAGTTTGTTTAGGGTGACTAACAGTATTTAGATCAGAGAATGCTTTGTTTGTGTGCAAAACTGCTGTTGCTGGGTCTGTCTGGCAGACGCCCCAGATCCCCAGATGTAAAAACATATTAATGTTCTTAAAGAGGTGGTACACTTTTTTTTTTTTTTTTTTTTAAGACTGCAATAACCTGGTTGGAAAATACTGGTTTTACCTGGACTGGGGACTTGGCTCTGAGAATGATTAGTTTCTTGTAACTCTGCTAAAGGGAACCATCATTTTATCAGTGGAAATGAGCACATGGCTTTCTGTTAGCCGTGGAGGGAATTGAGATCCTTGGGTTCTAATTATCTTAAAAAGCTGAGTTTTGTTTGGGTATTGGATTCCCTTTTTCTCTCATTTATTAGCTTGTTTAACTTTTTTTTAAACTACATGTTGCAGGTACATAAAGATGAATTAGATGCTATTATATATGCTCAAGAATCATACAGTTGGGTAGCAAAAGTAATAATTGTAATAACTCAGCCTTTTGCAGTGAAGAGAATTGGAGGTCAAGGTGAGGTTCTCCCTAGTTTTTCTCTGTGAGAACAGAGCCTGGACCTGAGGAAAAGGACTCTGCATGGCTTCCTGGACTGGTTAACCTTTAGCCTGAGAGCTTCAGAGGTACCCGTTAGGGACCTGATGTGGTGATGTTGGGCTGGGTGTGGGGAATGTCATACAGAGCCTGGAGCACTGGTGCTGAAAATCAGAGGTCATGGAAGAAAGTTGGTGAGTCTCCAAGCACCAGAGTGTACAAAATCCCAAACTCTAGGGAAGAATGCCACCCATCTACTGCATGTATCTGGAACAACAGCAAAACAACTGAGTGCTGCATTATGTCCCCTGCGCCGTAGAATACAGAGGACAGGCTCAATCACTGAACAGCTCCTGGAGTCACCCCGGCTATCCCACCACCACAGCTTCATTCGTTTGGGTCTTAAAGCATTGTTTTTGATGATCCAGAATTGCCATAAAAATAAATAGTAAGCCATTTATTTGGCAAGAGAATGAATAAGTGAGTTACTATAGGCTCCCGGTGGACCCTAAGTCCTCCTCAGCAGTGGGAGGCCAGGTACGTGGCTGACACTCACAGGTCACCTTTCAGCCAGGATATTGGGAGCAGAATGGTGCCCCCTGCCCTGTAGCAGGGACAGCTGGTGAGGAGGTGCCCTGTAGGAAGGAAGATGAGGCAGTTGGGGTTGGGGCAGAAGGTGGTAAATAAGGTTCGCTGGCATTTTGAGTAGATACTGGTCTTGCATTCTCTCTCTGAACATTCAGTGTTAATACATCAGCCATGTAAAAACCTACCAAAATTCCCCCAAGAATGCTCTCTGAAGGAAGCACTGCTGGCCGTGCTACTTTCAAGAGACGTGTGAAGGCATTGTGGGTGCCATGCAGAGTCTCCTGGTCACACGAGGTGAGCAGATCTCTATGAAGGGCAGTCTGGGAGACTGGCTTAGCTTGGGAAGGAGGAATTTGGCAGCCCATTACTGAAGGAAAAAACCATAGATGTCATTCTTACTGTGGGTGCTATGAGTGCTGGCTGTCCAATGATGCTGGGCTGTGCTTCTACATTCATTCTTTTTGGAGATAGGGCCTCATTCTGTAGTTGAAGCTGGTCTTCAAATCATTATGTAGCCCAAACTGGCCTCAAACTCACAGTATCCTCCTGCCTCAGCCTCCCAAGTGCTGGGATTACAGGCTTGCACCATTATGCATGGCTCTTCTCCTGCTTTAATAGAAGCTTAAATATTGGGAAAAGTGGTGGGGGTATTTTTCTGCATTTTTCTTTTCTTTCTAAATTGTTTCACAGTACATGACGTGGCAGGCAGAATAGTGGCCACCCAGAATGTCTATCTGTAATCTACAGAACCTGTGAATGTGGCAGAAGGGACCTACAAGATGTGATAAGAATAAATGGTGAATGTTTTGATTTAAATTATTACAGAATTACTGGAAAATTATTGCAAAATTATTAAAGACACATTACTATTCATCCTCTTCAAAACATCCACATCTCTTGGAACATAGGTACCCCATTGTTCTTGCCACTCTCCGAAGCGGTGCTGGAAGTCCTCTTTCAGGAAGTGTGTAAAGTGTACAACGATAACTGCCATAGAGTTCATCCACCAGAAAGACTGGCTTGTGGAAACATGTTGGCTTGCCCTCGCCTTCCTTATACCCTTGCCCTCTTTATTCACTGGATCCGGCACTGTAACTTCTGGATCCTAGAGTCAAAATGACTGTGAAAGGCAAATATTTTGAATTGATTCAGGACACTCTGGTGGCCTTAACAGTGCAACCAATGACAGTAAAGTCAAGGACGCTGAGATGAGGCCATTACCCTGGGCCCTTGGGTCCCCCAGTATCACCACAGGATCATATGAGAGAGGTAGGAGGTGAGGGAGGAAACAGGTGGCTGTGAAGTGGGATATGAGCCCAGGAATGTGGGCAAGGGGATGGAGGAGACTGTTTTCCTAAAAGGTTCCCAAACTCTGTTGGTGAACCAACAGAGGTGGACCGCAGCCCTGCTGGCTATGGTCTTTGACCCCCAGAACCATAAGAGCCTACATTCATGTTCACATGACGAGCCCCATGCTTAATGGCCAAAATACAAAACGGAAATAAATACAGGCAGCCCCCACCTTGGGGTTGCAGGGCAGGGAGGCAGGAGTAGGGACTTCTTTATTGAGTTACTCACCACTGCCATCACCCTGCTTCTGCAGTTCCCAGGCTCGTGATCCCCTCCGGGGGGTTAAAAACAACTGAAGACCCCAAAGCATTAGTTTTATGGGATATTTAGAAATTGTAAAAAGTTTCAAAATATTTAAAGTAATATTGAATTTATTTTAATACATTAAATATGTTTAATGAACTGTTTCCCCAACCAAAAAGATAAATACCCCCAGTCTACATTTTTTTGCCCATCTTCTCACTGTGTACCTAATTGACAACAGCTGGATTCTCAAGCCAGCTCCTCTGGTGCAGTGGACTGTTTGGGTGAAAGTTGTCTGAAAAAGATTCAGCCTCCTACAGATGAATGTGATTGAGACGGGGAGGAGTTCTCTAATGGCTCCTTCAGGTAATGATGGGTGTTATTCTTTCGCAGTGATTTCTTTGATGTGAGTAGCAGCATGGAGCCTGAGATGCTATATTGATGGAATTTGTTTTCTAACATGGTAACATAAAAACCCAGTGACTTCTTGTATTTGAAATGGACCTTTTACTCATGCAGAATTTTGTAACCTGTTGTTAATTTGGAAAATCCAGGGTCATTGGCCTTTCAAATATGGGCTTTTTTCCTATAGTACTCAAAATCACATTCATACTCCATCAGAAAAGTTTTTAAAACTCAGGAGCTGTCAAGCTCACGGTAGTGGATATGGATTTTTCCAAGATTCTAATTTTTGCTGGAAAGTTTAAATTATATTCACAAATACTACCAGTCATTTACTTAGGTGATTGACTGTGCTTATTTAAAAATAGTTTTTGGGGACTAAAAGTCATGTTTTGTAAAACAAGCTGCTCAATTTGTAACACAGTCATCAAGGTGCTTTTTCTCAAAACCACTACTAGGTGCTGAGTCTATGCAGTATATTCCCAAAGGTCGAGATTTATAATGACTAATGATTTTTGCTGCTAAACCAACGACACTTTAAAGTGGTGCTGGCGCTTTCGTCCTTCCCACCAGTCCTCTCTTGTTCCCTCCCTTCCTTCCATCCTCCCTCCCTCTCTTCCTTCCTCCTTTCCTTCCTTCCTTCCATTTGTTTTTTCTTTCTTTTGTCTTTTGGAAACTGGGCTTTGCCGTGTAGCTGGACCGGACTCAAATTCACGGCAGGCCTCCTGCTTCAGCCTCCCAAGCACTGGCATGTGCCACCATGCCTTGCTTCACGTGTGCGTAGTGTGAGTGTGGCCAGGGCAGTTTGGAGCCGCTGCTGCTTGTTATGTGCACACTTGTGGTCAGAATCCTCACTGTTGCCTTGCAGCAGCAGTATAGATGCCCTCAGGGAGAAGAAGGCAGGTGACATTCAGTGGGTTCTGAAACTTCTGGTCTTGCAGACCCCTTAAGAAAGTCTCAAGGGTCCCAGGAGGCTGAGGAGCTCATTTTGAGTAGGGCGCTTATCATCCCCAGGAACAGTGGTAAGACACGAGACGTCTCACCTGTGGGTGGGCAGGGCTGCCTGTGTGTGTGTGTGTGTGTGTGTGTGTCTGGTGCAGGAGGGTGCTTTTGTTTTAAGTTCTTAAGGGTGCAGAGGCAGGTGGGAGGCAGAGTGCATCCTAGGAGCAGAGAGACAAGGGGCCTGGCTCTAGGGACGGCTGTGGCCCCAGGACTGCTGGAATGAAAGTCAGGTGTGAATTGGAAGAGGGGAGGAGGAGAGCTGGGCTCTTGTCGGCCAGGCCTGGGTAGAATGGGTACACAGGGGAAGAAGGACTTCCTGCAAGTGGTCTGGTCACCTTGGATGTCTTATTTATTTGTTGCTGTGACAAAATACCCAGTGTCCACAATTTAAGACAGGAGGAATTTAATTTAGCTCACAGTTTCAGAAGGTGTCTCACACACACGGTCTATTCACTGGGCAGCAGCAGCGGTGGAGGTACCTGGCACAGGTACCTGGCAGAGGCAGAGGCTGCAGAGCTGCTCGGCCTGTTGCAGACAGAAGCCAAGAGAGTCAGAAGTATAGCGAAGCCTGCAGACTCGGGCAGGCCTTCCCGGGAAGAAGCTGCAACAGTGTTTCTCTTCCTTCCTTTACTTTATTAAGTTGCTAATTGCCCCCTGCCTGCCAAGGTGTGTGTCCCTCCCTCTTATCTTGGCCTACAAGTCAATAGCACACAGTTCCAAGTACGTCAGGTGTTTCCTGGGACACTTAAGATCCACACTGTAGCAACAGGCCACTCTGATGCCACCCCCAAGGAGAGATGGTGACGGCCTGAGTGGCCGGAGTTGGGTGGGAGGGACGTGGTGTAGCAGAGCGTGTCTGCGCCCCCTTTCCTCTCAGCTCTCAAATGGAGAGACCCTGTATTCTTGATCTTTTACGCATCACCAATAAATCACCGGGCTTGTAAGCAGCGCCGCCAGTTCCTACAGGCTTGCTGTTGTGGTCAGCGAACGGACAGATGGAGCCATCAGGACCTCTGAAGGCCAGAATCCCCCATCATCCCCACATCTCCCGCTTTCAACATTGACTTTAGTTTTCAGCAGGATGTTGATGTTGAAATTACACCCCAACTCGTTTGTCCAAAATGCAGAAAAATGTAGAGCTAAGAAGGGATTGTGCTTCCATTTATTCCTTACAGTGTAAATCACAGTACAAATAATTTGAGTCCGATTTTCTTTTTTTAACCATGAAGTTGGGAAACTAACTGCTCTACTGAACCTGAATTTAGGCACATGGGTTAGTCTGTGAAATAAGTGTCATCTATGGTAGGTGCATGTCATCTGTCAAGCGTCCTCAGATCATAGGTCTGTAATCCCAACACTCTGGGAGGCTGAGGCAGGAGGATTTCAAGTCCAGGCTGGGCAACATAGTGACTTAGCAAGACCTTGCCTCAAAATTTAAAAAATAATAAAAAATAAAAAGAGATGGGAATGTACCCAGTATTTAAGCCCTGGGTTCAATCCCTGGTACTATAATAAAATAAAATAATAGGTATAAATAATAAGTATCCTCAAGCCCAGCCTATGAAGCAGTGGTTTCCAGAATTTTTTTTTTTTTTTTTTTTTTTTTTTTTTTTTTTTTTTTTTTTTTTTTTTTTTTTTTTTTTTTTTTTTTTTTTTTTTTTTTTTTTGGTTGGGCCCGGTGATACAGGCCTGTAATCCTAGCACTCTGGGAGACGGAGGCAGGAGGATTGCAATTTCAAGCTCAGCCTAGGCAATTTAGTGAGACCGTGTCTCACAAAAACAAACAAAGCCCCATGGGCTGGAGATACAGCTCAGAGTGAAGGCCCTGAGGTTGATCCCCAGTACCACCAATAACGTTTTTTTCTTAACCTTTTGAAAAAGGTATTCATTTAACAAATATTTAGTGACTGCCTATCGTGTGACTATTGTAGGAGAAGGAGCGATAAAGTGGGTAAAGCAGATAATGATGTTCTTGTCTACATGAAACTTGCTTGTATTTTAGTGCATAGATATGGACAAAAGGCAAAACCATAATAAATAAGCAGATTATAGGATAAGCTCATGAAAATAACTGCAGTGGAGGAAAAAACATAAGAGGAACCAGGGAGGGGGCCCAGGGAGGGTTGTAGTTATAAGTTAAGGCAGGTCTTGGAAGGTAAGGGATGCTGCAACAAAGGGTTGAAGGAGGTGAGGGAGGGAGCCCTGTGCATATCTGGAAGCAAAGCTTTCCAGGCCAAGGGGACAGTTGTATGGCCCTAAGATGTGTCAGTAGGTGACATCAGCGTAGTAAGCCAGGGGTGACGGTAGAAACGTAATCACAGCACTTGGGAGGCTGAGGTTGGAAAATCACAAGTTTGAGGCCAAACTTTGCAACTTAGTAAGACCCTTTCTCAAAATAATAATTAAAAAAAAGTGGGCTGGGGAGGTAGCTTAGTGTGAGGACCCTGGGTTCAATCTCCAGTGCCAACAACAAAACAAGGCAGTCAATTTGTTAAGTTCGGTATACATATTTTTCCTGTCTTTTTACCCACCATTTTATTGATATGTATAAGCGCAAAATTTAAGGTTTACAATGAAGTTGAGCATTTTGTGCACCTGCATATCTTGTCTAGGTGACAAGGACTTTCCCACTCTCCTTTTGTCCCTCCTCCTACCCACCCCCACCTCCCTCCCCACCCTACCCCCGTTTCACTTTTTTTTTTTTTAAAGTTCCATGTGATAGCTGTGGTCTGGGTCTCTCATATCAGAGAGCCCATTCGATGTTTCACCTTCTGCTTCTGACTCACCTCACTAAGCATGATGTTCTCAAGTTTCTTCCATTTGCCTGCAAAAGCCTCCACACTGTTGGACTTTATAGATGCATAATATTTCATTGTGTATAAATACCAGATTTTGTGTATCCATTGTTCTGTTGATGGGTATTTTGGTGCCTTCCATATTTTAGCTATTATTAGTTGTGCTGCTATGAACATGGGTATACATATATCTCTGTTTTTTTTTTTTTTGGCCTCTTTTGGGAATATTCCCAGGAGGGGTGTCGCTGGATCAAAGGGGTTATTTATTTCTAGTCTTTTGAGAGCTCTCTGTACTCCTTTCCAAGGTGGTTGTACGAATTTACATTCCCACCAGCAGGGCAGGAGGGTTCCTTTCTCTTCTGCCAGCACTGATTGCTATTTGACTTGCTGATACAGGCCATTCTCTCTGGAGTGAGATGGTGTCTTAGCGTTGTTTTCATTTGCATTTCTCTCATGGCTAGGGATGTTGAGCATCTTTTCATGTATCTGTTGGCCACTTGTACTTCTTCATGAGTGAACTGCCTCTTCATTTCATTGGCCCACTTTTCAATAGGATCCTTTATTTTGTTAGGCTTGCTTTTCTTCAGCTCCCTGTATATTGTAGTTATGAGCTTCCTATCTGAGATGTTGGTGGTGAATATTTTTTCCCAGTCTGTTGGTTCTCTTTTTACAATGTTGATAGTTTCCTTTGCTGTGCAGAAACTTTTTAATTTGGCAAGATCCCATTTGTTGATAATGGGGCTAATTTCTTTTGCTTTATATATGCTAAACCTATTGCAAATATCATAGTAAACGGAGAAAAATTGAAATCGTTCCCTCTCAAATCAGGAACAAGACAAGGCTGCCCAGTATCACCACTCTTATTCAACATAGTCCTTGAAACACTTGCCATAGCAATCAGACAAGAAAATGAAATAAAGGGAATCTGCACCAGAAAGGAGGAGGCGAAACTTTTTTTATTTGCAGATGATATGATTATCTACATGGAAGACCCTAAAAACTCCACTATGAAACTCCTGGAAATAATACAAATAATTAGCCAAGTCACAGGCTACAAAAGTAACACTAAAAATATCAATACCTTTTCTCTACACTAACAATGAACTTATTGAGCAAGAACTCAGAAAAACAATTCCATTCTCAATAGCTCAGCAAAAGAAATAAATACCTAGGAGTATACCTAACCAAGGAAGTGAAGGACCTATATAAAGAAAACTACACTACATTGAACAAAGAAGTTATAGGAGACATTAGAAAATGGAAAGGTATCCCCTGCTCTTGGATAGGCAAAATAAATATAGTCAAAATGACTATACTACTGAAACTGATATATAGATTCAATGCAATCCCTATCAAAATACCTACAAGTTTCTTCAAAGAACTTGAAGCAACAATTCTTAAATTCATATGGAACCAAAAGAGTCCAAGAATAGCCAAAGCAATCCTGAGCGACAAGACCAAAGCAGGAGGCATTACAATCTCAGACATCAGGCTGTACTATAAAGCCATAGTGGTAAAAACAATTTGCTACTGGCACAAAAACAGACAGATAGACCAGTGGAACAGAATTGAAGATGCAGAGACAAACCCAAATACCCTCAATCACTTAATCTTCGACGAAGGGGCCAAATGCATACAATGGGAAAAGGACAGCCTGTTCAACAAATGGTGCTGGGAAAACTGGTCATCCACATGCAGAAGAATGAATCTAGTCACACACCTGTCACCTTGCACCAAAATCAAATCAAAGTGGATCAAAGACCTAGACATTAAAAGTGAAACACTGAACCTCCTAGAAGACAAATTAGGCAAATATCTAAAAGACATAGGGGTAGGCAGAGTTCGGTATACTTTAAATGTCACTAAAAACTCACTGAAAACAGAGACTTGCAAGAAGGCAGAGATGTTTGAATCACAGCAGCCTGTGCAGTTCTCGGTAGGTCGCAGCCATTGGGTCAGCAGCTACTGAGTGAAGAAGGGGAAGTTATAAGCACTCTGTTAGTACACAGTTAGGACAGTGGGTCATGGCAGATGAGAAAAAGAAGCCTGAGGCCACATCTTGGGCTTCCCAGATTTCTTTCTCAGACTGATGCAGGAGTGATGGAACAGTGGGGAGGCGTTCTGCAAGCTGAAATCTGTACTTCCTTGTGCACTTACATGGGAGACTCAAGGCTGGCCCATGACAGGGCATGCAGAGAACCAGGTAGGTGTTCCAGGTCCCCAGAGTCTTATGGAACATCCGGGAGCCCACAGAGACCAGCAGGTGCCCCACATCTCTCCTGCTCAACAGTTTAATGGCTAATTCGATGAATATGCTATAGATGAATGAAGATCACAGCTTCTGTACCGCCGGCGTCGTCAGTGCTCACAGTGTGATGTGTTATGAGTGTAATTCGGGGTTAGCAGTTCTGAAAATCTGTGGGTCCAGATTGAAGTCACCTTTATTCAAATTCTGGGCCTTATTAGATGTGACCTTGAGCAGGTCACTCGTGACTATATCCTTGACCCTGAGGGACCAGACAAAAGTAAACTTTTTCTTTCTTTATTTAAGAGTCATTTGTTTAGTATGATTAAAGTTAAGAATTTAGCAACTGTGGGAGTGTTTCTCACAAAAGTTTATGAAATGAGAAAAGCATTGTAATGGATCAAGTATTCCAGTTTTGCAGTGAATCCCATTCTCTGTTTAAATAGAGGCAGGTCTTGACTGCCCTGGAGAAGGTGTTTGTTAAGGCTTCCTGGTAATAGCAGGCTGTCTCCCCAGACAGGTCCCAGGGAGCCTTTAGCATGCTAATTAATCCCTACATCACCCTGATGGAGCTGAGATGTGTTATTATCTTTTACTCTCACAGCTGGGGAAATCAAGGCACAGAGACACTTAAAGTCACTGGTAACTTGGGCAAGGTCATTGTCAACAGCAGAGAAGGCTAAAACTGTGGTGTCTCCTTTTTCTGTCTACATTGGAATGCGATTTTTTTTTTCCTTCGACGATTTCTTTCTTAATACACGTAGAGTCATACCTTGTAGGACTATGCCCTGCAGGAAAGCAAATTTCATTATAACTGGATGGATGATGGTTCTTGGTTCTTGTCTGGGGACAAGGGTGGCAATTAGGGACTGCCTGCCTTTGTGATCATTTGGTGTTTTCTCAGCTCAGAGAAAGGTCAGTGTAGACAAGAATTTCTGTATTTCTATTCTTGTGACTTTTCTGATGGCTCACGCTGATATTCATAAACCCTGTAATAATGTGACTGTTTTGTGACTTGGTGATTTGGAACCACTTACAGCGGAGTATTAATTGTGATTCCTATTTATTTCCTGTAACATCTGTACTGACATTCTTACCTCCTTTTAAGAGCATCGAGTGTAATTCATAGTCCATATGGTTCACCTTTTAAAGGGCCCAGTTCGGTGGTTTTTCATATGCTCAGGAATTTGGGCAGCCATAACCACTACCTAATTCCACAACATTTTTGTCACCCGGAAAGAAAACTCATAGCCCCCCTAAATCAATCCCTGTTTCTCCCTCCCCTATCAGCAGCTCTGCCTTGTTCTAGTGGATTGGCCCGTTCACAGTTCAGTGAAGTTGTGTAACACATAGGCTGTCGTGTCTGCTCTTTTTCCTTCAGTGCAGAGTTTTCTAGGTTCATCTGTGTTACAGCTTGAGTTAGTTCATGATTCTTCTTGCTGGCTGAATAATACTCTATTTTTCCTAATTTTAATGCCATAGACATAGAACAGTAACACTTAATGGAATTGGATATTACTCAGGATTCCTTTTTCCCCAAGCAGTGTTCTCAAATAAAATCTTTAAGGTACCTTTTTCTAGTCCTCATACGTGCCTGAGTCCCTGCTCCTGTCTTTAGAGTTCAGAAGAGGAGCTCATAAGAGTTTTGTAAATTCCACTTTATCAACATTTTTTTTAATCACCTGGAACACAGTGTTGTCTAGTTAATGCACCTAAATTTACATAAGCATAGCTCGGGGGTGGGGTGGGGTGGGGGGAGCCCCCTGGCTTGGGTGGGTATTGGTGTCTGGCAGGTTGAAGATTTTCCCCATCATTGACTTTATGCTCTGATAAACCACAATGGGGAGTCCTTCATCTTCTGTCTAGGGACCAAGCACAAGCTTGCTTTCTGCTCAAGGCACACACCTCCTGTAGACCAAGGATACGCATATAATCCAAGTTCTCTTCGGTTTTTGCTCTGCGAAGGCCTGCATGGTGTGGTCAGCATGGAGGTGGCTGGCAGTCTGTTCCAAAACATCTGCTCTGTTTTTCCTTCTCTTGGGTATTCCACAGACTCTGAGGATGTTGACCACAGGGCAGCTGGGGCAGATCCTGGCAGTGTGCTAGTAAGGGACATTTACTGCCTGGATTCGCTTCTGTTTGCACCAACTGTAACTTCCGTTGTCAAGAACATCACTGATTTGGTCACGACCTCCAGTTATGTGGACTTGGGAGATTTCTGAAATTTACATTTTTATGCACTATTTATGCTATGAATTTCCTAGGCACAAGAATAACAATAATAAAAAGAGTGGAGAGTCCTACATGACGAGTAGATTGACTTTTATCTGTGTCTTATAATATTAAATGATGATCTTTTGGTTCATAGTATAGTTTAGGACTTGACCAACCTGTGCAACCCAGTCATTCTCTCACACACTAGTTCTCACACAATAGTTCATCTCTCATTTCTATTGTTTCATTGAAATGCATTCATTTCATTCTCTTTCACTGACTAAGGATGAGTAATATTTGCCTGGATAACAGGGTACAGCAAATGTCACTAATGAAAGGTGCCACAAATTGCTCTGCTTAAAAGCCTGAATAACATTTAGGGAAATCTAAATTAATTAAAAATAAGCACAGCTATGAAAAGTTTGCACATTTAAATTTAATAGTTGAGAGATTTTTAAGCTTTTCTTTGCAAATGAGCTCAACATTCGGTGTACTTTTTATGCCATAACTGTGTCTTATGAGCATTTTGCAGAGTTTTTATTTGTGCATAAAGCTTGGAAAAATGAATGGAAATCTTAATTTCCAAAAGTGCAGTTAATTTTATTTCTCAACTGGCAGCTTTAATTTACCAAAATATTTATCTTTTCTTAAAATTGCATTTATAGTTAAGAAAAGCATCCAGAAGATATATAAGGTCAAAGGATTCTCTTTGTTTGTAATTTTGTTTAAAAATAGAAATGGCATTTTGTTTAGGAAAGAAAAGGACAGAGAGAAAGAGAAGCTTCCACTAGATGGAAGGGAACTCAAGAGGTCGGTAGCCCTAAGGTAAAGGAATTCAGTGGGATAATTTCTGAGATTCTCTTGTGATCTAAAATTTTTATTCTCTATAAGCTGTTCACTTATGGAACTGCACAGTGGAAATTCTGAGACACTGAATAAAGAAATTGAAATACCATGTGGATTATGTGAGTAGGCAGGTGTAGGTAAGCATTGCACATCCCAGATGAAAAAACTAATGCCACACTGGAGTGTGTAGGTGAAAACTTGATCAGGTCTTTCAATATTCACTTGTAAATTTCTTTGATTTGCTTTTTAGACTCACTCCTAGAAGCGTATCCTGCAGTTTTCACAGTAGAGGGGATTTTTGAAGGATTGATGATTAAATCAGCTAAAGCATTTTTGAGCCTGGAGAGGAATATTCCAATTAAATTGGCTGAGCTATTTAACCAAGTGCTGTGTTTGCTGTTGTTCTGGAGATCATGCTTTCTCTATAGGGAGTGAGAGCCTACATACATGTTCACTGGCTCCTGTTTTGGGTGGGGGTGCTTGCAGTGTATTTTGCATTTTTTGACTCTTCCAGAGAAAAAGTTGAGGTCTTGGGCATGGGGAGAGGTGTAGTTGGGTCCCAGAGAAAGTGACTCTGCCCACCAGTGACATCTTGGAGGTTTTGGAGTCTGTCTTTGGTGATTGTAATGGTTTGGGGTATCCTGTGCTCACGTCAGTCCTGTACACAGCAGAGTGTTCTGCTGGACCTTTGTGAAAGAGAAAAGCACACGAGTATAGTGATGGAGCCAAGAGCCAGCTGTGTTTTACAAATAAATCCAAGTAATAGTATCTTCCTCACAGCTAGAGGATGTTTTGAGTTGTCTAGGATTGCAACAGCTCAGTGAATCGAGGAGAGCGTGCCCTTGGTTTGGTTCAGATTTTTGCCAGGAGTCTTTGCATTTTGGATTTTGTCATGGTGGCATTACTGCCCTGGATACCCTGACAAAAATCTTTGATGAGCCTGTGACCTGGTCGCATGATTGCTCTTAGTGTCAGCAGTGGCAGCTTCTTCGTGACGTCTGGAGTCATTTCATCTGCCATATATATATTGAAACATACCTTTTAAAAAAAGTTATAAATACTTTCTATTTATTTTTTCTGTAGATATTATTGGGACAGTATATTGCATTTTATGAAATTCCTTGTGGAGGTAGATCATACTAAATATTGTAATTTCAGGGTAATGAAGATATTTATCAAAGAAGCGGGTTTTGGATCTAATAGCAGAGACAGATAGTATGCTATAATATATGATCCAAAACATGAAAAAAGTTTAAAAACAGTTTTTGGTGGCAGAGGTGTAGCTCAGTGGTAGAGTACCTGCTTAGTTATGTAGGAGGCCCTGGGTTCCATCCCTGGTGCAAAAAGAAAAAACAAAACAAAAACAAAAGCAAAAACCCAGGTTTCCATTCTCATGCCCTCTTGTGGTGTGGGTCCAGTGACTCCTTGGTCCACACATTGCAGCAGAGCTTTTTGCGATGTTGTCATACTTAGTCTATTTGTGGTACTGACAGAGGATGCTGCAGATTGGGTGATTTCTTAACAAAAATGTCCTGGCTCACAGTCCTGGATATTGAAAGTCCAATGTCAAGGTGTGGAAATGGGTGAGTTTGATGATTCTGATTCCAGAAGGGTGGCTTAAATTATGCATGCACCCTTAGGAGATGTTGGAAGGCAGCGAACCCTCTTCCAGGAGTCCTGAGTTACCCTAGCAGGCTCCACGTTCCAGCTCTGTCTCATTCAGGTTTGGTTAATTTTCCAACACATGATTGCTGGGGGTCACATTCAAATCATAGCAACTACCATGATTAATTTCTCAGACAAAGATCTTTCTGTATCAAGTAAGAGAAAAATACTGTGCCATTTTGCTTTTTTGTTGTTGTTGTTTTAGGTTATAGGGATTGAGACCATCTTGAAATTTTTCATCGACCTTCTCTTACAGTTGTTGTTCCTGAGGATCCAGGAGGTATTCTCAGATTTTTGGGCAGATTACTTTTTCTTGAACTAGTCATCCAGCCACGGGAGGTATGGTCCTGGCTGTTACAAGGGCAGAGTGCCTTCCCTGCCTCTCCCGCAGCCACAGCTGCCAGGGGTCTCTGGGGTCTGCTGACAGCAGCCTGGGCAGTATCCACGGACTGGGAGGCACATTGTAGCCTGCTCCCTGGCTGTCTAGTTGAGTAAGGAGGGTGAAGATCAAGCTGGACTTTGGGGATGGCATTATATGAGGCCAACATGGTGGCTGCCTACTAAAATGACATTCAGGCTTCCTGAGGACTCGTCTGAGGTACCCTCTCCCAGGCTTCCTGGCAATACCCATTTCCAAAGAATCCCTGTGTGGTACCTATCGGAGTCAGTACCTGGATACACTGGTGTTTCTTCCATGGCAGGAATTAAATGACAAAGTGTGCATGCTTGCATACTAACTATGCTAGATTGGGTTTGGAAATGATTTAATTGTAAACTTTAAATTCAGACTATGAGCTGTGTGGGCTAGACGACCTTAATTTTAGCATTTCCTCCTGTTTCTATTTTAAGTTGGTACCCAGGATGTTACAGGAACATAGGTTTTGCCCTTTAATTGTAGAGGACTTGGGGTTGCCAGTTAATTCGCTGACAATCGCGCTGATGGGGCATTACTGACTCAGAGCTCAGGAAGAAAGCGAGTTGCGGGGCACCTCGCACCTACAGTCCTGTGTTTTCCCCAGTGTCTGTCAGGACCTGGAGGGCATGCAGCAGAGGCGAGAAGTCATTTTCCATGACAGCCTGCCCGGTGTGTCCACCTCCAAAAAATATCTGTTGATGAGAAAGATCACTGAACCTGGTCTCGTTGTGGCATCTGGCATAGGAGCTGGTGTCTGGTGGGTGCTCGGTGCGTGGTACCCATCTGGATTCGGCAGTGAATAAATTGAGTGAGTGGATCATCATGGAGGAGCCGGGATTAAACCCGGGTTGTCGCAGCTCTGCTCATCAGCCACCAAGTCGCAGTTCTTTTTGTCCAAATCCAGTGGGAGATTTTTGAATTTTCCCCATCTTAATTTCCACAAAAAAATGTGATGAGGAAGACCAAAGGGTGCCTTTAGCAGATAGGACCAGCTGTCTTGATGTGATTTCTGGTTTGGCACGGTGCCGCGTGTGGTAGGCAGGGAGATGAGGCCTGCCGCACTACTGCCACAGGCCCATCTTTCCGTTGGCCGGTCCCCAGCGCCGTCTTACTGGTCACATCGCATGAAAATATGAAAGAAGACTCCCAGAACTGCTTCAGAAGTGACAGGAATGACGGGATAAGTACACTGGAAACAGGGAGGAGTATTTTGAGGGAGATAAACAGCAATGTGTCTTTGGCTGTAATGCGTTTCAACCTTGTCCAGATGTTTTGATCTCCTCCGGTACTATGCAACAGCGAGTGCGGAGTGAGCAGGAAGCAAGTGCCCAGCGTTACCCATCGAAGTGAAGGGCCCCAAAACTTGTCGCAGTGTATACACTTTGATGAGCGGGCCTTGTCGGGAGTGGGGGGGGGCAGTTTCCTGCATCGAGGGGAAGGATATGTTCACTCCTGTCACTGCCCTTGCCGTAGGTATGGGCAAGATGTAAGAAGGGCTGTGTGTGGACATTCCGTACCTAGGACGGGATGCTTGTGTGGATGAGCTTTGCACATAAGCATTTGGGGTTTTTTCCCAGCCTACACTCCTTTCACAGCTAGTCCTCTGTTCTTCCAGACTGTACTGGTTTCTTATTTCTCTTCTGTAAAGAGCACCTCCAGTTTGGCAGTCCTGGGCACCATGGAGCTGGGCCCTCTATGTGTCTTTTCAGCCTCTCAGACAGGACAGCGCTGGCTGTTTGCTGGTCACCACAGGGACCCTGTCTAAAGCCAGACACTTTTCTCTCTGTGAACTTTGGGTGGTAGACTAGCTCTGAGATGTCTTGTCTTGTATGCTCCATGCCCAGAGCTTCCTGCCCCTCTTGAATCCCGGGGGCCAGCTCAGTGAGTGTCACTTCCTGAGGCCATTCCCGGGCAGGTGCCCTGTGGTACCCAGATGCCCCCAGGAGTTAAGGGACTGAAGAGGGTGGGGAGCCTCCGTAACGCATTTGTCCTGGGATGGCAGCGTTTCACCAGGAAGACCGTCGAGTGTTCTGTTACAAGCGGCTGCTGCACCTTTTCTTTTGCTAACCTGAAACATGTAGGTTCCTAAACAATATTTCTTTGTAAGAAACAGTGGTTTGAGGAGTTTTATGCATTTCAGTTTTAAAGTTTTGTGAATATACTGAATGAATGACTCAGAATTCGGTTGGCACCCGCTCTGATGCCTCCGGTGCTATTTTCACTAGCATCCATCTGGGCACCTTGAGCTCCAAAGCTTCTTATGTCTTTGCTGTCGTTGAGGTCTTCCCAGGTCCCGGAGGTCTTGCTCAGCTGTATGTCTCCTGGACTTAGTGCCTACCGGCTGGATGGTACGTGCAGGAAGTCGTATATGTGGACTCTGCGTCATATTTCCTGTGCTTGATATAACTCATTGGAAATAGCAAAGCTTGTTATGTGCAAGGTGAAGGCAGCAATAACAATGCAAATTTGAATCTGTTACCTAGGCAATGTACTTGCACGTTGTGTGGCTTCTGGGATGTTGCTCTTTTTGGGTTCCTTCTCTGACTTCTATTAAAATGGCTTGTGGCAGAGCCTGTTCTCTCCAGCCGCCCTCTGCACTGGTGTTCCATGTTCCCAGGTATTTCTCTGTGGTCCTCTGTGTCTCCCCTGGCATGTTCTCTTTGGCAGGGGCCACCTGTCACTTTGGCCTGACTGTCGGGGGCATTTTGATGGCCCCAAATCCACATCTCTCTGAAGACCTCTCTGGGCACGGCCCCGGATCGTCTCTACGGCCTAGTCCAGAGTGTCTCAAATTCAGCGTTGCTGAAGCTGAGCTCGTTCCACCCTGTGTTGTGTTCGCCATTCACAGAGTCACCTAAGACGTCAAAACCAGGCGTTTCTCTTCCTTGTGTTCTTATACATAATAATGGATAAAGTCAAGACTCAAGGAGCCTGTCTTCTCTGCCATCTTTACTCTGTTTGCTATTGTTCTGTTCTTTTTTGATCTGGGTCCTTAAAAGCATGTATCTTTAGTGTTGCTGTGAATTGCTGACTTGTGTTTTCTGGCCAGGCCCTCCCCGGCCCTCCCGGCTTCCTGTGTCCTGAGGCACCCATGCCTGAATCTTCGGTATTATTCATCTCTACTCATCGGCTTCCTGCTCACAGGACTCCCCCCCAACCCCCACGCCCTGGCACACCTGTGTCATCATATTTATCATTAAGACAAATACCACTCAGAGTTAAAAACTTTGCTCAGGTGTCATGTTTTCATGAAGTTTTTTAAGGCCCTAAGAGAAGGCTCTTCTTCCCAGCTGTCCCCTCCCTGTAGGCTGCAGTAGAAGGATGGTAGCTGGGAGGGTCTTGTCTTACTTTCGCACATTTTTCCTGTTGGGAAGCGGGCTGCCTGCGTACCATGGACTGAGGACTTGGGAGCATCCAGCCCCAGTACCTCTGCCTGTCATGGATTCCCACCCCTGGAACTGCTCCTGCCTTGTGATCAGCACTGCCTCTTTTATGCAGATTTTACAGCTAATGACCTTGGATTAGCTGGTCTTTTTCTGAGTGAAATCAGAGTTGTAAAAGGCTAAGAGGGAAGAAGGAATTGGAGCTACAGAAATCTGTGGGGCGTGCTGATGTTTTCTGTAGGTGCTACCTCACCTTGTTTCAGGAGGGCCTAGAGTAATACCAGCTTGGGTGAGAAGTGGCATTCCTGTCCTTCATCCCTAGGGTCTTTCAGAGACCTATCCCCTTTCTCCCCTTGGTCATGCTGGACAGCTCCACTGACAACAGCTCTGTCCTCCTTGCCTTTTGAGCTCAACCTACCCAGGAAGCCTGGCTTCTTGGTTGAGCTGCCTGAGATTAGAACACATTCCCAGTCACGGAAGGTTAAATATCTCATGGTTTCTCATATGTAAGAGACCCAAGATACGAATAATTTAAAGAATGCAATAAAAACTAGAGGATAGGAAACGGGGTGGGGGGGGTAGAGTTGAGAGATGGAAAGGGGATTTAGGGAAGAAGAGATGGGAAAGCAGAGAGGGGCTGGGGAAGAAAAAATGGTTCAGATGGAATGTGCATATGTACCCCTTCCTCAGAGCGAATGTAATTATCAGGTACCCTAAACATACATAGATAAAATAAATCATCTGGCTTCACAAAGTTGAGTGGACATGCTGTCATATACTATTATTTGAAGAATTGAAAAGAAAATCTGTGTTATGTTGCAATAGATATTGTTCCTGCCATCTCTCTTGCATTTGCTACCTTGAGAATCAGTGGGGCGTTAGGACTGGATGGGTGTGTACTTGTAGGCAGGAGAACATGGTGCTTTTACTTACCACTATTATTTCTTCACTTTTTCTCTAGAAGTTACACATTTCTTTTTTAGGACTTTGAATTTCAGTTGGAATTGTGGTTGGTGCCAGAAAAGAATTTTACTTGCAATTGAGTAAGTGATGGGTTATACGTGTAGATGCTGTTACTCGTGAGTTTCACAAAGTAACCTGTTAACTTTGCTCTTGGCCAGGAATGAGGAAGGACCAACAAAGTATTGCTGTTTGTTCCTTTTTCAGATAAATCACTTAAGGTCAGAACTTAGGAGTTCACACGGCGATGGGAATAGTGAACCATTTAAGTCATTGTTTTTCAGTTGTGTACTTATTTTTGTGATACTGGAGCCCCAAAACCTTCATCCTGAGCTACATCACTAGCCCATTTTTGTCTTTGATTTTGAGACAGGTCTTGCTGAACTGCCCAGGCTGGGCTTCAACTTACGATCCTCCTATCTCAGCCTTCCTAGGTGCTGTGGTTATAGGCTTGCGCCACTGGGTACAGCTCCAACAATATTTTGATTGTTGTCCTGTAATTAAAACAGGCAGAAGATAGAGCCCTGGTCTGTTTCATAGAGGAGCCATGTGCTTATTGTATTTTCATGGTCTTGGAGGAAGGCCGTGTTTTGCCCTCAAGGTTGCTGGGGTTTCTTCTTTTTTTCACCTTTAAGCCAATTATTTCTACTGTCTGCGGATAGCCAAATTCATGTGCCTTTGTCATTTTCCTGCAGATTTCAGCAACGTTCCTGACTTCACAACTGGTCTGAAAAGGAGCCAGACAGATGGCACTCTGGATCAGGTGTCCCATCGGGAAAGAATAGAGCAAACATTCAGGGTAAGATGCTGGCCCAGGTCGCAAACCAAGACCCAGGCAGGCAAGGGTTAATTCCCACTTCTATTTTCATTAGGGTAATTTTCCTACCCTCAATTCCAGCAGTTACTACAAAGTCTTTTCTCTCCTCACAGGATATAATTTCCTCTTAGTTTTCAAAGACAGCACTGTAGATAGAACACCCCGTGGCCTCTGTCTGGCCATGAAAGGGCCGAGCAGTGCCACGCCTGCACGCCTGCATGCCCACGTGGGAAGATGGTTGTCCTGAGCTCAGGTGTCCCGAGGCCATGTTAGGATTCTTTTCTCTCCTGCTTTTATATTGGTGAAAGATAAATTATTTTCAGGATCTTATTATGCTGTTGTTGTAACGTGTGCACACACTCTGTCACCCAACTTCCCCTGTGGTGGCCTTGAGTATGTTCTCGCTGCTTGGTAGCCTTTTCCACCTTCTGTCCACGGAGCCTTTTCATTGCTCCAGACAGAGTTCTGTGCCCATTAGATAATAACTCTCCTCTCCTCTCGTGACTGCCACTCTGCATTCTCGTTAACTGATTCTAGGCATGTCACATCAAAGTGGACCTGTATAGTAGTGTCCTTTTGTTCCTGACTTGCTTCACTGACATGATGTCTCCTAGGCTCATCTGTGGCTGTGACACATGTCACACTTCCTTTCCATTGTAAGGCTGAATAATATTCCGTTGTGGGTGTATCACCCCTTATTTACCCATTCTACCTCTTCATAGATGCTTTAGTTGTTGGAGCCATTTGGCCGTTGTGGGTTACACAGGGGGCTGCTTCAGTCCTTGTCCTTTGCTTGTGGGGTGCACCTAGGGGTGGCCTGATAGGTCTGCGTTATTTGCCTCTTCCCCACAGTGCTGTGCCTTTGTTTTTTTTTTTTTTCTGATTGAACCTAGGGTCTTTGTACTTAGCTATAACCCCCACTGTATGTACGTATGTATGTATGTATAAAGGGTTCCACTAAGTCACTTAGTTATCCAGCTAAGCCCAAACTGTTATTCTTCTGCCTTAGCCTCCCAGAATAGGTGTTAGCAGGGTTCTAGCTGCACGCCACCATTCCTGGCCCTTTTACATTTTCACCCGCCAGACCCCAGGCCCAGTTTTTCCATACCCTCAGATACTCAGCAGTACTTGTCCTATTCTGCTCTCTCCACATTTGTGTGTGTGTGTGTGTGTGTGCGTGTGTCTGTGTCTGTGTGTGTGTGCATGTGTGTGCGTGTATAGTGTATGTGTTACTGGGGAGTCCATCCCTGAGATCTCCATCTCATTTTTCAGCTTTGATTTTGAGACGGGGTCTCGCTGGGCTGGGAACTCGCAGTCCTTCTGTCTCAGCTTATCAGGGTGCTGGAACTAAGGCCTGCACCTGCCTCTGCATTTTTTTTAACTGCTTCCAAACAGCTGTCCTTTCAGAAATGGTCTGCGATGATGTATTTTTATACCTAGTCATGATTTTGAAATTATAACTCAGTATTTCTTGAGAGAAAATTTAAGTACTGACAGGTATTTAAATAAAAGCGAGACCCATGTGCCCTATGCCAGTTGGCTTTAGACTAACACCCCCAGGAAGGAGCTGGTGGCCTGCGAGTAGCCATGCAGCGCCCTCTTTGGGCTTTATCATATCCACTGCCAAGGGGAGAGCCTGCCACTTTCACAGTGGCCCCGTTTCTCTCTCCTATCTCTTCCTTTTCCCTTCCTACTTCCGATGTTCCTTTGCATTTCCTCCATAACTTCCGCTGACATCTCCCTTTCTGTGTGAGTCCTCAGGCCTTCACTGCTCTGATTATATCACCTGGACATAATTTCTTTCACTAAATAGATATTCACCAGCCTTTTAAGTCTTAACTTCTCTATCTCTAGCGGCCTATTTACTTTTGGAAACCATATATCATAGCTACATTCATCAATGACATGGTCCATCCTAGAGCACCAAATGGATGTGTTTTGATTACTTTGTCTTAAGATATTTCAAAGTGGGCAGATACTCCTGCAACACTCATGAAGCAAGGCTGTCTGTCAAAGGTGAGTGCACCCGAGGCCACGAGCACAATGTGGCTGTTGGGAAAAATCACTTAACGCCATTAGGGGATAATGATTTTTTCCCTGTGATAGTCGACTTGACTTGTGCGTTAATGTTTTTAGGAAGGAAATTAAATTCTCTCCCAAATTTATTATATTTTAAGATTCTGTGAAACAGATAGGTAAAACCTAATCTTGTTAAAGTCACTTCTAAGTATGTTCTAAGATGGTGCCTCTTGGAGCGAAGCACGGCTGGGACATCAGTTAGAGATTTGGGAGTAAAAGCTGCAGTGCAGGTTGAAATTGGGGTGACCTGAGTTTTAATTATCATTGTTGAGAAATGGAGAAGAGAGAAAGCAAATATGTGTAGATTCATACATATGTAGCGGAAAACATGGAGGGAAGCCTAGTAGAGGAAGCACAGGCTAAATACATTCCTTACCCAAGATGCTCAGACCAGAGGTGTTTCGGATCTCAGACCTTAGAATACTGCCCGGTGTGCTCTGTGCTGTCGTGGGGATGGCCGTCAGCACCTAAACAGCAAAGTAGTGAAATGCCTGGCAGCTGCTCTCCTCACCTGTTATTTGATTTTTTGGGGGAAAAATAAAAAAGGACCAGTGACCACTACAAGTAAATAACTGATGTACTTAAGTGGAAAGGAAGAGAAAGCTTCAAATTTAAGGATTTTGGAAAAATCCTTATCGTGGGTTGGGCCCATGAGCGGTCTAACTTTGTTTTTCCAGTGGGGATCAGGGTGTGGGATGGTGCATGCCCAGTGTGCACCGTGCGTGGACCTTCCCGGGTCCCCTGCACCCTGTGCTCCATGAGCCACCTTCTAATGTCTGCAGAAGGCGCTCCCTGTCCAGGGAGGTGTCCTACCTCTGCTTCCTAGGTTTCCTCAGGGTCATTCTGCTCTGTTCAGGTTAGACACCAGCTGAACCTGCATCGAGTTTGGGCCTTTGGGGATATTTTACTAACAAGTATTCTGAACTCGAGAATAAGGAATAATTTCCATTGAAAAGCACACGAAGCCTGCTTGATGAAGCACAGCTGTAACCAGGGCTTTTGACAGCCCCGCAATTTCTGCAAATGGCTCATAATTGATTGCCTTCTCGCTCTTAAAGGGTGCCTATTACTGTCACAGCTCTTTGTGTGACCCTGTCAGCCTCTCTTCTATAGGGGATTTCCCCCACCCCAGTATTGTTGGCAACTAACATACGCTTTTGTCATAGTTGGGAATTTGAAAAGAATAAACAGTTTCTCTCTGGCTGAGGGGTTGGGCGAGTTTCTGGTTTGTTTTGGGAACGCGAGGTGTGTTAAGTGCTCCCCCACAGAAGGGCTGCCCGTGTTCTCCGTTTGGCTGTTGGAGCTGGCTCTGGGGATGCGGCACGGGGTGGCTCTGCCATCCCCGAGCCTGCCATAACCGGGTGCCCCTCCATGGCTGGCAGGCTTGCGACGTGGGGCGGGCATCCGGAGGCAGGGGTGAGCCTTCCCTAGTTGCTGAGCTGCCGTGGAGGACGAGGTGGTGGCGCTAGGCGTCCTTGCGGATGTGACAGGGAAGAGCAGTTGGGATTTTTTTCATCTCATTGCTGGGGATGAGAGCGGGCGGGTGCCAGCCTGACTTTCCGACAGCCGGTTGGAGCTGCCGTCCTTTCTCCAAGAGGCAGTGTGTCCCTTTGAACTCCTTTTCATGTGCAGCTGGTAAGTACACGAGGACTTGGGTTTTCCTGCATATAGATTCTCATCCAAGTGGGAGGCATGGTTTTCTCTTCTCCACTGCAAGTTGATTTTACTCTAAAAATGTCTCAAGACGGTTATGTAAATGACAAGCGCTGGCTTTCTTTTCAGAGGGGCTTCTGACAGCAATCTCTAAGCACTCTTTATGGCTTCGGCCGGGTGAACTTATTTTTTGTGATACTTACTCTTTGGCATTGTCAACGTTTCCTTCCTCATTCTGATAACAGTTTCAATTGACCTCTGAAATAGTCTTGTCTGTTTGGACTCTACAGGTCCCAGAAAGGCCTGGGAGTATATTTACTTTGTAAAACATGTTTAGAGACAAGGAAAAGAAAGAATTGGAGTGCAGCAAATGTTTTATGCTTATAACATTTCCTTGGAACACCGAATATACTTGCATTGATCTTAATGGCTATAAAAGAAAATACGCAAAAATGAAACCTGATTTCTACCAAGTAGACATAGTGTTCAATCTAGTTCTTCCTGATTAAATAATTTTGCGGCTCTTAAGAAGACTTTTATGTAATCACCTAGTGTAGCTTTGGCAGTGATTATTTTTGCAGTTTGTAGGCGTCGTGTTGCTAGAACACAGAGCATCGGGAATCTGGAGATACACAGCATGACAGGCATGTGCTGTGCTCTTTGCAACTTAATCATGGTTAAGATGTATTTTGTCCTGTTTGTTTTTTCAAGGTAGAAGAAAAGAATGCACACTCATGGTAGGTTTTAAGGACTCATTGTGAACACAACTTGCATTGAATGTTTAACTCCTGCCCACCTACTTGGTTCAACCTTTTGTGGTTTTCACATGTGCTTTTAAGAGCTTGCTTATCTAAGAAGCTAAAGGAAAAGAGTATTGGGCTATGTGATTAGTTTTCCAGGGTTTCCAAGTGCATGGCTTCCTTGGAGTTTCTCACATTATCTCAAGATCTTTTGAGCTGTGTGAGGTTTTTGTTAGGAAGTCAAATTAAAATGTAATTTAGTTATAAACGGTCTTTCTCCATGGCTAGTAATCAATTAGTATAATTACGATCCTTTCCTTAAAAGTAAACAGACCTATTTCTAAGCGCAAGTTACTGCTATTCAAATGAACACAGGCAGCATTCTCAACGCAGATGTTTGTCCCTGAAAAATGATTTGGGGTGTGGCATCCCCAGTGGTGGGGCAGTCTCTCGTGGTGATGTAATTCCAGCCAGCCCTCCTGCAGTGGAATATCAGAAAGAAATCTTGCCCTGAGAGTAGGTATCCTGGTCACTAAAATGTGACCTGGGTCAACTTATGTAACGTTTAGGTTATTAGGCTCTAAAGGACTGCTTCCTGACACATCTCCACATGTACATGGCTTTGAGTAATCTCTTACCTCACTTAATGACCTCTTCATCCGGAGGCTCAGTGTTAGATAAGAAAGCATCTAAGTGTGTAAGCACTTTAGTCAAATGTTATGGAGTTCGTATGTGTACATGACATAGACATCTTAGATGCCACCTCCCAGTTTTCTAGGAGTCAATGCCAGGGCTCAGCTCTTCCTGAACTGTTCTATGAAATGGAGAAGAATTGGAAGCCAAGAGCCTCAGCAGTTGGGTCCTCTTGGCTCTCTTTGTCATCTGCAGGAAGACACAGCCTAACCACCTTGTGGTGAATTTTTCTAGCACAAGTATCTTGTGTTGCGGATCTTTTCAAAGTGTTGCTGAAATGGCTAGAGTCAGTGTGTGTGTTGCCTCTGCCTCCACTCTTAGCCGGGTAGGCTGAATACTGGGGTGCCTAGCGAGGCCTGGGAGGCACTGTGATGTTGGTGGTCTTGCAGATTCTGCTCCTTTTGGAAGTGGGGCAGTGAGGACACTGCTGTGAGAAGGGGCACCATCAGGCTGGGTTTTTGCCCCCAGCTCTCAACGGCATCATTTTGTTATTTTAACATAATATTTCCTCAGGGAAGCAACTTAGTAAGTTTGTGGATTTTTCACAAACTTGGAAAGGGAATTTAATCTCTTTGTAATTAGTGGCTTTCCCCTCTCAGCTTTACTGCATCATTGCCTTACTCCTCTGGGTCTTCCCTGATGGTTGGAGTTCATGTATCAGGTGGATGCTAGGCGTGGCCAGAGCTGGGGGTGCGCAGAGGAAACGCCACGGCGCTTGGATCACCTGAGCCCAAGGATCACTTAATCAGTTCAGCAAGGTTAGAGATGACACCCATGTGTCAAAATGCAACCAAGAAAGCATAAAATCCCTAAGTCACCGTGTAGGTGTCAGGGACTAGGAATGAGCTGAGGGTGACCTGGATATATGGAGTGACCTCGACTAGCAGCAGTCACCACATGGAGGCAATTGGTGAGCAGTTGGTGAGCCTGAGCTGCAGCAGCAGCAGCAGCAGCAGGAGGAGGAGGATGGATTGAGTTTGATGGGAAGGCGGGGGTGGGTGGGGTAGGGGGAGAGTCTAGCTGCTCGTGACCTTTCTGCCTACTTTCTGCAGCTGGCTTCATGTCTGTCACTGGCTCACATGTGTACATGGATAGAAGCACACTGAATGTGGGTGAGGCCCAGCTGAGTCCCAGACACATGGAAAGTGCCTCCACCTTGGCATTACCTGACGGGGACTGAGTTCTCAGCTGTCTCAAACTGAGGCATAAGGGGGGCTTGTTGAGTGAGACCTGGGCTCCGGTGACCTTGGGGATTGTGAGTTTGCATGCAAATGTGGCTTAAGGATTGTGCTTTCCACATTAAATGTAGACTCTACAGATAATTAGGAGCAGAGTATTGTCCGAGGCTGTGGAGCCTGGTGAGCCTGGGCTGATGCTCTGAGTACTGGCTCGCAGGGCTCGAGCCCTGCTCCTCTCCTGCCTCCTCAGGCTGCGCATCTGGAGACCGGAGCCATGGCACCTGAAGTGCAGCAAAGCGGGAAGGACTTGGGCGGCTTCTTTCTTACTTTTCATCCTATCTTTACTGGGGCTCTTCTGTGCGTAGGGCTCGTTTCCCTGGTATATCCGCGTCCTTTCTCTCTTCCTCTCCCCATCCCCTCCTCTAGTGGGAGATTGAATGGCCTTCTCACTGAGCTACATCCCCAACCCATTTTTATTTGAGACAAGGTCTTGCTTAGTCAGGAAGCTGGCTAGGCTGGGCTTGAACTTGCGATGCTCTTGCCTCAGCCTCCAAGCGTGCTGGGATTACAGGCCTGTGCCACTGGATCCGGCTCTCTTCCTTACGGCTCCTTCCTGCTCGGCACTGTCCCCTTTGCCTTTCTCTGGCCTCTGCTGTCTTCTCAGGACTTGCCCTCTTTTTTTTTTTCCTGGGGGGAAAAATAAGTTGTTACTAAAAGTCACCTCCAGAATTCCAGAATGAAGAGCAAGAAACCAAGAGGCCGTAGGGCAGCATGAATCACTGGGGGCGGGGTCAGGGCTTGTCAGGTGCAGCCCTGGCTCTGAAATTAACTCGCTGCCACGCCAGCCCCAGTGCTGAAGGGATAATGACCCTGCCTGTCCTCACTGCCAGGACGGTGACTAACAGGAAGGTGACTAGGAGACTCCTCAGAGCCGAGGCCACATGGGGATCTGACCCTGACTGAGAAGAGCAGCGCCATGGACAGGTGGCCTTCATCGCAGGATTTGCCTGCCATGTTTATCTCCAGCAGAGGTTCCTTTCTTTCCTCTCTCTCCTTGGAAGTGACGGGCTCTCTGATTTTGCTCCCATCCCGGGAGGAGGGTTCAAGCGGGATGCTCTTGCCCTTTGCAAGGCCAACAAAGGTAATGTGAAGTTCAAAGAGCGGCTGGCTGGCCACCTGCAGCCTGGGTGGTGGAAGTGGGTCCCAGCCCGGGCCCCTCAGCCTGTCCCCTTTCATGTTGGCACGGCTGCCTGACGGTCCCTTAGGGATGAACAGCGAGTCCCCTGTGTCACCCCCCTTCCTGCCCCCCGTCCTTCATGCCCTTCACCCTCTACTTCCACATCTTTTTTTGTCCCCAACTTCCCGGGATGAAGACAGTCACCTGTGGAGGCTTCGGTATAATTTTGCTTTTGAAGGAAGAAGGAAGCGGGGGTCTGAATTTCTCACATCAAACTCTTAGCCTCAGTGTTGACCCCGATTGTTACTGCTTGTGCGTTCTCGGGATGCTGTCTGGACATAGGGTGGGCACAGTTAGGACATCCAGGTCAACACTGATAATAGTCATCCAGTGTGTGCTGGCTTGTCTGCCCTGTCACCTCCCCTGTCTGTCTTTCTGCCCAAACACCTGGCCTACAGCAGTCTTTTGCTTGTCATTCTTTTAAAGTTCATGAACAGGTAGCGTTATTGGAGAGAAAAATAAACGTTAGACAAAACCCCATCAGGTTAGCATTGTTCACCTGTTGTCCTTTATCCAATTCGCTAAGGTTAAAACCTTTTAAGATTTTTGGAGGTGTTCATAGCAACGGTTAAGTGAAATGTCAGGATCGTTAGCTACTTATTTTCCATATTATTTCTGTTCTGCTCTAGCCATGCTTAGAAAATTATTTAGAGGACACAATCTGATAAAAGCTACAAACCTTCAGAAAACTGCACACACACACACACACACACACACACACACGTATAAAAAATTGCATGCAGTTCCAGGGAGGTCACTGAGCAGATGACACTCACCCAGGAATTTCCCTCAGGAAGCTACAAGTTCCAGGTTCTCAATTCTGACTTGAAACATCTGACTTACCTGGTCTCAGTCTGAGTATTTTGACATTATGGGATCAGTTATCAAGGACCATGTTTGTTTAGCCAAGTGGCATTTTGAAATTTGTATCTTCAAGTCTGATTGGTTGGGGATGGTGAGAGTTATCTACCAGTACTTTATTTATTTATTTTGAAATGTGTGAAATGTGTGAAGAGACATTGAAGAGTGTTAAATCACAGCCCCAAGATGGTAAGCAACCATCTCAGTTGATAACAGAATACATGGCATTGGTGGTGGTGGTCTGACAGCAATTGCAACATTATGTACTGGTTTTGAACCCAGGGCCTTGTGCATCCTAGGCAAGCACTTTGAACCACTGAGCTAGACCTCCTCTAGGACCCTCTTCCCCCTTTTAGCAAGATTTTAAATGCCCATTCCAAGCCAAAGTTTTATTGAGCTCTTTGATAAATAAACAGCTGTTTGATGGACCAGAAGTGCGCGGTTTCTGGTTTCTGCAGCCAGCTAGGGTGGCAGTTAGGGGTAGCGGCTCCAGTGCTGTGTTGCTGGTCACTCTTTCAAAGGTGTAGTGGCACACCTCCAACCCAGTGTTGGCTTTGCACCCGTGTGAGTCCTTGAATGTTATCTAATCTACCATGTTTATCAAGACTGGGAGGGGTATGGCTACACGGTATTTGTTCAGTAAAATCTCCTTCACAGGGGCCTTCTCAGGTGTTAGTCATTGTTAAGAGGCCTGAAGCAGTCATTGAGGTTGGTATGGTGGTGCTACCTGTAACCCCAGCACTTTGGGAGGCTAAGGTAGGAGGATCTCAGGTTCAAGCCCAGCTTGGGCAATTTTAACAACTTAGTGAGACCTGGAAATAGCCATCTTGTTGTCTTTTTAAGTATTCGTGAGTACTTAGATATTGTAGGCAGATGATAGCTTCAGTTGAAGATCTGTCTGAGTCTTAGTGCTTCTTTTATAAAGGTTTTCATTACTCAGCATCTTCTGTGAGGAGATATGCTCACTTCGCTCTGTGTGGGGATGAGGACAGAGGCAGAGGCCGTGGACAGCCCTGTCTGCACTCTGAGCACTGCGTAGGGGCTTACAGCGTCTTTGATGCTGAGGTAAAGACTGGATTATTCAGCTGGTACCTCGATCTCTGGTGTCCTTGAGAATAGCATGAGTCGCAGAGCAGTGAAAACCTATGTGGCTAATATAGGAGAAAGGAGAACGCTGGAGGGGGTTTTAGAAAGAACCCTAATTCTGTCTTCATTTTTCACCTTGTGGTTTAACATCATCACCGTTCTCCTTACAGCTTTTGTGCAGCTCCTAAGGTGTCCCTCCTCCTCCTCCTCCTCCTCCTCCTCCTCCTCCTCCTCCTCAGAGATTCAGTGTCCTCTGGATCCTTGAATTCTTTGTACACCCCCTGCGTTTGCTGGGGGAGGGGGCAAGCAGCTGTCAGACAAGGAAGCTCCCAGGTGTGTAGGAGCCTTGAAGCTTCGGGCCTGGCGTCTGCACGGGCTGGCGCTTTCGTAGCTGGTTTAGCAACCACACATCCTGTGCGGTTACCTCTCATGCTCTTTTGCCTGGCTGTATGTTACAGAACCGGTTAGCATTGTGGACCGCTCAGTGGGGAGACAAGGGCCCGTGAGGGGACTGGCCAGGCCATGCCGGCCTGGGGTACCAGGCACTGGGAAGGAGTGGACACGCTGCTCTCCTCTCGTGTCAGTACTGAGGACTTGAAGGTGATGCATTCATGCACAAGTTTCCGAAACGAGAGACCGATGACCAAGTGCGCATTCCACGGTGAGGTGTAAAGGGCATTTTCTGTCGCCAGGACTGAACAGATGTTCAGTTAGCACTCTGATTTTGTCACTTTGGTTTTTCCTTTGGGTTTTGCTTCAGGGTCTGCAAATACACCCTTCCCTAGGTTCCCGGCTGTCTCACTTTCAGGGAAAACAGAACTTAGTTACTTTAGTTACTTTTCTAGAGGTTCTATCAAAGCTGGAAAGCCACTTACAGCAGATGCGGTAATCTGAGTCTAAATTTTATTGTTTCATTTCTGTGACTGCAGCCTATGTTATACTGAAGAAAAAGGCTTGTCTCAAACATGTATGTACATGGCAAATACTGTTCCTTATGGGACTGTCATTTTGAAACTTGGTTAATGAGGATGGACAGAGTGATGCCACAGCCTTGGCAATAGCATTGCTTACACCCAGCAAGAAATTTTAACCAGAACTCTAATTAAAGGGACATGCAGGTTGAATGTACACTCGCTTAAGGCAAAAAGCCTTTGGAAACATCGATGCCCAATTAAGATCGCTGCATATTAACATCTATTGTTTTACATGCATATGATTTTTCCCCCAAAGCTACACTTTTTTGAAACTAGATTCTACGCATTATCTTCAGCTGATTAATAAAGGTGAACACCTAGGGTTTTCTAATCGTGGAGGAGATTGTTTTTAAGATAATTGTGGTACCTGTGCCCTTCTCCCTAGTTCTGTGCTGTAATTCTTCAGAGACGCCCAGGAGGCATCCTTCGTCCAAGAAACTGAAAGACACAGTCATCTGTGGAGTAAGCGTCACTGTTGAAGATGTTGTCAAAGGACCGCCTGTCCAAGGGAGGCGGGGGGCGTTGGCTGTCCAGCTCCCAACCTGCAGCTGGGCGTCATGCCGCGTCAGCAACCTTGCTCGCCCGCTTAGTGGGCTGAGCACCAGCGAGGGCCCTGCTTCTGAGTGGGAGCAAGACATTACTGTGCATGGTGACATTCAAGCATTTTTTATGCATTTATAGTTGGTAGTAAATGCAGGCAGGGAAATGGCTCCTTCACTCCCCCAAGCCAGAGCCTGTGCTCCCACCGCCTGCTGCCACCAAGGAAGTGGTGGCGTGGCCTATTCTGAGGAGGTTGATGCGAGGCTCAGGCATGCTGGCTGGGCACACTGGCTGGGGTCTTACACGCCATCCTGTGCCTCAGGACAGCTGTCCCCTTGGGCTGACTGAGTGCCCCACGCCCAGGGCGATCCCAGACTGCAAATGGAAAGTGGGTGTATGAGGAAGACGAAGAATTAACTAGAAGGTGCACTGAGTTGGGAAAAAAGTAGGTGTTTGCTTCAATTTGTTGTTGCACGGTGTGGAAAGAGGCTCGCTGGAGGCTCTGGGGGGCTGCTTCACCCCCTGGGTGAAAAGTGGGTTGCAGCTGCACAAGAATTCCTGACAGTGACCCGGAATTAAGCAGGACTTGGGTATGAAATGGGTTGGTAAACTGCATGGGGCCCTGGGCGAGACTGTGGACACTTAGCAGCCAGTGTATTAGATGATCGATTTTTAAGTACCTAACTTCGCTTACATACAAGTTTGCTACAACGTTATTAAATAGATATCATTAGGCCCTTTAGCATGAGGAACCCGAGACCTGGAGACATTAACTAACAAGCCAGCATGTGAGCACCAGTCCACGACAGCCGCAGCGCAGCCCCGCCCCGCATGCTGAAGCCGGCTTCCCCGCTGCCTGCTTCTGCCCAGCAGGGGGAGTGTAGCCCTGAGTGCAGAAGAGCAGGCGGGTTGTGTGTTTCCCGCTATAGATGTGGAAAGCAGGTGTATTTACTCTTGAACTGATTTAAAGGCAAATCAACTATTTGATAAACTGCAGGGTCTACAATATTGGAAGTACGGACACAACCCTGGTTGGGTAGCTTCACAGGTAAACTTGTCTAGGCCGCGTGCATTTTTTGTTCTTTTGTATTTTTGCTTTGATTCTTGAAAAGCCTTAAACAGCCTATTTCACAGATTCAGACTTAATGTGAAAATTTTAGTAGCTGTTACTGTAAAAAGGACAATCTTTTTTGCTTTAGTGTTCAATTATTAGTATGTAAAAGGAAGAAACATCAACTCAGAAAATTCTCGGAACATACAATATTTCAATACCTGCAAAGACTGTTCAGTAATATTGGCTGGCTAGAGCAAAGTCAGGGATGCAGCGTGGGTAGAAGGTTGCATGTCAGAAAATCAGCAGCGAACATGGAAACTGACAAGAACCCGCGTCAGGTGGAAGCATCAGCTGCCGAGCTGGTTACTGTGCACGCACACGTTCAAAGTAACGTATGTGACTGAGTGGCTGAACAATACTCGGCCGGGAGGGAAAAACTGAAGAGAGAAAATGGAAAGTGGAGGGATGAGCTGGGATCATCTGTGGATGCGAAAGAGGAGGTGGAGGGTAGAACTGAAAAATAAGTCACTGGTAGGTACGTTTTCCCCAAAATTGAGGGATTCAGATAATAGGACTTAGCTAAATAGAATGTATAGAATGAACGTTAGAGTCAATCCGGTAACCACATAAAAAATTCAACTCTAGATATTAAAGCTCCAAGTCACAGGACAAGGAAGCAGGACCATCCCATCTACCAAAAAGCAACATGAAGCCAGGTCAGGTTGTGCAGGCCTGTGGTCTCAGCCTCCTGGGACATTGAGGCAGGAGGCTCACGTGTTTGAGCCTAATAAAGGCAATTTAGCAAGATTCTCTTTCCAAATAGAAATTTCTGGCTGGGCATGGTGGTGCATGCCTGTACTCGTGGCACTTGGGAGACTGAGGCAGGAGGATTGCTGTTAATTTTAAGCCATTCTGAGATTCATAGCCAGTTCAGGGTCAGCCTGGACTACAGAGTGAGACTCTGTCTCCAGTGAATGAATGGGTGAATGAGTGAAAGGGGCCAGAGGCATACTCCGGAGGCTTTGAGTTTAATCCCAAGTACTTGGTGGGTGGAGGGGCAGGGAGGCAGCACAGCCTCGGACAGGAGCCTTTCGGAGGAAATGAGCCCAGTGAGGACTCAGGTGTTTTTGACACAGTGAGAAAAAAAAAAAACCTAAAAGGTCTTTTTATCTTACGTGAATTAAGATGTCATTTGTAGTAGAAATTTATCTTTACTGAGAATATTCAAAATAAAATATATAGATTGTTTTGTTTTAATTAAAAATCTTTTCCCCCATTCTATTGATATGTATAAGCACAAAATTTAAGGTTTACAATGGAGTTGAGCATTTTGTGCACATATGTATCTTGTCAAGGTGACAAGGGCTTTCCCTCTCTCTTTTTGTCCCTCCCCCTAAAAAATCTTTTTGATCTGAGTTCATATCCTTATAGGGAGAGTTGAACAATTCTCTCAAATTTTTCTTGTAAAGAGCCAGCTAATAAATTTTAGGCCATGAAGTAACTTAGCATGAAGGGAGCTGCAGACAGCTCGGATGCTGAGCATTGCTGAGTTCTAATAAAGCTTTATTTACAGGAACAGTCGGCAAGCGGGATGTGGCCCTGCTCCAGTGATCCACATGAACCCACCTGTGCATCTCAGAGTAGGCTAGTTAGAACATCTTTCATACCATGGCTATTATTTTTGCATCCAGAAGCCAAGGAAAACTTTGGCTCTCCCATTTCTCTCTGGATGAGCAGGTTTATTCTATGCATCCAATTTAACCTGTGTCTTTCAGTCCAGGTGAAAACAGAGGAAGAGAAATCACGGTACCTGGTTCGGGAGAGGCATATGTTAGGTAGATACACCAGCTGTTCTGTGCCAGTTCTACTGTAGGCATGGGAAATAGCTAATGTTTTATGTGAACATGGCCCCCTTTTGTGTGGAAGTGCTACTCTAGTCCTTGAAACGTCCTTGGCAGAGAGATCTTATCATTTGGTCCTGAATTCTGACCAAGCTGCTGGTAAATGAGGAAAGGAAGCAGAAGGCAGGCAGAGGGCACACAAGGCATCCTGGCGGCAAGCGTGTGGCACCCAGCTGCTCCTTCCCCAGGGGCCGGGTGTCTGCCCAGCCAGTGTCTGTGGCACGTGCAGCCTAAGCACCGACTGTTTACCTCTTGGCAAACACTGGCGCCACATGAGTACCCTCTTGCCTTGCAAAGAAATGGATTCACAGCAAGGCGCGTAATGAATGGGCCCCGTCTGTAATCTTAGCCCTCAGGGAGGCTGAGGCAAGAGGACCTTAAGTTTGAATTCAGCCTGGCCAACTTAGCGAAACCCTGTCTCAAAATCGAAAGTAAAACCAGGCTGGAGTAGGCCCTAGGCTTGATCCCTGGTTCCCAAGGCAAAGAAATGCATCTCCTAGGCTGTCCTTTCTGGACTGCAGCTGGCCCAGCTGCTCCTCCCCCGGGCAAGCTGTACCTATGCTGGCTCTGGCACCCGAGAAGCTGCAGCAGTCCCTCTGGTCTTCTGTCCTCTGCTTCCCTTCCCCTTGGCCCTTGCCACCTCTGACCGAGATGCTGTGGGCTCTGCTGTTTGTTGCTGCCCCCGTGCCCTGTGCCCTTTGTTCTTGGCATGTAGAGCACGGCCTGGCAGAGGAGGGGCTCCATAGAAATGGCTGATGAAATGCACCTGCTCCAGGCCCTAGTGCACTCAGAAAATGCATTCTTCACACTTCTGAAAATAGCAGGATTTGAGATATTAAACTCGCTAACTTTTTAATTTAGCCCTAGGCTCTATCAGCTCCGTGTACTGTGCTCTGTATTTTGATGTTTCAAAATGCAGTCCTTTCCGTAACTTCTGAAATGTGACCCCTGCTTTGCAGGTGCATAAACCGAGCCGCAGAGCAGCTCGCCCAGGTCACATGGCTGGTCGCACCAGGGTTTTACCTCCAGAGTCTCTCTGTGTGAACCTCCTGCCTTAGGAAAAGTTTACCCGCAGTGCACTGCGAAGCCTGATGTGGAATCGGCTTTATGCTGGGCAGAGCTGTGGGGCAGGGGCCAGGGAGGGAGCTCCGAGTGCACATGTTTCCCTTCATGGCGTTATCAGGACCTTCACCTGTGTCACAGACATGTGCCCAGCAGGTGGCAGGGACTGCCATACTCACTGTCGGGGGCTCCTGAGCCTGTAGCTGCCTTTCCCTCAGGTCCTCTCTTTAGCATAAAGGTCACCATGTCAAAGCCCTCCTCCCTTGCCAGCCACAGGTAACTGCACCTGCTAGGCACAGGCCTCTTTCTTCTGTTGTGTCTTCCTGTACAACTTGATCTTTAACCCCAGCCATGCCATCCGTCACACCCTGCATACTTCACCTCACAGCTGGCTAAGCGTAACTGACTGTCCTTACCCTCTGGTCTTGGCGCCAGTGTCAGTGTCCCTGGCCTTGCTCTGACTATAGCAGCTTTCTCTGGTCTGTGTCTCATGCCCGCACTCTGGGAGGCACTGGCCATAGCCGGACTCCTTGTCCAAAGCTTGGCCCAACTGCATGACGTCACTGGGGGAGGGAGACACGCTGCTGGTCTGGTTTATCAGCCCTTGTTGAAACAGTATGTATTACGGAATCTTATTTTTCTGCCTGACATCTTTTATTTTTGGTAAAGTAATAGGGAAGGATTTCAATTTTAAAAATACTTTAAGACTATTCAAAAAGAGAAAATCCAGATAAGCCAAAAGATTAAAATTAAAATAACTTTAAATGCAGTGTTAACCACTTATTATTTTATATATATCCATTTTATAAAAATCTATACATACATATTTATGTGTAGAAAATATACATAAAAAATTAAAACATGTGAACCTATCAACAGATCGTGTCCTCTTCCTTTTCGGTTTTTGGTTAGATGTCAGTCTCTTCTGCCGTGGATACCTGACGTGTAGATCGCACTGCGCTTTGTGCCTAATGCATTCAGGTGAATGTTTACTTTCAGTTGACCTTCCCATTCCACCTAGTGTGACCTTTGGAAATAGATCTTCTGGTCTAGAGAAGAAAGAACACGAGGCTCCTTGGGCAGTGTTTCCTTACTCTTTTCCTTCCTTTTGATAAATAGAAAATCTCGTGGAATTTCCCTGGACGTAAGACAAAAGTTGAATCTGTTTTTACTCCCTCCCTCCTGCCAAGATGCTCGCACACTTCCTGCGTCCTCTCCCTTCCCCTGAACTCCTCTGGAGTTCACCCCTTGTTCTGGGTGGCTTCCGACAGGTAAGGAAGGATACATGGGAGGCGGACTGATGCTTGTTCCCAGGGGCAAGCCCCGGTGGGGTGTCCTGGACTTAGACCCAGGATTTACTTCTATCCATCATCCTCTGTGAAGAGGTCATGTGACTGTTCCCTGTGGTCTTCTTCATTCACTCAGTCTGCCAGTTACACTTAGGGGGAGATATTAGATCTTTGTGTAAGTTCGTGATGACTTTAATGAAATGCAGTGAGTTGAGAAAAAGTTCTTTGACTTTTTTTTGACATTTTTCCCTACAGGGAGTGTTGCTGACAACTAATTTGCTAGACTGTGACAGTTGACACCATACTTGCACTCAGATCACTTAGAAAGGCATTTTTCCCATCATTTCCAGTGAACTGAGAATCTTTTTAGTGCTCAGTGTATGGGAACAGGAAACAAACAAGCCATACCCTGCCAGAGTGAGATCATCCTTGAGGATAAGTGGCCATTTCCTTCAGGCCTAAAAAGTATTTTCCATTTTTCCAGTATTCTCTTTGGGGCAGGATAGGTAAGTGTTTCTGCACTTCTGCCCAGTGTCATGGGATGGTACCACTTTGTGGACATTATTCCAACCTGGTGTTGGCCTGGATAGGTGGCTCATTACAGATCTGGTCAGTTTGGTGGAAGGAGAAGTGCCTCGGCGGGGCTGCCACAGGTGTGCCAGGAGATGAGGCACTTGTGATATGATCAGTTAACCATAGGACAGCATCTTTTAGGTCTGCGTATTGGTTAAGTTTGTTATGATTTCCTTCAAAGTTAATATCCTTTTCCTCTAAAACCAGGAACTCCAAGTAGCACACACTGTAAATGCTGTCATTCACCCCAGTGTTTCCATTTGAAATCCAGTGGTGCCTTAGTACTCACTGCTAGCTGCTTCCCGGGAGGTGCAGTGACAGTCAAACACACTGTTGTCACTGGAAAGGTTTGCAAGCCATGGGTTAACCAACATGTGACACCAGTGAGTTCTAGGTGGCATGTTAAGTACCATGTGGATGATGAGTACTGGGACAAAATTTCACAAGGAAATGGATTATGTTCCAAGTTTGATGAGTTTCAAAGCAGACAAGGGATGACTGTATTAACCCAAATTATGCAGCCCCGTATTTTTGAGCCTAAGTATTGCAAATATATGTCTTTGACTAAACAGCCTGAAGTACTACAGCCCCTGAATGAGGGCTCCAGTGCACACTGTCCCCCAAGGGTGGGACAAAGCTCTGCTTCCGGGAGGTGAAGACCTTCTGAGAAATGACCGTTGTTTCATAACAGTAGCTAAAAGTTCAGTCCAGTCTTAAAGGAATGCTCATACCCTGGGAGTTACTTTTGAAAGATTCTAAAATGACAGGAAAACTGAAAAGCCTCGGACAGTGGTGTCCCCAACTAGGAGCAAAGTAAATATCCAAGCTTTGGTGCTGGGAAACAGGTTTTACAAATCCATGTCAAGAGGGGCTGTGTCCTGGTATTTTTCTGCTGAAAAGAATTGTGCTGAATCCTGATCAGGAGAGTCAAAGAGTGACCACAGAAGTTGGCTTGAGAGAGAGACAGTGCCCCTGCTTCCCCCCAAGAGGGAGTGGGGCCAGGCGCTTGGTCCACCTTAGCAGTTCCAGCGCTGCCCCCAGGAGGGGCTGTATGGACTCCCTGAAAACAGGCATCCCCAGCCCTTTAAAAGGAAGTGGAAGGTGTCCTCATCCATGTATTGAAATAAAAACAAAACTAACTCTGCTCAGGAGTCTGTTCCTGAGGAAGTTGCTCCTCATCTATAAATAAGATGAAATAATTTTGAAGAAGTATAACCTTAAAAACCTGAAAGAAATTTTGGGGTCAGCATGCTTTTCCAGACAGCTTCTCTTCTCTTCGCTTCTCCTCTCCCCCCCAGCCCCCTTCTTTCCTTTTTTGAGACAGGTTTTTGCTCTGTAGCCCAGGCCGGTTTTGAACTCATTATGGACCCCAGGCTGGCCTTCGACTCAAGGCAGTCCCCCTGCCTCAGACTCCCAAGTGCTGGGATTACAGGCATGCACCACCTGCCCGGCTTATGTGGTGCTGGGGAATTGAACTCAGGTACTTAGCACTTGGTAGGCAAGCACTTTGACCACTGAGCCATTCCTCCAGCCCCTGTAGACAGCTTCTTTTAGGATATTTTGTTAAGTTTTGTTAATGAATTTATAAAAAAGTATATTTGTTATGTGCCCTCTTGTAAGTGGTGAGGCCCACAGCGAACTGAAGATCTTCATTGCTACAAACTGGTGAACAGCAGTTGGAGGCCCGCACTCCAGTAGGCTGGTGTTTTCTGTTCTGTGCACACAGTTAGGCTACCGAATCCTCTCACATGCCTTGCTCTGGCTTGTGACCATGTGTCCTTAGCTTTTAAAGCAGCATTCCTGGGTGTGAGCGCGTGATTGTCCTGTAGAGTGCATGTCACCCATGTGTGTGCGCAGACAGTCACCTCTGTAATCAGCAAAGGCTGCACCCACGTGGGGCTGGGAGAACCCTGACCCCTGTGGTGGGCAGCGTCACTGAGAGGAGCAAGCCTGCGTTGCCTGTGCTCTGCTGAACACTCCACGAGCAGCCATGCCATGTGACCAGCTGGAAAACAGGTCCTGCCAAAGCTTCCCTGGCCCTCAGCTGGAAAACCCTAGCGGGCTACGGACAGGTGAAATGCCCGTGTGGCCTGTGCCCTGCACGTGTGTCTGGCAGAGCAGCTGCTCAACACGCCAGCTCCCCTTGCTCCTAGAGGCAGTAGCAGTTTCAGAGGGTTGACGGCATAAACTCCACCGCTGCTTTCCCATACCGAACCAGGACCTTGGCGACTCTGAAGTGTCAGCAGTCACCGTTCCTAGAAGGTGCGTAGAGACCCTCAAGGAGCGCCACCGGGAAGGGTTTGGTGTGGCAGCCGTCCCTCAGAACGGAGGAGCTGCAGGGTGACCTTCCGCGGGCTCACTCGCCTACAGTCTCGCAGGACACATTTGTAATCGCTGCTGCTTTTGGGAGCTCTGCCCCTCTGATCGAGGTGATGCTCACAGCCACCTTAGGTAAGAGCCAAGCTGTGAGATGTGCCAAAGGTATCTTCGCTGCATTGAGCACTTGACAGCGGTACCTTGAAAAGTAGATTTGATACAGAAAAACTCCAGTTCACCAGACATGTTTTTAAAATGAATTCTCATTTTCTAAAATGGCAAGATACTTTATTTTTAAAATCTCGTTATTTTAACACTGCATTGTTAGGTGTGATTTCTGACATCCCAGCAAGGCAAAGCTGTAATCTCACCAGATGCCGTTTAACTTATGGTGCATTTTGTCAGATCTTATTTTATACAGTATATGCAAGCTTAATATAGATTCGACAGCCCTGAAAACTTCGTTTTCAGGATTCAACAGTTAACTAGTCTGATCAGTGGTGCAGATCCCAGGGTATAGATTTCAAATAGGTGAGCTTTAGAATCTGAGTGGTATTATCATGAGCTTTGGTAGCGGGTAGTAGAGGGCCAGACCTAGAGCCCTGGGGTCACATGGTTCACCTCCGTCGTCGTGTACTCAGTCCACAGGTCTTTCATGTGACTGTCCTTCTGTACAGACCTGGCATACAGTGATCCGTGTGGCATCAACACCTCTCCCAGGAACCCAACATTTGGTCATCATGAGGGGTAAACCAGCAATTCTCTGCCATCAGTTTGGAGGCCTTAAAAAAAAAAAAACCACCCACAGGCTGGAGGAATGGCACAGCAGTTAAAGCCGCTTGCCTTGCCAGTGCACAGCCCTGGCTCGATTCCCTGGAACCACATAAAGCTGGGCGTGGTGGCACATGCCTATAATCTCAGCACTCAGGAGGCTGAGGCAGGAGGACTGCAGAATCTAAGGCCAGCCTGAGCTACACAGTGAGTTCAGGACCAGCCTGGGCTACGGGGCAAGTCTCTGTCTCAAAACAAACCAGCCAACCAACTCCACCCAGGACCGTATTCTGATTCACTTAGTCCAGGTGCAGGTGTGTGCAAACACTCCCAAACCAAGCTCATGTGAGGTCAGGGTTGAGGCCCACTGATGGGGGTAGGATTCAAAGTGTGTGGTTCTTTTCCTTCTGTTCCTTCATGCTGCTCGTGTCTGGGAAGAGAAGGAAGGCCACCTTCAGGCTGCACTGTTCCATGTGACACTAGGCTGTCAGGATGTGACTAAATGCTGTCAGAATATCTTGAAAAAAATGAACCATAAAGATGAATCATAAAATTTGGCACCTCCAGATCCACATCTGTTTTCGTCTTCTTTGAAACTTTACCCTGAAATATATTTTCTGGCAGGCACTGCAAGAAATGTGTATTTTTGCAGTTAGAAATAAAAACAAGTGGAAAATGTGTATGTCTAAGAAAAATTATTATTTTAACCTGCTCTGGAAATGAGTTATTTCACACTACTGCCTCTGGTTCCCTAGTTGATACAAGTTGTGCACCAGGAGCCACTGGCAATAAAGCAGTTCTGTCTGAAGCGCCAGTGCTGTGGCGGTCCTCACTGCAGATGTTCAGTCTGGACATTGTCATCGTAGACAATGAGTCAGCAACCTGCTGTCACTTGGTCTTTGAATTTAGGCTCTGCTCGGCTATTTTTTCTCTGCACCTCTGGGATATTCTCTGGTTCTTCCTTGAACCATTCTGCTTTTAGGGAAACCCATTATAAAGTGACATGTCAATCTATGTGACTCTCTTACATTTTTCGCTTAGTCTACCAAGGCTGTGTTGGTTTCCAGACTGTCTTGGGCTGTACATTGGTGTTTCCACCCTTGGTCTTTTCTCCTTGGGTAGAAACTGCCCTCTGCATCTTCGGAAATGAAACAGACTTACCGTTTGTGCCCATCAGATTTAACTAAAATATCAGTAAGAAGGTCAGTGTTGAGTTTTAATCCTGATCGTGTTTTTCTCTCACATGAGGATGCTGTTGGCATGGCAGCAAGACAGAGAGAAAGGAAGGCGGGCTAGACCGGCCTGCGTTGTCTCTGTGGCACTGCGTGTCAGGAGACATCGTGTGTACAAAGCCTCTCATTGACCAGCATGCTTCTGTCAGTGTTCTGAAATATGCAAGCAAGGAAAACAGACTGAGTTATTATTAAAACAAATCCTGCTGACAGGCTGAGCTGTTTGTCTTCATGGGTGATGAGGTCAGTCACGAAGGCGTCTGAACTGAAGAAGGGGCCGTTTTGCTTGAGACATAAGTTACCAAATAGTGGCAGGTATTAATCTTACACTGGGACTGTGTGGCTCTGTTATACAATAATTTTGGTGTAAGAGGTGAAATCAGCATAGTGGACATGGCCATTGTTCCTGACAAATTTGCAGAGCAGCCGCCGTGAGATGGGGTGGAGATGGATGTAGATGGGATGGGATGGACAGGGAGAGAAATAAAGGACACTTGGAATGTAATCTGGTGAAGCTCTGGGAACTATGGAAGCATACAAGAAATGCACTGAGACTTTACCACTAGCCTACAGCAGGAACATCATTTTCTTTGAGAAGGCATGATCACACAGTGGTCAGATCTAATTATGAACTTGCATCAAAGGTTTTAGTGCCCCTGCACCTAGATACTCCTGCTTCTCTTTCTCCATCTGTGTGATTTTTGTCTCCGCTGCCTGGAGGGATGTCTCTTTTGGCCTGTGCTCCCTCTATCTGGCCATGGCTACTAGCTGCCAAGACCGAGCTAATATCTCTGGAGATTCCCAGAAGGTTGATTATACTTCTCCTTTTACATCATGGGAAGTTTTGGCATCTGTACCCCGTTGGGCTCTCTACCATTTTTAGGCTAGAACCTTCTCTCTCTTCTGCCTTGGTTTTCACCCCATCCCCAGCACAAGTACCAGCACAAGACTTTTTCCACTCATAATTCTGTACTTAGCACAATTCCCCGGTCGTATTTGAGGGCAGAACTCCAAACCCACTGGGGCCCACATGTCTTAAAATTTCCACAGTCTTTCCATTTCTGAGCCTCCCGGGCTGTTGTCTGGAAGACGGGCAACTGAAAAGCCAGGCTTACTGTTGAAGGACAGGCCGTCTCCTCTGTGTGCTCTTGGGAAGTCGTCATGTCTCGATTTTACAGCAAACTCAGCTTTTCTGCAGATGGTTACCCAGACCTTGCCTCTTCGATTCGAATGCTAACGAAGCATGTCACAGTTTATTTGACAGTGGGAAGTGTTATGTGTGTCAACACTAAACATGGTGTGAGTGCCCTTTTACTCACTGGGCCCAGTGTTAGCAAGAGTACTGTCCAAGGTGAATGAAACAATCTGTCTTAGACTCAGGCCCGTGAGATCCTACAGTGCTGGGCATAGATGGAGATACCGGGTGTCGTGGTGGGCAGCTGGTGCTGATTGAAGAGTGTCCTGAGCATTACTTTCCACCTCTTGCCATTTCTCAGAGCACTGAACAGATCGCTGCACTGTGTAGGAGCTTCAACAACACCCAGAACAGCAGCATGGAAGGACCCAGGGAGAGCCAGGATCCACCTCCGAGGCCTCTGGCCCGCCATCTCTCTGATGCAGACCGCCTCCGAAAAGTCATCCAAGAGCTTGTGGATACAGAGAAGTCCTATGTGAAGGTAAGGATGGTGCTGAGCGTTTGTTCCTTTTTGCTGCTGATAGCTGTGTGCTGGCAGAGGCCTTGGAGCACTTCTGTCCAGAACATAGGTCACGCGTGAGGTAGGCACCTACTCCTTGAAATAGTAAAATGACTGCAGGAAGGGAGGGTAAAATGTGGGAATGTAGGGGAGCTGAGAGGACCCATAGATCAGTCTTGGCTCATTTTGTTACCAAGGTATCTCTCACTATGGAAACAGGTTCTGCAGGTTCTACTTTGTCATCTGCAGTCTGTGGGAAGGGAGTCTGTATTGCTCTAGTCAAAGGGGCCAGAGATCACTTTAGGTAATGAGGAACGAGGAGCAACATGTACATAAGCAACTGTGGATACAGTGCCCCAGACCCAGGGGGACCCCAGGCCAGTTCTGCCTGTGGTGGTCACTGTGCAGAACTGAGGTCCAGGCCTGGGCATTGCGGTCATCACGTAAGAATGTTCTTACACTGTGGCACAGGTGTAGCTTCCAAGGGTCTTAAAGGACTAATTTATCTGATCAGCCTCATTACTGGTTTAAGAAACAGTTTATGAACACAGGCCTAGGAAGGCAGAATTCTTTAATTATTTGCTGAAGCATTAAAGCTATTTTAAGCTGTCTTCATTGGTCATTTAGTGGAAGAACGTGGCACAGGGCGGAAGACTTAAGTCCAGTGCCTGGCTGCATGGCTTTGGGAACCTCTCTGCCTCCGTTGTTAGGCCCCTTTGTCCTCTAAGGACTATCCATCTGAGGTGCTTTGTCCAGAATTTAAGCATTGCTACACATGTGGGTAGTGCCTTCCTTTCCCTGAAGACAGATGTGAGCTGCTTCTTCTCATTATGTTCTTGTGTTTCCCTGGACTTTACCAGAGGTCTTGTTCACAGGTAGCACAGAATTCCCCAAAGCCCCATCTGTTGCTTCACAGAGGAGAGAGGAAGGTTAGATGTCAAGTTAGCTTCATTTTCCATGACGTCTCTCCACCCAGTGTAAGGGGATGAAGTAGCCATCAGAGTTCAAATGGCTCCTTAGTCCCTCGTTCAGATTGTGACTTTTCCCCAGTAGCTCTGTGAGCTATGGGTGGATGCTGGTAAGGTTTCAGAGCTCTTCTGACATCTTAAGAAAAGTCACAGAGTCCCCAAAGGCACAGTCAAGAACAGAGCTGAAGTCCTTCTTTGGCATCCTGGTTTTGTGTCATCTGTGAGACCACACTGCACTGGGAGGTCATTTTAGTGTGATGCTGAGGTGGATGTTGTGGTGGAGCACAAAAGAGGGACCAACTCTCCCTTCTTTGCAAGAAACCTGCGCTTTGTTTTCATAGGGCCCAGGTATTCCAGTTCTGTCACCCCCAGCTCAGCATGACCTGCTCTTGCTGTTCAGTAAGCCCTGGCCTGGATGGGAGAGAATGTCACGCTGCCACTGCCTGGACAAAATAACCACACTCGGTGCCCCTTGTGATCCATGCACTTCTCACTATTTCAAATTTCTGTAGTCGATATTTATTTAACATGGGTTTTTCTTGTTGCCGTCCATTAACCTGGAGCCCCGCACGCTCCTCAACGTTTTCAGCATTTGTGTGTTCCCAAGATTGGACTGAGTAACTTGTCCGGGCTTCTGTGGAATGCGGTAAAGGAGGGGGGGCACGGAGGTTCTGTAGTGTAACTCATCGGCACCCTGGGCCGGGCCTTGCTTCCTGAAGCAAGGCCACAAAGGCTCTGGGCCTTAAGAAGCTCTCTGGGTCTTAGACTTTCCTCTTGCAAGATGAGTCAGCATAGCTGTTTGTGGCCACCCCATCTTGCTAAACTTTAGGACTCAAAATTCTTCAGAACAACTGAAATATGAAAGAGAAGTCTTTGTCAGTGATTCTGTCATCTTGGCTTCAAGTTATTAGAGTAAAAAATTAATAGATTTTATAAACAGTCAATTCCTCTTTTATGTGCTGTGAGAACCTGGTCTGCTAGCGCTCCAAATATGGTGTAGATTCAAACATGACTGCTAATATCTGCACGCTTTTTCTTGCATTGGGATATGGGACCTTGAAAATCTACTGATGTGTTAACGCTGGCATCGAAGAGCTCCCCAGATCTTTGTCCCTCCTCTTCCCTGCCGGAGCAGACACTGCTCCCTAGTGCTGAAGGGGACAGTGGCTGGGGACATACGTGGCAGCAGTACCTCACCGCCTTGCAGAGAAATGAGGGCTCCAGTGGTCTAGAAACTGAGCCTGTTCTGCCAAGGAGAAAGAGGCAGAGGACACGACTGAGCTGCAAGGAAAGATGCGGAATCTAGGCAGTGACATACGGTATTAACCTCTGCGCGAACTGAGTAGTAACAACCATTTCCAGAGTCAAGAGTTTCAGCAAGACATACTTGGATCGTTCCTCATGGGAGTTTCTAGAGCTGCTGCCAAGGCTTCTGGTTTTCTTGGGTGTCTTGGAGATTGAAGAGTAAAAGAGCCTCTTCTCTTGCCTTTCAGGATCTCAGCTGCCTCTTTGAATTATACTTGGAGCCACTTCAGAATGAGACTTTCCTTACCCAAGATGAGGTAAGTGATCACTTTCCCTCTGTGCAGATCAGTGTTCGTTAGCCTTTTAGCAAGCTTCCTAGGAGACTGGATATACTGATTCCAAATGAATATTCGAGACTTAGGGTGTTCCGAGTGTCCACGTGTGCCCTGTTCCAAGCCATGTATGTGGTCCTCACTGCATGAGCTCAATTCCAAGAGTGTACAGAGACAAAAAGATGGTCTTGTTCTTTTTGTGTAGGATGTTTGGCCAAAAATTATTTCTTAAAACATGAAGCTTTTAAAGTTACATCACAGAGAGTAGTTTTTACTAACTTCCATTTTTTTTTTTTTCTGATTTGAATTCCAAAAGTTTTACGTCTCCTTAAAAGCTATCCTAAAACTAGGGAATTGTCAGGGCTGGGGCTACAGTCTCTCTGTACAGCTTATGCCCCATGTGGGTATGCCTTTCTGTAAAGGAAGTGCTTCTGCCTCTACTTGGGAATGCCTTCCTTGTAATGTGTGGGCTTCCGTCTTGTTCTAACTAAAACTTCTTTTCAAACCATCACCTTCACCTAGATGGAGTCACTTTTTGGAAGCTTGCCAGAAATGCTGGAGTTTCAGAAGGTGTTTCTGGAAACACTGGAGGATGGGATTTCAGCTTCCTCTGACTTCAATGTACTGGAAACCCCCTCACAGTTTAGAGTAAGTATTTTTAGACCAAGAGCACCTGCTCTGTTCCTGGGAAACTGGGGCGGAGTTTCAGATGCGGTGGTGGAGGTTTCCCCTCTGTGGTGTGTCAGTGTTAGTGCTATGGCTGAAAGGAAGCCCCTTCAGGGACAAGAAGGCTGATGGCAGTGGAAAGGGGCCAGGAAGTCTACAGTGAGCATGATTGAACCCAGTAACCAAAAGGTTGCTCTTGAAGTTCACCTGAAGATCACGGTAGCCCACTGCACCAGGTGCACTGCTTAGCACCCTTTTGTCCCATGATTGCACAGGGTGCGAGGTGGTGATGCCAGGAAACTTTCCATCAGCTGTAGGTGTGCGGGGGGAGTCTGCGGGCTGCTGTCCATCTGCTGAGTCAGTGGAGCAGTCCTGAGCTTACTTGGGTTAATGATTCCTGAGGCGTTAGCGCTGTGGTATGACAGACACTGCTGTGGAGCAGGCACACATCCTCTGGGAGACAGAGTCTTTGTGCAAACTACGCCTGATTTCAGTGTTTCTTCTCCCTTTCTAGAAGTTGCTGTTTTCCCTTGGAGGCTCTTTCCTTTATTATGCAGACCACTTTAAACTGTACAGTGGATTCTGTGCTAATCATATTAAAGTACAGAAGGTTCTTGAGCGAGGTGAGTTGTTCATTTTTTATAGCTGTTCTTTTTGTAGTTTTAACCATTAATAAAGGGTAATTTGTATTTAACAAGCAGGAATAAGTACAGTTTTAATGGATTATGCCCAATTTTTGACCTTGACAGTGACAAGTTAAAGGGAAAATGTTCGGTTTATTTCAATTTATTGGTAGCAGTGACTGGTTCACCTAAGTGCAGAGATACTGCTTTGCTGTGTGCCATTTTGCTGTTAGATTGTACATGGGCTCTCTCTCTGTTCCATTCTCTAAAACACTGGAACCCTAAGCCTTGAATGAGACGGAAAGGAATGCATGCGCTATACTTTTTGTCACCCCTCTTCCTAAGCCTATGGAGCTACTGCTGACCTCTCAAACTCATAAGACAAATGGTAACTAAAATTAGTTTCCGTCATGGCTCTGGGAAGAACTCCCTCTTCCGGACGTTGCTCCTCCCTGGTCCTTCTCTGCATTGTCACAGGGGATGTGAAGAGGTTTCCACTGCCTCTGAGTGTTGACACATTTCTGCTGATGCGGCCTCCTTGCCTTTTGGTTTACATGTGGAACTCACAGTATTCTAAAAGCCCCATTTTAAAAATGGAGCCTTGGAGTGCTTCTAATTAATAGGACTCGGCCAAAATCCATCTTCTTTAGTTACATTTTATTTTTAGCTTAGCTTAGTTTAGATACAGGGTCTTGCAGGCTGGTCCTGAATTCACTATGTAGCCCAGCTGGCCTCAAACTCAAGGCAGTCTTCTTGCCTCAGCCTCCCGAGATCTGGAGTTACAGGCCCGTGCCACCATGTCCGGCTTTTGTGGTGCTGGAGAATCACACCCAGTGCCTTGCACTTCCTAGGCAAGTGCTCTAACCATTGAGCTATTTGTTCAGCCTCCTTTAGTCACTTTAAGCAGACTGACTTCACTGGCCCCCCTCTCCCCACATCTTGTGAACAGTCTGTAGGAAAATGAAACCATACAATGCTCAATTCCTCCTGTTTTAAGTATGATAAGCTCAGCATCAACTTGGCTTGGCAGTCACATTTCACAATGGCACTATCTCCTAGATGCTGTAGGTTTACCCTTGCTACAGAATTATCTTCATTCAAATTGGTACCATTCCAAACCTGTTCAACTAGTGCCATATGGCAGAATCCAAAGTAGCAGCTGGCGTGTCCAGCGGTGTCCACACTAAATGAGCCTGGATTTCTACGCACATCCTTTGGGACAGAGCTAGGGAGTCAGTTCTCACTGCCAGAGGGGTCCTGATGCGACACTCAGTGGAAAGCAGCCCCACCTTGGATGGCACAGTTTAGTCTTGGAGCGGTCAAAGTGAAGGCTGCAGGACTTTACGTCAATGGAGGAATAATGCTGCTCCTCGAGTGGCCCATTTGTGTACAGAACCAGCAGAGGTAGTGCTAGCCAGGCCATTTGGGTATGAGTCCGGTGCGGGATCTGGCACAGGGCCTGGGTGACACTGTAAGTCAGCTACTTGCCTATTAGGCCTCCGTGTTCTCTCTAGTGTGGACTGTACTCTGGTGTCTGAGTGGGCTTCCTTCATTCCCAGGATTCATCAGAGCTGTGGTACTGACCCACAATGTGTGCATGGTTTAGTACCAAAGGGTGGCAGAGGCAGGACCACAGAAACGACGATCAGAAACAACTCTGGCATGCAGTTTAATTCATTCCACTGTGCTCTTCTAAAGGTCTTTTATCCACTGCTTACAGCTAAAACCGATAAGGCCTTCAAGGCTTTCCTGGATGCTCGCAATCCCACCAAGCAGCACTCCTCCACCCTGGAGTCTTACCTCATCAAGCCCGTCCAGAGGGTGCTCAAGTACCCGCTGCTACTCAAGGAGCTCGTGTCCCTCACTGACCATGAGAGCGAGGAGCACTACCACCTGACAGGTGAGGCTGTGAAGACGCTGGCACTGTGAGCTGGGGCGGTTGCCTGCCCTGAGCCTCCAGGTGCACTCTTCCTCCTGTTCTGAGACCTTGCCGCTACCGCAGCTGCTCATCATAGTTAGATACACGTTTCTTATGTGAAAACCACTTGATATGGCTACTCTCATAGAGCACGCAAGATGTGCTGGTAAAAAGATCTCTCTGGAGGAGCCCCGTACTCTTGAGGTGTGGTTTGAGCTAAATTTTTAAGACAATTTAAGTTCAGTGAGTTGAAAATTATCTCAGGTCACTAGGCTGGCAATAGTGCTGTCAGAATCTAAAATCAGGCTTCTTTCCCTGCCACCTGTGAGACAGGTTCTCTGGTGTTTGTTGCTCTTGTGCTGATGACCACATATGGGCACAGCGCCACCTTGTGGACATCTACAGAGCAAAACACTCCATGCATGACTTTACAGAAGAGTTTTTCTCTTGTGTAAAATGAACTTGGGTCTTAATGAACTTAAGTCAATTGTGTGGGTGTAAAATGATTCACATAAATGTCATGACACATACTAAATAGAAAGTTTGAGATGATAGCTATTTATAATTCTCTCATTTCAGAGATTTTGAAATGGAAGATATTATGACTAGGTTACAGTGGGTAAAACTGGTCTTAAATCTTGAACTTTCATTACTGTTGGACAGATTTTAAGAAATACAGTAAGTGTGACTTTTCATTTTGCAGAAGCACTAAAGGCGATGGAAAAGGTAGCAACCCACATCAATGAAATGCAGAAGATCTATGAGGATTATGGGACAGTGTTTGACCAGCTGGTAGCAGAGCAGAGTGGCACGGAGAAGGAGGTCTGTGAGAACTGGGACTTGTGCATGGGTGGGTGGGCTTGGTGACCTTCCAGATCAGGCTACCCTGTTAGGACTTTCCTCGGGGACAAAAACATCTGAATTTTCTACCTCATCTTTTTATGCACAAGGTATTATATAGCTTAATTTAAAAAATTTTTGAGGCACGGTCTCACTGTGTTATTCAGACTGGTCATGAACGTACTACCACTACGTAGCCTAGGCTGGCCTCAATATTTGTAGAATTTATTACCATGGTCTTAAAAATGTAACTGTATCATATAAGCATTATACAGAAGAAAACACTGCCAGAAACCTCACTGAGCTCCAGGCATCCTGCTGTCCTCTCCTTTCCCATGGCCACGAGGTCTGACCCCAGAAATGGGGATACACAAGAGGGCAGAGCTGCAGGAGGGAAGGTGGTCACACAGGGCACATGGACAGAGTCGAGGGCTTCTTTTTTTCCTCTCCAGTTTTCAACATCAAATAATGGTTGTTACCTGCTTGCTCAAACCAGTCCATGTGGGACTTGACATTTTCAGTAGTTTTCTTTTTGGTCTGACCACTAAATGCAGAACCTTGTGCTTGTAAGGCCTATATATAAAAAGCAACATAGTTTAAGTACAGTGTTTATTGTGACGAGTTTCAGTATCGGTATTTTTATTAGCAGGCTCACTATAGTGCAGATTAGAGGTGCGCACAGTAGACACCGTGACAGATGTCAGCACAGGTCTTTGGATGAGTATGGACACTGCTGCAGCAGTAATGTTATGGAAATAGGAGTGGCTCCATCACACACACTCATGTACGGTTCATGATATAATATAAAGCAGTCTACGCCTGGTGTTGCCATATCTATGTTTCCTGTTTTTACACTCTAGGTAACAGAACTTTCCATGGGAGAACTTATGATGCACTCCACAGTCTCCTGGTTGAATCCGTTTCTGTCTCTGGGAAAAGCCAGAAAGGACCTTGAGCTTACGGTATTTGGTTAGTATTTCACTCAGTACATTATGAACTGCAGCAAGGCTGGCTGTGATGAAGAGCCTGCCCAGCCCTGCCCAGTGGATAACTGTGGAGAGCTGATGTCTCACCACAGCCATCCTCCGGCGGGCTAAAGCGCAGTGGCTCTGCACGCTCAGCATCTTTTTCTGATTCTGCTGGGCTGAGGCGAAGAGCGATAGGAACACACCTCCTGAGCCTGTTTCAAAATCTCCTATATTAATGGTTTGCTGAATTTCAAAAATGTCCTGAGTTAGGATAGCAAGAATAGTGTATAGTCACTGAGATGAATACCCTGTCCTCTGCTTTCAATTAAAAAGATTAAATGCTAGGACCTTCTTTAGATAATAGCTTTTAAATAAGCAAGTACTTCTCCACAGTTCAAATGAAAACAGAAGGCGGTACCACTTCCCAGACGTTAGCATACTGGGAGCTTACAGACTCATGAATTTGAAGAGATTTGAAGAGTTTTGTTCTAGTAAAAGATTGAGCTTTCGCTCAACCCTGGAAAAGTTTGTACAAAATAATGAAAAGACTTTTTTCTTTCTTTAGTTTTTAAAAGAGCTGTCATACTGGTTTATAAAGAAAACTGCAAACTGAGAAAGAAACTGGTAAGACAAAGATCACTCTTAATTGACGCTCCTTCTCATGGCTGTCCCCTGCTCAGTCCGTAGTCTCAGTGACTAAGTGGACTTACTCTGAAGAGACAACTGAATTGTAGATTCATGCCATCTGCGTTTCCCCATGAGAGACGACAGCTTTAAGACATCATGTATTAAACCGCTTGCCTTGCTCCCCCAGCACCACATGAAGTTCGGTGTGGTGCATGCCTGTAATTCTAGCACTTGGGAGGCTGAGGCAGGAGGACTGCCTTGAGTCCAAAGCCAGCCTGGGATACAGAGCGAGACCCTGTCTCAAACAAACAACAAACCCCAATCATGTAGACAAATACTCTTGAGTATATACAGAAAACTACCATCCTTGAAAATGGCCCATGTTATTCCCCACTTTAATAAGAGACTGTGTAACTTGGGTTTAAGTTACCTTATACCTTAACTCAAAAACCCAAACAAGCCACAAACCATCAGCAATAAGGATAACCCACGGAAGGTAAGGCCACCGCTGTCCGGGCCTCCCTACCCCAGTCCCCACCTATGCCCTGTCCCGGGGCCTGGGAGATCTTTGTGAACAAGGTGCTTACCGGTTGTGTCATGGACGCCCACACTGCTAGCTACAAGAAGCCCTGCACACGGAGGACTGCTGCTTGTGTTTGCTGCTGTGTTCTTGTCTGCCCTGACCCTGTCCCTCTGGACTTTGACTTCACAGCCCTCCAACTCCCGGCCTGTGCACACTTCTGCTGACTTGGACCCCTTTAAATTCCGCTGGCTGATCCCCATATCTGCACTTCAAGTCAGACTGGGAAACACGGCAGGTAACTGTTCTGTGTAGTTCAATGCCAGAGAAAGTATTTTAAGAGAGTTTTTTAAATTGTGAAAAGGCCTTTGGGGATAATTTTTTATGTCTTTTACTTATAGGCAAGGAAAATGAGGACAGGAGAAGTGGTTTTGATGTTTCTGAATAAGCTTTAGGGAAAAATTAAATGTCAGTAGATGGCTTTTCTCTGCCAAATGTTTTCCTTCATTATTTCCTTGTTTTCATTATTCTTGATTACTTAAAAATACTTTACAGATTTAGGTATTTCCTTAAGATTAAGCAATGTTGCAAGTGATATTAAGGGAGAGAAGCCTTTTGCCATGAAAAATGTTGAGAAATCCTCCCAGAATCACTGTTTTAGATCTTGGAGTTCCAAACATCACAAATGTTTCTTAATCATTATGTCGTTCTGGCAGGGTTGTGAACTCTTGGTTCCATTTCCTTTTAAACAGGGACAGAAAATCATTCCACATGGGAGCTGGTTCATACAAAATCAGAAGTAGAAGGACGTCCAGAAACAGTCTTTCAGTTATGCTGCAGGTATTTCTAACTTCCAAAATTTAAAGCCAAGTTTTAGTACCTTGCCAAATTTTGATGACATCAGGAGCATCCCTTCCCTCCTCCCACAAGATAATAGGCACCTAAGACTGAATATATATATCAATTAATCAATCTTAGAGTGACCACTTTTCACCTGCCTCTGTAAGTGAGGACACTCAGGCACAGGGAGGTTGGGAGGCTGGCTGTTGGTCTAGCCTAGATGCTGCAAGGCACTGCTGACAAATGTGATGCCCACACTGGTCCAGCAGGGCCTGGAGTGAAGCTGATGTGGCATGGACTACTTGCTCTTTCCTCTTTTCTTCTCAGTGACAGCGAGAGCAAAACCAACATTGTTAAGGTGATTCGTTCTATTCTGAGGGAAAACTTCAGGCGTCACATAAAGTGTGAGTTACCTCTGGAGAAGACAAGTAAGGATCGCCTTGTGCCTCTTAAGAACCGAGTTCCCGTTTCGGCCAAATTAGGTGAGAATTTGCTAACCCTGTGTTTATTCAAGAAAATCTTATATGAGGTTCTTGAAGGTTTTCTGTAACGCTGCTGTAAATCATTAGGAGTACCTTTCAAGAGCCATACACGCCCCTTTGCTCCTAGATATCGTTTTATAAAGTATGTCCACCTTCAAGGCCAAATCTCATTTCCATTAGCTGACACAGTCCAGATTTACCATCTTCTTTCTTCCATTAAAATGTCTGTGAGTGCAGGGATGTTTGTCTTTCATACTGGAGTATTTCCAGAGTTCAGAAAATCGTCAGGCCCCTAGAAGATCAATACTTAGTGAATTAAGAGAAGCAGACCTGATACACTCATTCTCACCCAACTGGTAGTCAGTGGGTGATGATTTCATACCGTGCTTTTCTTACATGTTCTGCCTGTCGGTAACATTTCAGCTTTAGTTTTCAGAACCTTCTTTCTGTCTTAGCTGTTTTGTTATCTCCATTCTTCTTTTTAGTCTTAAAGTATAACTTCTTTCTTTTTGGCCAGTTTGACCTCTTCATATTTACTGTATAGTTTCTTTTTTTTTCTTGTTGAAATAAGTTATGGCCATCAGAACTATCATGCTACTGTTACCTATAGAAACGCTCAAATTTAAGTTTCCCCCCTTCCTCTTTAGCCAGAAAGAAGAGTTAAACAACACTGTGCTTAATACTAACTCTGAAAGTTGGCTGGAAACTAGCAGAGAGAGAGTTCTCAAAGGGAGACAGAGAATATCTGATTTTAATTGAACAGAAAGGAAAAGTTAGAGAGGTATGCAGAGAAATGGTGTAATATTATCAGATATCAAAGAACTTTAGTGATTAAATTCAGTTTACTCACTGGAAAAAGTAAGAATTCTGGTCTTTCTAGCATACCATTTATTCTATTTAATACTAAAGTTCTGGTTATCTAAAAACATTGTAAGGTTTCAAATAACTTAGAATTTTCAATAACAATTACTTACAATTTCAATAAATGTACGTTAAAAAAATGCTATGCTTGCAGAAGCTATGTGTTTTTTGCCCAGATGCCAACATAGATGGTAACTAAAAATGGGTAATACAGGGTCTGATCAAAATTTAAAGTATTAGTCTGAGACATTAATAATCTCCCACAAAAATGTGAACAATCCCCTTCTAATTGTTTCCCCTTGCTTCTCACACACTTTCCTGTAGTTCCTGCCCTTTTTCAAAGCAGTTCTAGAGACAGTTCTTCTTCTGGGTTGTTATGGGGTGTAACCACAATGTGGTAAATGCTGTTAACTGAGTTCCACCTAGCAGGCCAGTAGGCTGGTGAGCACACATTGGAATGTGTCCTCATCCATTTTATTTAGTAGACCTGGCACCATGTGACCTCTGGGTCTTCTGTAAAGTCACAGTAACCACCAAAGGCAAATGTTCTCTATCAATTCAGGACCTTAAGGCACAACAGCACATCAAAAGACACAAGAAGATGCCCAGAACCACTTCAGAAAGTATGCTGGAAGCAAGGGGGTTGTATCTGGAGGGGAACTAGACAGCAGTATATATGGCTGCCAATATATTTTTCATTTAAACAAACACCATATTTTTGATCTCACTCTTCATGAAGTCTTAAGTCATTAAGATGTTAAGTTGACTCACTGTACAATCCATCTCTGTCCTACCTGGATATGTTTTTCTCCTGCAGCGTCATCCAGGTCTCTGAAAGTCCTCAGGACCTCCTGCAGCAGTGAGTGGCCCAGTGAGACCAGCAAAGGTAACTCCCTAGACTCGGATGACGGCAGCCTGAGCAGTAGCACCCAGAGCGGCGGTTGTCCCACGGCCGAGGGCAGGCAGGACTGCAGCGGCAGGAGTGTGGCTTCCATCGCGGACCCCCACGTGGGCTCGGTGGAGGTTCCTGATAGTCTCATCAAAGAAAGTGATATCCTGAGTGATGAAGATGAGGACTACCACCAGACTCCGAAGCAGAGCAGCCCGACCAAGGACATTGAAATTCAGTTCCAAAGACTGACAATCTCCGAGGAGCCCACTGTGCTCCCGGCTGAGCAAGAGCAGCAGCCTGGCACCAGGGCTGGGGAGGACCTCAAGGGAGGAGGCCAGCCCAAGCTGGTCCGGGCCCACTTCTGCCCCATTAAGCGGAAAGCAAACAGCACCAGGAGGGACAGAGGCACTTTGCTCAAGGCACAGACTCGTCATCAGTCCCTTGACAGTCAACCTGAAAATGCCAACATTGATCTAAATTTGGTTCTAGAGCGAGAATTCAGTGTCCAGAGTTTAACTTCCGTTGTCAATGAGGAGTGTTTTTATGAAACTGAGAGCCATGGGAAATGACAGAATGATTCAGTCCACACGCAGCTTACACACATTGCTCGTTTAAACTGCTGGTAAAAGGGAAAGTGAAGAAAAACTACTCATTATTAGATTTTGTGCAGCATACATTTTCTCACAGTCACTGTAAAGATTTAAGTTATTTTAATTTATTGTGGATCAGAAAAGTAGATTAAACCATGTCAGAATCTGTAAATTAGTTTATATCCCTTTTGAGCAGGTATCAAAATGATTTAGAATCCTTAAAATTACATTCTAATTAAGTTATGTGGAAAAAGGTAAGACTGGGGAAGTTGTGATTAATAACTTTTAAAAGGGTCATTTTTTTCAATCCTCTGGGCTCTTAAGTTTTGCTTTATTTAAAGCATATTTATTTTAATGTGGTTTAGGGGCACAATATACAGACAGTTCATTTTTTGGCTGTAATAGAGGCTGTTTATACTAAACATGTCATATCTATGCAGTATATATATTAAAAGAAAGCTTGTACTGTATCTTGATATTTATTTTCTCTACCAAGCTGTACAGTAAAAGGAACGTGTCATCCTATCACTGGTATTTTCTTGTCATTCTGCAAAGACAAGTACTCACAGAAGCAGCTCCACGCTGAGAATCAACCTGTCGGGATGTGAGTCTCTAACTCTGCCCCTCTTTTTCCTGCTGTTTGCTTTTTCTGTGCTTCAGCTCTTCTCTGAAGTTATAAGCCAAGAGCTGTGGGTCTTCATCACACATTTTTCTGTATGTGTCACAGAGGCTCCTGAAGTGTCCAAGGGAGAGCTGGGTGGGTCGCAGAGTAGGATCTATGTCTGCCGACTGCAGCAGCCTCTCAGTGCTCTCTAGGCGCTGGGCTTCAGGGAATAGCAGACTGAGGGAAGCAAAGCCAAACAAATCAGAATTGCACTTCTGTGAATGGTGATGTCGCCTCCTACTCTCACTTGAAAGTGACATGATGGTTCTGGGCACCTGACACGCTGAGGGAATGGTGGAGATCACTTAAGGCTTTCTGGGTTACACACAGTTACCGGCTGTGATAGGTGGCAGATCATCCTGACCTGCAAGGCAAGCCCACAACAGGGAAAACCTTTCCCAAAACTAAACTGATACATGCATCTTTGAGGTAGGTTTTATATATCGTATCTGTTTTGTAGAAATGTTATTTTCTCCCCATTTTGATGGAAGCTGCTTTATGTTACTATGTGGCAGACCTCCAGTTTTGATTTTAGTTGACGTTATGGGACTATGGAACCCTTCACAACAAGAATGATCTGTTTTGCCAAGTTAGAAAATAATTAATGGGAAAAATACAAAGTTTAAACTGATTCAAAGTACATATTTAAATTTCTTCTAACCAAACTGAATCGCTGTTTAAAAACCGTGAAACTGATAGCATAAAATATAACTAGGATGTTCACACTGTTGTCCTCTCTCAAGTACGGCACTGCAGAGCTCACCAAAGATACGGCCAGCGGAGCTGCGCTTTCTTTCCAGGCTGGTAGCCTCAGAAGGAACTGCATGTTTTGTACCTTTCAGGGTAATGGGACTCAAATCACTGAGTTCGTGTTCATGACAGAGGGTCTGACAACAGCCTGAAATATGTTGACCACTTTGAGGTAGCACCATGAACAGAACACTGATAAGTCAAAGAGGCCACAATATCTGGTCCATATTTGCACTGAGAACTATTAATGGGACCCATCACCTAGACACTGCCATGGCAACACTAGGCTCAGAAGCACATGTACTTTTATGATCGCTCCTCTGAACAAGGAGGATACCACATAGAGTTGTGGGAGTGTGAATACTGAGATTTAATAACTGCCACCTGAAATTTCAAGAACGTTCTATGGTTGCAATGGTTTCAGGATATAGTGACTCTTCCCATTTTCCCAAAGAAAATGTAGCTATGTATGTCAGTCTTGGAAAATGAGAAATGTGAGCCCGTGAAGCTGGATGTTGCCTACAGCAGATGGAGGGCCTTTAAAATGATACTTTTTTTTTTTTCTGGAAGCAGAGCCTCCCTCTGTAGTCCAGTCTGGTCCTGAACTCACTATGTAGCCCATAGTGAAAACGCGGTAAAGTGAGCTTGCAGCAGCAATCCCGCCTCAGCCTCCCAAGTGCTGGGATCACAGGCATAGGCCACCATGCCCAGCTTACGTAGTGCTGGGGAATCGAACTCAGGGCCTTGTGCTCTCGTTTTCTCAGGCTGACCTTAAACTGAACATGTTTTGCCACTTGAGGGATGTAACGTATTGCTATGAACACTGTGGACTCTACCCCTGTCCTGCTGTGTTTTCCTGATGGCGCACAGGTGCCACGCCACGCAGGGAACGGAGCAGAAGAGCTCCTGCTGAAGGGAAAATGTGTTCGTAGGTAGATTGTCACTCCGTTTTAGCTGCACAGAAGTTATCATTTCCTACTTCTCAAGTGTATCCTTAAGAGAGATGCACTGGCATCTCAGTGCAAACACAGCAGTATAAAATACAACTTGTATCTCTCTGAGCCTGAGAAACTGTGGTCTTTCTGTTACAGGTTTAGCAGGAACCCTGCAAGTCTCAATTCCAGGTTGTACTCAGGATCCCACTGAAACTCTCAGTGGCATCTGAGGTGAAATGGAGGCTTTGCCTGTCCTCACTGGCATGCTGAGTTTAGCCTGTCACCCTGTCTGAATAATAACAGCGGGGAATTTTAAGTCACAGAGGAAGGAAAGGCATTCTTACCCCAGACCTCGGTAGCAGCGTTTCCTTCGGAAGTGAAATGCGTTCTGAACGACTTTTTCCACCAGCTGGAACGGCTGTTCTATCTTGGGCTGGATCAAGGGCGTGAAGTGCACCACTCCTACATCCACCTTCATTGTAAGCAAACATACATTACTGTGTGGCATGATATGGGCAAAAATACGATTAAATGATTCATCCTGAAAATCAAAGAACATGGATGTGTGCCCATGTTTATAGTAGCACAAATTTCCTAATACCTGGAAGCAGCCAATAACAGATGAATGATTAAAGAAAATCATGGTATATACACAATAGAGTACTATAAACAAAGACAAATTTGCACCATTTGTAGGAAAATGAATTCACTTTGAGACGATTATGTTTAGCAAAATGGGTCAGACACAGGTTACATAGGTTACATTTCCCTAATATGAGAAAACCAAAGTATAAGTAAAAGAGCAAAATAAAAGTTAATAGTAAAAAACAGGGAGAGACTCTGTGGAGAAAAGGGGATGGGGGAGGGATAGCGTAGGAAGGGAAGTAAAATTAAGATGCAATTTTATATGCATCAATTCCTCAAGTTGAATGTAAGTACGTACTGCAAATACATATTCATAAAGAACTGTGAGGAAAAAAAATCAAGGAGCCTGGGCTACACAGAGGATGGTTTTCACAAACACACCTTTCTGTGTGCTTCTGTTTCTTCTGGCTGTGTAAGAAGCTGTGTTCTGGATTTGAGATGTGCCTGAATTTACTCCATATTGACATCGACTAGGCCTGGCTCTTATGATCACTTTAAAATCCAGTATTTAGTGGTCTTTTACAATCCATTCAAATACTCATTAAAGTCAGTAGGCAGGTAATAGACAGCATTAGGACACTTTCGCTTTCAAATGAGTGAGAAATAAGCTGCATCGGCAGTTCTAACTCGAAGGCTGGGCTTCAAAATAGAGAAAGGAGGCACACAGCCCCCGGAGAACACTCAGTGGTAAGCTCCAGGGGAAGAGAATCAATTAGAACACCGCCTATTGTGGGTACACACTGATTACTCAGCTGGACTGAATTCACGCCCATAGTCTGCAGAGCTACATCACTTTCTGGAAACATGATATGCCCCAGGAAGCATGGGCAGGACTAAAACTGAAAGTGGAAACCACCAGAAATTGTCACTGTCTGACAGTGTTTAAGCTGCTACCAGCTGTTGAGATTCTTTAATTATCAGAAGATAAAACTTTTCAGAGGGATCTGGAAAGAGCTTTATACCCAGCCTTATTCCAAAATAGGCTCACAGTGCTTCTCAAGAATATTCAAAATAATAAAAAGTACTGGAAGACAAAGAGGGAAATGGTCAAAGCAGCTATCACGCACATAAGCACGCATGCCTAACAGGGACCATGACTGAGAAAATCTCTCAGGCTTGCCTCCAGGAACTGTTAAACATGCCAGTCTGAACATCATAAGAATGTCTTAAAGCTAGGGAAGAGCAATGACTCAGGCAGCCCAGGCTAGGCTGCTGCTGTTGCTGCTGTTCCAAAGGAGGGCTGTTTTCTTCTAGGAGGATTGCATCTGCAGAGCCCTATGGCAGATCCTTAAGAAAATGGCCTGTATTACACATAGATGGGTAAGCACTATTTTTAGGACAGAGGGAAAAAAAAAAGGCCTATAGTATGAGACTTGGTGGACAAGAAAATGAAAATGACCAAAGATGTTCTCTGCCTCAGATGGCCTGCATGGGTTCCTGGAGGAACTAGCAGTGTCTGACCTCGCAGCTGTTTTGGAGACTGTGTCCCTACCCCACGGCCCCACCATGATCAAGCACTGATCCTGGCCCCATGGTTTCAGGTCACCGCAAACGTGCCTCATGGACGTGCAGGTGAGAACTCACAGGGAAGAAGACCTTTCCTACTAAGTGACCACCAGCCCTCAGACCATTTAGGGGAGATTTTATGGTGGAATAGTCAGTAATAGTGACACTCTAAATACAATATTAATTTTTTGAATTGTTTTCTATATGTCAGTTTCTTCAAATGTAGCAACAAGTGTACATGATAAAAATCTAAGGGCAGGACTGTCCTCAGACCAGAAGAGAACCCATCAGACACAGCACTGCAGGGAGCTCTGTGGTCAGTTCAGAACGCAGGAAGACGCATGACTGTGGTTGAAGGGTTTTGGAAGGGGAGTCCCTGCTGCAGGAAGAAGAAAGATGGCCCCCTTTTAAGAGCCTTTCTGTGGACGGCAAGAGCTGACCTATGAGTGGGAGGACAGAGATAGGCGCGTATGTTATACGTCAAAGAAGTATTTGACTTCCCACAAAATCTGAAGTGCCCATCTATCCTTGACTTGGGCTGTCTGGGAAGGCTCTATGGCACTCTTTAACTTTGCCTCTCACCACTGTGCCCTGCGCTATCTCGTTCACCATCTCAGCTCACTGACATTCCTGTCCCTACTGCTCGTTCTGCCAGCCTCTATGCCTGACTTCTTCCAGCCCTTTACATCCAGTTCTCTCTCGTGATAGTCAATTCTCATAGGAATCTTGTAGTCACCGGGAGTGAACTGACAGCCTGCTAGTCCCCAGGAAAAACCATCTTTCTCAAAATACAGGAGGAGATAAATTTTTAACCCCTACCCAGCCCTAAAACCATGAAATACTGACAAAACTCTGCATAATGTTCAAATACCACTAAGACCAAAGGTGTGAAGTTCAGGGACTGATACACTCTTCTTGAGGATTCCTTGGATTTAAAAATATTTCATCCTTCATTCTTTTGAGACGAAATTAGTTTTTACAAAGAACAGAAAATGACTCTGCTTTATGTAAATAAAGTTAACCCTGCAGAAATACAGTAGCACCTACGTAAACTAGAACAGATGTCTAAACTCTGAATTCAATTCTGATGCCCTATTAAACTGGCTAATGCTATATTGCAACGAGAAGAAAATTCCCACTTACACAGCTATATTTAGTGGAAGGCTATAAAACTCAAGTCAGTGGCAATAATGTTTCCTGATTAGGGGTGGGAAGACTCCTGCAGCCTACTGTCTCTGACCCCTTCCCCAAATGTACTTGTTGAAATTATTCTGAATGATGAAGGCCACTTACTCTAGAACCGTGAGAGGGCTGCCTGGTAACTATAGTAATGGGTACAAACACACTTTTTACTTATAATAACTGAATGCTGATTTAAAATTATAACCACTGACTTAAGTTTTAAGTCTATTGAAGGGCTAGAAGACAAATGAGAAATCAATATAAAGGCATTAGGTGTGTTTAAAATATTTCAGCTTCATACTGCTGAAATATTAAATTTCCAAATTCAATTGATCATTTTATCAGAATGACCTAGTAATATTCCAGTTAAATGATTTATAATGAACTTAAGCTGCTTTAGCCCATCATAATGTCAATGGTGTATCAGATAACTTTCTCAATGTCAGTAGCCTTTACCATGACAGGAATAAAGCAGATGTCCTCTCTGGATGGACAGGGCAACCACTGTGACCCTCAAGGGACCAGGGATGAAATGCTATTACATTTAAGTCCTAGGCATTACAGCTCAGATCTCTAATTACTACATTAATAAAAACGAACCTGATGATAAGTAAAAAAGCTACTGCAGAAACAATGCAGACTATGTTCTAAGAAAGGGGCTCCATTCAACACTCCTATGGTGCTCAAAGCCATTAAAAGACAAGTTGGCAGAGAGGAAAAAGGATGAAGAGGTTACTTCTTAATCAGCCAAGTTAACAGCTAAGTGGGAAACACAAGGCTGTAGGGGATGCTCCATCAGACTCCTAAAAACAGAATAATTCTATGTTCAGAGCGACGTGAGTGGCTGGGAACAGGAGGCACTGGGTTGGCTTTGGAGGCCACCGGCAGCACCTGGTAGAATACAGGACGGGGTACCTGAAGAGTCATGGTCTGTGTGAGGTGAGGAGACATAAGCTCCCTGGTTCTCCCACCCACTCGTATCTACTTACTCTTCAAGGACCCACACCAAGCTAACAACAGTCCCCATCACAACACCATAGCCCTTGAAGCTAGTTTCCCCAGGGTGGCACATTATCAAAGCCTGTGACATGATCACTACTGCATTACACAAAAGGAAAAACAACAAAACTGAATTTAAATATGATTTCTCAGAATAGGCTTATTCTGCTATGATCCTTAATCCAAACTCAATTTAAGGATACATTTTCAGCAGTAAAAACCTTAAAATTACTAATGTCATTAAATGCATACCAAACCAATGTATTCAACAAAGACTAATTACATTGTAAGGAACTAAGTATCTTTTTTGACATTTACAATATGTGTCATTGTAACAATATTAATATCTGCACAAATTCTACCCTACCTTTTCCTTCTACAGCTTTTGGCTTACTTTTTTTCTTCTTGTAATCATAAAGAATGGACTGTGAACAGCTGCATAGTGTTCCCTCTCAGAACACGAACAGTGGCAAGAACTGAATTTGAGATAATGATGCAGTAGGCTGAGGTCATAAGAAATAACAACACAATATGCCCTGGGGAGGAGAGAAGAGAGTTTCTGTGTAAACTATAAATACATACCCGAGTATGCACACTGTGCATTTAGTAATAACAAGACCAGTCAGTGCCTCCTGGTCTAAAGAGAAGAAAAAATAATTTTAAAGAGCACATAATTCTAAGGAAAGCACAAGAACAAGAATTCACAAAAGCATAGATGAGGATTTCCTGTTGCATTTAATCTTGAGTTCCTGGATGACCCTGGGGTAAATGTCTTTCTAAAACTACGACCAAGTCCATAAAGCATGACTCCGGTGTTTGTAGAATACAGCACGTGGAGGTCTTTGTGTGCACTGTCCTGGCATGTGCTCTGGCTGCAGTTTGGGGTGTGTGGCTTGCAGTTTGGCTCCTGGTTTTGCAGTTCCAGAAAAACTCCCGCACCTAGAGCTAATCAGTCCTCAGAAATGCTTTCAAGCCAAACAAACTCACAAAACAATTAAGAAATGCTACTGCTATTAAAATTATCAAAAGAAAGACTGAGCATGCAAATGTGTCCAATCCTAATATCTGTACCTGCCAAAGGACTAGACACTCCTGGTCAGCTTCCTTTAAGATTCTTAGTCTGCACAATCCCTTCACATAATTACGAGCTCTTTAAGGTCATGCAGCAACCTGGAACTGTAGCACGAAGTATGGACTGACAGGTGTCACTGGCAACAGCCCTGGAACCTGGTCCTGCCTCCACAGGGGTCTGGGAACTGAGTTCTCTCAGGGATGCGCTACCGGCACCCAGACTAGCTCTTCTTTTGCTCAAGATGCTCTTATTCCCATGTGTTAAAACTATCTGTTCCTGCTCTTCTGTTTCTGACCTGAAAGACATTTTGTCTTTTAAAATGTGACTAGGAGGTCACAATGCTGACATTACTGGTTTCCAGTCATGGAGGTCTGGGCATGTGAGGAGGGGTCTCACTGCCCTTCTTAGGTATCACCGAAGTTATAAAAATAAGAGAAATGAGTAAAGAAGATTGTAAGTTCTCTAATACAGCCAAGTCACAAAGGCTACACGAACCACCCACGAGGCCTGGGACTGAGATGCATGAGAGTTGTGGGCAAGAGACAGCATGGCTGAGAGGAGGTAGACCAGGATGAAGAGTCAAGAGACGAGGAGGGCCTGCGAGCAGCAGACAGCCAGGACAAGGCACATCATGCAGAAGCCCCAGTATGCCAGTGAGAGTGGTGGCAGGGGTGGGAAGAGGCCTGGCTCTTCCAAATAATGCCCCTAAAATATGCGGAAATTCACCCTAACAATACATATGTGTGCTATTCATAAGCTTGAAAATACTTGATTGTCATGCAAATGTTACCAAAAAATGCAAAGACAACCAATATCCTAGTCATATGACATATTCCTCTCTCAAAGACATAAAAATGAATAACAGATGTTATAAAAATAAAGTAACAAATAACTGCAAATGGAAATGCTACATGAGGCAGCGACACACCATTGCCTGGTGACGACAGTCAGCAGGATGAGGACTTCATGTGACGTTTGAGGACACAAATTAAATCAAGAAATATTATCCACTTATAACAGAGTCCTCACTATTAACAACTAATTTATAGACTCTCCATTTTAAAAGACAACAAAGTTTTAGGCTAGCCTCTAGCATGGCTTTAAAATTAAAAGGACCATAAAGATGGAAGAAAGTAATAAACTCTCAGTGCTAATTTCCTAAAATTAGGTCAGAGGAAAACATTTTCTGATAAAGTCAAATCACTTTAAAATTTGTGAGACTAGGAGAGGTAACAATCTTATTCTAAACTATCGTTTTCAAGGTTGAACACAAACCCAGTAAGAACACATATTGTTGTATTTTAAGTTTAGACCTGCAGTTTTTCATTTCAAGTGGGCATTATTTGAACAACACAAGAATGGGTGCTATCCCAGACCAATTTAATTCTAGACAAATTAGATGCCCTGGGCTGGTACCTGAGCCTAACTCAGGATTTTCTAAAGTTGGAGGATGAGTACCTGTGGGCAGAAGGGAGACGGTCAGTCCTACACGAACACTTCAGTTCCTGAATCAGTCCTGCTGTCTGGGGAAGACCACCCACACAGTCAACTCAAACCTGTAGATTCAATTCAGCAAGCACTGAAAAGCCCTGTGGCACCCCAATGCCAGCCTTAGTCCCTGCTGGGTGCAGCCCAAATGGAGGCTACACCGCCTCCATTCCCCAGACAGTTCATTCCCCAGCCCCTATAGCTATAAATGGCCAATGAATCAGTTCTGTAAAAGGAGACACTGAAGTAAAATGGGGTGTCTGATCAAAGGTCTGGCCAGTCTCTCCCCTTATGCTCTTGTGGGGAATGTTGGTACACTGCTGCAGCCAGCTTGCAGTCAGAAAGAGCCAACAGCAGACTGAGCTGGGATTCTGAGGAGAGTTTTAAATTCTAGAACCAGCTCCAGATGGCTGACTTCCAAACAAATATCCCTGTAACTAATCAGACACAAGCCCAAAGCTCCCTCTATAAATTTTCAAAATGTAGAGTTGTTAATATAGACTGAAACCAAGATGACAGTGTTTTTGATTTCTTTTTATAGACAGAAGAGGACCCTGAGTACATTATCTGTTTTTTATCTCCATAGTTTAAGAATACCCTCTTTTTTTTTTTCTTTTGAGACATGGTCTTACTCTGTAGTCTAGCTGGTTGTAAACTTACTATGTAGCCCAAGAAGTCCTCCTGCCTCAGCCTCCTGAGCACTGGGATTACAGGTGTGAGCCACCATGCCAACCTTTGTGGTACGGGGGAATCAAAACCAGGGCTTTGTGCTTCCAAGGCAACCACTCTAACTGCTAATCTATGCCCCCAAGAACTCTCCGAGATTTTGAATTCGTTTCCGGCACAACATCCCTACTGCCATTCAGTTAGTTCCAGAGATCCCCAGGCTTGTCATAGTCTCAGGAGGCTGCTATTGGGGACGAGGTTATGAGAAAACGGAGGGAAAATGAAAACACTTCATAAACCATCAGGCTCTACACAAAGGCTTCTCAGGTAAATAATTCTTTCAGAAAGAAAGGCTAGTTTGAACATTCAGGTTAGCATCACTAAGCAACACATCAAAGGGTTATATGTAATTTGTTCTTAAAAATATAAAAATGAAAATGTTTTAAAGAAGAAATTATACTGCTCAGTTCAGCATGGACTTTGCATGAATGAAAAGTAAACACTGGGCTGGAGGAATAGCTCAGCAGTTAAAGCACTTGCCTACCAAGTGCCATGTAAGTGCCAAGTACCTGAGTTCAATTCCCCAGCACCACATAAGCTGGGCTTGGCGGTGCATGCCTGTAATCTCAACACAGAGGAGGCCGAGGCAGCTGGATTGTTCTGAGTCCAAGGCCAGTCTGGTCTACACAGTGAGTTCAGAATCAGCCTGGACTACAGAGTGAGGCCCTGTCTCAAAAAGAAAAGAAAAGAAAAAAGGTAAACATTATACAGGAAGCTACAGGGTTACTGCATCTCCGTGTCTCACAGAGACTACTACAGAGACAAGAGGCCAGGATGAGAATCAGCTACAAGGCCTCGTCTAAGTGGAGGTGGGTGGTTTTCTGAGCCCATTCCTGCAACTTACTCATTTTACTGTAGTCAAGTTATTGATCTTCCTTATAGTTTGGCTTTCTTATCTGTAAAACGTAGATCCTGCACAGGTTCATCTTCAGAATACTATAGTGCTTTAAACAGTATCCAGCATCTAGGAAGCAGCTCATAAGGGGCAGATATAATTAGCCAAGACAATAAACCAAAGCACTGTAATATTACTTGAAACTCTAGTCCTGTTTAAGATAAAACTATATTTCTAATCATTGAAGAGTAATTTAGAATTACTAATATTAAAAATCAGTCTCTGCATTCACTCACTGAATAAGCATATTTTGGACCCCTACTCTGTGCCAGGGACGGCTGCTCCTGCACAGACCGGCCACAGCCAGGACAGACAGCACTCCCTGTCTTCTGGGGCCTGCGTGCAGACATCGGACCCAGCAAGCAGCTGCAGCGCTTAGAGGCAGACGGGGTCCTGAGTTAGTCTACAGTTAGAAACAGTCTGCGATTCACAGATGCGGGGATGCACAGGGAACACAGGTTTGGGGACTGTCAGGATTTCAGTTCTGTGCCACAACAGGTCAGTTATGTCAAGTCGGCAGATAGAGGCAGGACTGGGGAGACTGGAGGACAGGGGCAGGCAACAGATTACAGGGGCTATACAACCTATCTAGAGAAGTCTCTGAACTTAAAAAGATTGAATTTCCACTAATGTCCACATCAGAAGTAGATACAGTGGTGATGCATAATATCATTTCCTTTATTAATATGGGGGATGTAACCCAAGGCCCTCACAATGAACTACATCCCTAGCATTTTTTTTTTTTTTAATGAAAGAGCCTTGCTAAGTTGCCAAGGTCGGGCTCCTTCTGCTCAGGTCTTGTAGAGTGCTGAGAGGACAGGTGGGTACCACCATGCTCTGCTGGCATCATCACAATTCCATCAACATGAACACTTCCACTTTTATGTGCCATTTTGCTGAGGTCAGAGCTGGGAGGCGGCTGGTCCTCTACCGGTCACTGTTTGGTATACGGCATCAATGACCCTGGCCAGAGGAGCCACATGAGCTGAGCTGCAGAACAGCAATGCTGCTCAAGTAATGCCTGCGGTGCCACTCTATCTCATCCAGTATCTACACACAGAATTCAGTGTTTCCGTGAAATACAAAAAGAAATCTTATAGCACAAGTACAACATTTAAAAAGCCAATCCAGACTCTAGATTTCCCTGACAAGACAGCAGTATCGCGATGAAGGCCAACCTTTAAAACAATGAAAACAAAAGCCCAGAAAAATACAGATTGTAATTAACTTTAAAGAAATGACTAACATCTAACATAGCTCGTAACAACTGTGAAATTTAAAAATCAAATCGTAAAATGTTCTTCTTTCTGCGTAATGGCTATGCGTTCAGAGCTGGTAAAATTAAACTTGAGGAAAGAAAAAGACACCCCTGAAGGAGAGCAGTAAACTGTGTGTGAATATTTATGGTTTAGAACCTCAACATTTGATCATGGTTTTATGTGATAAAATTCATGCTATCATCTTAAATTTTTAATTTCTTAAGAACTCCTGAGAACTCTAGAGACTCCAGACATTTTTCTCGGTAGAAAGAATAACAAGAAAACTTGGAGCAATGAAAAAAAAAAAAAAAAGCAAGTTTGCTGACCACATTCTGATCAAAAGTTGTTTTCTTTTTCTGAAAAAAAAAATTAAGAAAATGTTCTTCCTGTGGTTAGCTTGAAAGTAAATTATTTTGTGAACCTTGGCTTGAGACAACACAATAAGTACCAGAATAAAATATATCATTGCAAAGCGTAATCCAGTTAAAAAATTTTGGATCATATTCTAATTGAGAACATAAAATAATAAACCACATCTTCTAACAGACAAATATTCAAAAATAAATTATAACTATGTGACTAAAACATAATATTAAAAGAAAAGAAAGCCTTTTTGTGGGCACCCAAATAATTCCTCCTCTGTACGCGGCGACACAAAGGCATTTTTAGCTTTCAGGTTCCGACAAATCCTACTGTAACAACAACTGCCTGCCTTCCCCGCCTCTCCTTTCTTAACTCTCCCACAGCTCAAAAAATGAGATGGAGAACCTGGTATTTATCTTCCAGCACCATCAGCACTTTTCACCTTTCTGATTTCTATGTGGGTCTTTTATTTGCTATTTTCAACTTTGCTTGCTGGAGCTTTAAAAAAATACTGAGACTCTCAGAAACGAGCCTCATGTGTGTGGTTTCTCTTCATCAGACCTAAAAAAGGCTAATTTGAAGACGACAGACAGAGAGAAGACCAAGAAGGCTACTGATCAGAGGTATGAAAACTGAGAAGCTTCTAGAAGGCTCAGAGAACTAAGTACAGATCTTCAGGTATTGTTTAGTTTGAATTAGAAGTTGTAATTCTGTTTTTAATTATTATTTCTTATAAGAATTAATCTTACCTAGAAAGCTGGCTTTCCATTTTAATGAAATCTACCGCCAGCACTCTTTGGGTGAACAGTTCCTAAATGCAACACTCTGAAGCTTTGTTCTGCATGTCAGGAGTTCTGGACTGTGCCTGTTCTCTCTATGTACCTGGCTGTGCGTGCCGCATCTTTGCTATTGGGTACTGTCATGGTATTTCACTATCATACAATATTTCTCTACCACAATCACTGAAACAAAGTGTGACTTAATTCTTTGTGATATTGAAATTTGAAAGAACAGGCCAAAAACTGAATTATGCTTGTGGCCAGAGATGAGAGAAGAAAAAACAAAAAACAAAAACAAACTAGCCAAATCAAAACAACAACAACAAAACAAACAGAACAAAATAACTTCAGAGCAACAGAGCTACAAATGATAACATATTGATATAAAAGGAACAAAATAGTGACCTTAATTTTGAAGACTTATTTCTATATTAAGTTCTCTATGCAGGAGAAAGCACCTCAAGTTCAATCTTCAACACTGAGCAAGTGCTGCACTAACTAGATGTAATGACATATTATTTACTCTCATTTTGCCTGCCTGTAATTCATCACTGCCAGTACTTGTTAATTATGATGAACAAGCTGTCTGCAGGTCTGAGATAGAAATTTATTAAATGTATGGGTTAATGGAAAGCAGAGGATTATAATTAATAAGCTGAACAGGGAATGATAATATAAAGCAATTCCATTAAAGGAAGAAACAAAGAAAAAAAGCAAGTAAGCAAACAGATCTTGGCTAAAAATGACGGAGAGATAGTAATTTAGCAAACTGGTTAAGACTCTGAAATGCTAAAATCTAAACTTGATAATAGTTATTATAAACTGTAAATATGTTCTTACATTTCTTAAAAAGAAACTTTAATTTTCCTCTATTTTGGTCTCCGATAAGAAATTTAAAAAATGAAAATGAACCAACAGGCACATCCTAAGCACACTAACTTTAACAGATTAAGTCTGAATCTTAAGAACTTGAAATCTCAGGGAGATCCTCTTCTAAAATTACAGGATTTACACCTCAAGATTATGATCAAAGATAAAATTTATGGACCCTACAGAATCTTTCTTTTTTCCTGCTGGTGGGAACAGTAATATGCAGACTATTAATGATGCTTTTAGTCACAAATGTAGCATTTTCCCCCTCTGCCATGAGAAACTCATAGGGGAAAGAGGGCAGCAAGAAATATACTACGGGAAAGGGGGAAGAGTAGGAAGGCCCAGACACTGCAGACCAGCTGGTGAAGCTGCCTTCACTGTCTTAAATGCCCCATCTAATGATGTCCAAGATTCAGGCTGGGAGCTCTTTTGGCTCCAAGATTCTAAGAAAATAAACCAGCCTAGGAAGAAAAGATAAAAAGAATGAGTTCCAAGTGTCTTTAAACACCAATGGTTATAGAATATACTTCATGAAATATTATTCTAAGCCCTTAAAATATACCAGTTTACCTAACTCTGTGGCATAGGGACTATGAATCTCATTTTCCAGAAGAGGATCCTGAGACCCGGAGAAGTTATGCAAAGGTAAGAACTGACCCAGATGGACTCAGAAAGAGCCCACACTGTTCTAGTGTATCACTCAACATTAATTCTGATAGGAGAAAAACCAGTATTGCAGTATGTCAGAGATCATTATATTTTTTTCTCAAACAAAGCAATGAGTATTGCCAGACGGAATGGATAATGGTGGAACAGGGAAAGGCAACAGAAATGGGAACACTTTTCCTAAAGCTGAGCCAGCCATAGTTTGTACTCTTTTCCATCTATTTATTTATTTGAAACAGTTAAATTATTTTGGTATTCTTCAACATACAACCAATGATGTGGCCATTTCTGGTACAGACTTTTGGGCATTGCTGCCACTGCTTCTGAACTGCTCTCAAGAGCTGTTTTTTTTGCAGTAAAATGCTTCATGGGAGTGAAGGAATGATTCTAGTTCTGACTAGAAAGGACCTCATGTTCTTATAAGCAAAAATGGCTTCACTATTTGTATTTTGAGTATGTAGTACCTAAAGTAAAGTGCTAACCTAGTTGCAACTGTGCAAATGGGTATAAACGAGGAACGATGGAAAATCACGCCAATGACTTTCTTTCTTTACTTTCCTTTTGGCTTAAACAATGCCCCAGGTCATGTCTGACATGTGGAAGGTGCTAAATTAAGATTATTTCTTTAAATCTGGAAACTTCTTCAGTAATATTAATAAATTATTCTGAAGGTTTATTACCTAGATTATTTTTATTAAAAACAAAGTCATTTAAAAATATCTACAATACTGACAAAATTCTTTATCAGATCCTACAGCTGGAATTTTATCTACATTTCCTAACAGATACATACCCACTTTACAGACCTTTTCAGCATATTTTGGGTTTTCCAAAGAACAAAGTAGACAACTCCTTTATTTATGCCATGAAGTAAGCACTGCCTATGCATAATCACTCAAAAGAATGTCAGTTTCTGAGGCCTGAGCTGAGGCTTTCTCCCGGCCCCAGGCACCTTGATCTGCTGAGTGTGTGTCTGTCTGTGTGCATGCGCAGTGGCATTGGGGCGGGGGCGGGGGCGCGGCATTCAGGCATGGTCTAGCTTCCACGCTAAAGGGAAACCTTCTTGCTTAATCATTCTTTAATTCTGATTTTCTTTTTACTTAATTTTTGTTATTTGGTTCTCTACTGCACAGAAAAGAAAAGCTACACTTTTAACAGAGGGCCACATCATACTAATAACTGAGCACTGGGATCTTCTGAGAAGGACAGAGACAAGAGTACCACCATGACCTCGGCAGGCCTCCAGCTCCTAGCTTTCATTCTGGCCTTGTGTGGGGTCTCCGGAGTGCTCACAGCCACTCTGCTGCCCAACTGGAAGGTGACTATGGATGTGGGCTCCAACATCGTGACCGCCATTGTACAGCTTCGTGGGCTATGGATGGACTGCATGTGGTACAGCACTGGGATGTTCAGCTGCACTCTGAAATACTCCATCCTGTCCCTCCCCACCCAAGTGCAGGCTGCCCGGGCCACCATGGTCATGGCGTGCATTCTTTCTGCCTTGGGGATCTGTACTTCCACAATAGGAATGGAATGCACGCGCTTAGGAGGCCGGGAAACCAAGTGTTACGCCTCCTTTGCTGGAGGAATCTGTTTCATGTCTGCAGGGATCTCTGGTCTAATACCCACAGTATGGTACACCAAAGAGATCATAGAGAACTTCCTGGATCTGACAGTTCCAGACAGCAGCAAATACGAGCCCGGAGGAGCCATCTACATCGGATTCATTTCGGCAATGCTGCTGTTTATCTCTGGCGTTATTTTATGCACTTCTTACACTAAAAAGCACCCAGAGGCTTGGCTCTACCCTCCCCAGCAGAAACATTCTTCTACTTCTCCGCTAGAGGGCAATTCTGCATACAGTCTGAAGGATTATGTGTAAACAGGTGTGTGATGCATATGCCATGAAATTCTCTGCTGTTTGCTGGGGCTTTATTTTAGATACAAAATATCAGACTTACACTTAACTTTCTGTTCAGAGTGAAAAATACTTTAAAAACTATGAAGTAGTTTTAAGTACCAACAGTCATACACAATTATATCTGTCTTTTAAGATTTTTCCATTATTGCATTCCTTTATTTACAAATTGGTAATTAGAAGAGATGCTGACTATATTAATAAGCCAATTTGCAAATGGCACTTTTTAAACTTAACTTACTGATACATCTAAGTTGGACTTTACATGTACCTAAACAAAGAACACCACAACCTCAAATACCATGTACAAAAAGCATCCTGCCAAAGTGTTAGCTCAGAGCGTCACTTTTGCCATTTGACGGATAATATCTGAGTAATCTATTCCTACATTAGAGGCACAGGACATCAAAGGGAGCCTGGAAACAAAAAAGCCGGCCTCCCACTCAAGTGCGGTCCACACTAACTACCCAAGTTCCCACTTCCACTATGACTTTCATTTTAAAAAATTACCTACACACCTGTCCACAGGTTTAGGTTTACAAACGGAGATCAGGCAGAATGAAAGAAACTGGTAAATGCTGCAATGGCACAGAAACGGCAACCCAAATTCGAATATCCATTTCTTTTAAAACTTCAAGAACAAATCAAGTGAAAAAAAAAAAAATACATGGCTTGTTTTTAAATGCTCAAGAACTTCTTCCCTGCTTATGGCAAAAAGGATTCTCCAGATTCAGTTAATTTCCCCCATCTCAGTTTATGTTTACTCTTAAACCACTCTCATAGCACTACTTAAATTACTATTTAAATAGTAAAAGTTACTTTTAGGTTGTCCTTTGTTCCCTCGAATTTAACTCAGATTAACAAAAACATTCTCATATCTGAGTCACTTCAATTAGTTAATGGATATGAGATAATTTTCAAAATACGAAGAATGCTTTCAAAATATAGATTTATGATATGTAATTCAAATAAGAAAACAAAAATTCGAGGCAAAAGGAAATACACACTAATAATTTGTGAATTTATGCTTGGTAACTGTTCATACTACAATGGCAAAAGAAAATGTACAAAAATTTAGGAAGGGGTAACAATCTCTCCTTTGTAAAAGTAATTTTAATTTGTGCATATAAAAATTCAGAAATAGTTTATTTATACTTGCACCTGGTATAGGATTCTTCTTTGCATCAGTGTCATGAGCTACTAATGGCACAGCAGGTATGAAAAGCTTCTATTCCATGTGCGAGCTAAGAAGGTAATCATCTCAGCAGGAATTCAGATGACTGCTGACAACATGGTCTCCTTTGATTGGTCAAAGTATTATTTCCCAAACAAAGAATCATCTATTATTCAAAAATTTGTAACCCTAAAAACAACTTTGATAAAAAGAACAATTTATGTAAATTAACTTACTCTCTCAAGTTCCTAATGTGTCTGTTCACAGACAGTCTGTATAGGCTATAGTCCTACACTAAAAGCCCACTTCATGCATTCTGCATACTTTACACGTCAAAAAAAATAAGTTTTCTTTATTTCAGGAATATTCTCTAACTAGACACAGAAAGTAGCCGTTTCATACAAAATAAAAGCCTGACTCTATGGGGCCTGGGAACAGCAACAACGCAAAGGGGCAGCCCTGCCACCTCCCTGGGCGCCCCTGGGCTGCGCTCCCCCCTGCACCCACTCCCCTCTACTCAGCCCTTGTCCTCCTCACCCATCAGGGCTTCCATGGGCTTCCTGTGAACTCAACTCTGACCTCCACCATCAGGTTTGTGGACCTCATCTCTGCTCTCAGAAATGCTGTTTAAACAGGCGTGAGTTTACATGGTCGCATGTATACTCAGACTGGAAGATGAGGCATCCTTTTCATTACTGTCTTGCCGTTGGCTAGTACTGCACGTGAGTCCTGGTCAAAATCTTCTGCATATACTGGCTGTTTAAAACTTAACAACACAACCAGGTAGCCATTATTCTTGGCAACTTGCAGGAACTGGGATGAGAGAGGTAAAGTCAGTTAATAACTTGGCTGCCCAGCTAAGTAAGTGGGGAGATGAGTTGGCTTGATGGGACCGGGCTTCAGAACGACAAGCCCTAAAACAGTTGTGCAAAACACAGGATTCAGTTTTGGTTTGCTTACACGAAAACGGGGACTAAGAGGTACTATTTACACAGGGGATGTGAGGCCTCAGTGAAAGGACAGACGCTAGGCAGCTGGCACACAGAAAGCATGTGGTGGCACCTGCAGTCTAATCTGGTGGTGTTTGGTAGGGTACGTGTTGCCTTCGGGGACACCCGACAATGCCTGGAGACATGATGAGTCATCACAACTGATGTACTGCTACAATCTAAGGGGAAGAGGCCAGGAATACTGCTAGTTTATGACGCACAGACAAACCCTACAACAAAAAGTGTCTGGCCTCAGCTATCTAAGGCCAGCCAGTATAAGCAGATTTAGAGAAGGACTGCATGCAGCACTAGCCAGTGGCAAGACAGTAATGAAAAGGATGCCTTATCTTCCAATCTGATTGTACATGTCACCGTGCAAACTCATACCTGTTTAAACAGAGCATTTTTGAGAGATAACTAATGAATTATGAGGTAGAAAAACTATGGTCTAATCTATTAAATACTTCTCTTTGTTTAAAACATTAAACACTAAAGTACCAAAAAAACCCAAATCCCCGAGAATATCATGTTGTGTCTGGAATGTGCGCCCGCGCACACACGCACACTCTCTCTCTCTCTCTGCTCTGTTTTGGACATGGTCTGTCTCTGTCAGGAACACCTTGCCAGAACATCCTGTTTGGACTTTCCAGTCACCAGTATTGTGAGACAACTCTTTACAAAGTGCCCAGCCTCAGTTATTTTGTTATAGTAACAAAAAGTAGATTTAATACAGTATATCTATATCTGACTAAAAATTCATACAGTAATAATTCTAGCAAAAACAATAAACACTTAGGAGAACTGGTATAAGACTGAGTTTAGGCAACATTAGACAGTATCAGAAGCTGGGGACTACTGACTAGTTATGGTAATTATGGCAAGCACAGGGTTTCAAATGATCTCTAATTTTGGCATGGATGACTTGGGCAGATGAAGATGTCAGAGTCAGTGTGAGAGTATGAATGGCCCACCGAGATCCACGGGTTAGAGGCTTGGTCCATGGGGTGCTGCCTGTAAAGAGGAGGTCTTTAGGACACTGAGGGTGTGCCCTCAGCCCCTTCCTGTCTCACTCTTGGCTTCCTGACTCACGAGGTGAGCAGCCTGCTCTGCCATGATGTCCTGCCACGATGTCCTGCCACATCAGTGGCTCAAAGATGGGGTCATCTGATCTTGGGCTGGAATCTTGAAAACTGTGAACCAAAGCAAACTTATTTCTTTATAAGTTATCCCTGGTATGTCATCACAGTGATGAACGCGCAACAAACACTTTCAGCATACCAATACACTGGGAGGAACAGGCCTGGGGTAGGCAGATGTTTGGTCTTGGACATGGGCTCACGTCTTCTCATGATGTTTTTTCTCTTATCACTATCCTGTTGGCTATGACTTTAGCAGCGTATACTAAACTTACTGACCTGAGGATTTACATAACAGCCTATAATTTTGTAAATTAAATGCTACTGCAGATCTTGTTTTATCCCCATTAACTTTCATTCTCATTTTACTGTGTGTGTATATACATACATACATACATACATACATACATACAAGAGTTCCACATGCGAAAATGCAGTTTTGTTTTTTCCTTCCTTGGGTTTGTAATACTAATTGTTTAGTATGTTCTTGAGCAGTTATGAGAGCCTAACTAGTATTAAATTGGAACTGTAACAGTAAATATTTTTCTCTCTACTTAATAATACTGAAATGTAAGGAGGATGACTCTGGTATTTATAAAACTGGCTTTTAGATTCATCGGCTTTTGAAAAGAATTTGAGGCTACTTACAATAAAATTGCAGGTATGATGCGTATATGAAAAACCACTGACAAAGGTGAAAGAAGTTACAAAATAAAAGGAAGAAAAATACTAAGTGACCAGGGCTGAAGCATGCTAAAGAAATTAAATGGAAACTTAGCTTAGCACTTCCAAGCAACCAGAGCAGGAAATTTTTTGCCGCTCTGCCTGTTGGTAAAACCCTAGCTACGCTGCTACCGTCACGCTCAAGCTCCTTCTGTAAAGCGGGGTGTCAGCGCTCAGCTGCTGTGATGCTGGCAGCTCAAGGCTCACAGACCTGGAGGTGCTCTACAGGAAGGCCTCTGCATGTGACTGGCACAGGGTCCCCACGCAAGACCGACTGTGAGGCACGCTGTGCTCCAGAGCAGCCCTTTCCCTGCCATGAGACCTACCGTAAGTGTCTCCAGGAGTTATAACATCTCACGCGGCTCTTCCTCTACCTTCCAGTCCCTTCTCCAGCGAGCCCTTCTCCATACATAACTTTTACAAAAACCCTCTCAATCTCTGTTCCCAGGAAACACTCCTAACACAGAAGAATCACATTTCAGCAAGAAAAATATCAGTTGTCTGTCTTTACATCCAAACAATTCTCAAATATAGGGCGATATGCAACAGTAGTAACACTCTCAATATTGATTTCAAAAAACACAGAGGCATGAAAAATGGCTCTTACAGGATCCCTCCTCCCACTGCTCTTAAGACTATTTCTTATGACATAGAGTCGAAGGCCACAGCAGCTATAACTGAGTGTAGGAAGATGACTTTAAAGGCTGTCTTCAGCGCTCAGGTGTGGATGTTCAAAGTTCATTTCTTTTAGGTCATGGTATATCATCCATTCATCTAGAATTTTATTTTTTTTTTAAAAAATGTGTGTGTGTGTGTGTGTGTGTGTGTGTGTGTGTGCATGGGTTTTTTTGTTGTTGTTGGTATTGGGGGAGGAAGTAGAAAAGAAAAGTAGCCTCTTTGCCAGGCCCTATTCACTGGCACCTTCTGGTTCCATAAGGTTAAGGAAGACTTAGCCATAGGAAATAAAGCTTGCTTGGAGAACTGCAGTTCTCTGTACGTTGTGATGGGCAGAGGGATGAAGAGAAATGTGAAGGCCCCTCACATCCGGGATCTCACCTCAGACTATGTCCTGGAATCCTGGCGGGGGTGCGGAAAGAGCCACTGCCATTCCTGTGTCTTGGGACTGCTGATGGCCACGCAGTGAGAGAACAAGGAGCAAGAAGAGCACACGCCTGCACACAGTGAAGAGGACAAGCTGCACGCCTGTGATCGTCCTGACAGGTTGACTCAGGGTGTGTGGGGCCTGCACACATTACTTCATCCCTTCTGGTGCTGCCTGTACACAAGGTCCTAGAAATTTACTGACACAAATGCTTTAAATCTGTACGTTTGCAAGGTAACCTGTTCTATCTTCCCCACTTCCATATAGTAAATTTGCTGTAAAGTATACATGTCTTTAATATTATAACCTAAACTATTTCTGCTTATAATCCTAACAATCACAGCTACCTATCACAGACTGCCTCCACATGCATTACTCGGGTTGGGCACCTGGCATTATGAATGCTACTCCTCCCAGTAGGCCTTCAAGACTGGTACTACTATCTGGATGTCCTAAACTCAGGGTACCAACCAGGTTTTCTTTCCTAGGAGTGCTGGAATTCCAGCGGACCTAGTTTACTGTAAAGAGCACCATTTCTATGCTCCCCCCCAATTCCCTCCAAAAAAAGGCCCATGACAAATCTGTGATTTTTAAATTTTTTTGCTAGTCTGAGTACAATAACCTCGTGCAGCCTGCCCATTCCTTGGAAAAGATGTGAGATTATGAAGCCTGTGACAATTTATAGAACAAAAAAAAAAAAAAAGGTGACACCAAACACTGAGGGGCTAGCTAATTGCTCTGTATTACTCAAACTTGGGTCATACACAGACTGATATAAAATTGGCCTGGAAACTCCAAAATACATGAATTCTTTGGGAATGTGCACTTTCAGAAGCCATCTCGAGAAATCTAAGAAGCATTTTCTTCAGTCATGAAAACATTTAGGTGTCAATTTGCACTATCAAAGATACTCTCTCTTGCAATTGATAAAATAATTAGAGTGAAGTTTGGCAGGAGTTAGGTCCAACTAAAATAGGACTATAGTATTTCTGACAGAGTATGGTCATTAAAGGTTAAAGAGCTGGCTAATCAAAGACCTACACACAGAAGAGACAGCAGATTATGGGGGACAAATCCTAAAATGATTACAAATAAGTCTTTCATCATATCACAAAGAATTTCTCCAGATATAATTCTTATGAGTTCTGATTTTAAGTAGTGAATGTCAGTAAATGTCCACTGAGCAATGACTCTCAGGAATCTGTGCCTCTGCTTCAGCACCTAACTGAGCTTACCCCATGCTGTAGATATCTGTACCTAGTACTTTTTCTTCTTTCATTCTCAAGTTTTAGACAGAGAGATGGCCTTGGACTATTCTCTTTCTTGATGAAAAACTCACTCCTTGTAACCATCATTCAAATATTTTTCACTTTCCTCAGGGTATTCTTAATTTGCCCTAACGTGGTAAAACTGCTTCAGAACAGTACAGGAGACTGAGGACTAAAAGTTAATCTTTGGATTTGTTTTCCTTTCTCTTCATACATTCTCTCTCCTTCTTGATAGCTGCTTTTCTAAAATACAAATAAATCCCCTGTAAATGGTATTTATAATGTAGTAAAAAAGCCCAAGAACATTGCTATAAATGTTTAATTTGTCAAAAAGCAAACATCCCTCAATAAGAAGAAAATCAAACATACAGCTAGTTTTTTAAATAAAAAGGTCTTAAAGTCTTAATCCCAGAGGAAAAAATTTCAGTTGGCAAACTACATGCTCACAGTACTCCTAAATCAAATATAAAATTGATACTAGTTTCTATTTTTTTTTTTTTTTTGTGGTACTAGGGATTGAACCCAGTGCCTTTGCACTGAACTACATCTTCACCTAGCCCAATACATTCTAAACACCATAAAATACACCCAATTAATTAAAACCAGGAAGCATTTCATTAAAAATATTCTAGCATCCATTTTAAGAAACCCTTGGTAAGATTTGGCTTAAAGAATCAGGATTATAGTAATAATAAAAGCCTATAAACCAAGATCTTGGTTTCTGATATAATGGGTACAGCATTATTCAAAATGCTTAATGTACCCATACATAATAAGAGAAAAGCAAATCATGTGACACTTGGGTCTCTTTTTAAAAAATTTATTACAATAGCCACCTGTTACAGAAGATAAAGGTCCTGAAAGCCCAAATGTTGTTAAATTTGGTAACCAATAAGACATCTCTAGCTTTAAAATTACGTCTAGAACCTAATTTTCCTGTGAGAAATAACTTACGACGTCCTTGGAACGTTTCTAGATGCTGAAGCGAGGCGGTCCTCCAAGGATGAATTCCCTAAGGCTGATGTGGAAAGAGCTGACCACTCTGACAGGAGTAAGAACAGGATGAACCTGACGGTGCCCTGGAAGCTCTGCTAACCAAGGCGTATGGCACGGTGAGGAGTCAGGGAGACAGAAAACGGGGAGATGTCCGCCACCCTGTTCCCAGACGCACAGCAGGTTTGACGCTACTGGAGTGTCAAACCTGTTGGAGTCCCCTCCTGGCTGGAGTCCCCTTCTCAATCTATAATCTGCATCTGGACATCTATAAAATACACTTCAACTTTATCTACCTTTATTTATAAAGGTCAAATTATGTAGAGGAAACTATGTAAGACTTTATTCTTGAGAGTCTGAACCACCAGTGAGATTTCTACTCATCAGCAAGCCGTGAACTGTAATGGCAGACTTGGTATCTAACGAAGCGTAGATCCTGCTGCCCTCCAGGGCTGCGCCTCCAGCCCAGCACGTTGCAGGCACTCAATCCAGTGAAGAAATACATACATTTGTATAGTACACATCCTGGGATAACTCATCAAGCAGTTGTTTTGCTAAAATGGACACCAGTTTACTTTATTTCAGGCTCAGAAACCTGATTTCTGTAACTAAAACTTATGTAAGTAGCACATAATAGTCAAAGCCCAATTAAATACCCAACTATTTTTCCAGGGATAAGTTCATCACAAAAACTGCCCAAAAAAGTCTACAATAAATAAGGTTGGATGCAGCTATAGTTAGACGTCCCTATCAGAAACCACAAAATGTATTTAATTTCTTTTCTCAAAGACTGGGTGCCATGTAATTTCTCTTTCAGACTGTGATATTTTTAAGAGCAGCAGGGATAATTATGAAGATAAATACAATGATGATGGTCACTGTTTCTACGGGGGAGGCAAATTTGGATAAGAACTATTCATAATGTGATTTTTGCGGTTCCTATTCAATATTAGTAAAAAAGAAGTAATGAAAGGTTTACATATAAATAAGTATTTTATCCTACAGAGTATCTCCTATGACACATCCTCAGGGGAAAAAAGATTACAACAAAAATTCTAATTCTGATGTATGAAAACAATTAAGCACAAACTTACCTCTGGTTTGGGGACAAAAGCTTGACCTGGAATTGTAAAGATGTGCTTAACACTGCAGAGGTACTGGGCCATAATGGAAAGGCGACTGCGCTGCTTGCTTCCTGTAGTGGCCACAAGTCTCTACAGAAAGACAAACATGAATTTTAGCAACAACTGCGTCAGCTGGGCCAGACGGAACTGAGTCAACATCTCATTAGTTCTGATGTTGGACTTGGCTGCAGCAAATTAGAAATGCACAGGGTATCTGACACATAACAGTCAATACAGGGAGTATTTTCCTCCAAGACCATCAATGCCTTACCTCCAAACTCTGGATAATGCACTAAAAAAGCAGATCAGAAAACTTCCTCACCACTGGCTATTGAGGATTTTCAAATCACTGCTACATTTTTTTTTTTTTTTTTTGAGATACGGTCTCACCCTGTAGTCCAGGCTGGTCCTGAACTTACAAAGGAGCCCAAGCTGGCCTTGGTCTCAATGGCAATCCTCCTGCCTCAGCCTCCTGAGTGCTGGGATTATAGGCATACACCACCACACCCAGCTTATGTGGTGCTAGGGAACTGAACTCAGGTACTTAGCACTTGACTTTAACCACTGAGCCATTCTTCCAGGCCCAAAAGTATTACATTTTTTAGCAGAAGGTCTTTCAAAAAACTATTAATCAATAAATATTTGATGAAGAAATAAACATAATGAAGAAATTAAGATACTTAAATATGTAACTTCCTAAATACTCCAATATATGAATGAACATGGTTAATGGTGTGCTTTAAACATAAAATCTCTTGGAGAGCTGGATGCTTCTGACAAGTGATTTTTGCAAAAAATTTTAATTCTTTTAAGAAATGAAGTATTTTTACTTTGAAATTATTAGGTATATCCAAAATACAATCCAATTTCAATAAAAAATCCTAGCAGGATTTAGAGAAACCTTAATTTTCATACACATTATATGTATTTATAAAAGTAAATCCTATGTAAAATTTATACAAGGATAATAATGGCCACAGGAAAAATGCCAACAATGTTAACAGGGAGACTTAATTTTGAACATCAAAGTTAAAGCAGTACTGTTACAGGCACAAATAAGACCAAAGGAACAAAACTCTTAGACAAAGACTCAAGCATATATGGGTATAGGATGATACAGGTGTAACCACTGCTAACAGGGAAAGGCTGGAGTATTTAATAAATGATACTAAAATAACTAGGTATTTATAGAAGAAAAAGAGGGTCTCAACCTTGTATTATAATCAAAAGTAAATTTTAAGTGAATTAATAAAGTGAAAAGCAAAACTTTTACATTTTATAAGTAAATATCCATGACCCCATGACAAGGAAGAATGTCTTAAAGATACAAAGGCAAAAACCACGGAAGACTCATTTTGCTCAATTAAATTAAAATTTTATGTACAATAAAACACTATAAACATAAATCACAGGCAAAGAAAGTATATGAAGCACTGAAGGGTTTGAGTTCAAAACACCTAAACAAAGGCTTTGTATTCAGAACACAAAAGAAATGCCTATGTACTTGGCATTAATAATCACAAGATAAAGAATAAACAAGAAATCAGTAAGGCAAATTATAGAAGAGCAATCCGAATGAACCCTAGTTATAAACAATGCTGAACCATGTTACAAAGGAGGGATATACAAATTAAAACCAAATCTGAACAAAAATTTAAAAAGAACCAAGTAAGGCTATAGAATTCTCATGCATGCCCATGGGAGGGGAAATCAGTATAAGTACTTTGTGTTGTAATCTGGCAATCTATAGTAAGGCTGAAGTCACATGAATCCTCTTAACTCCTCTTCAGCTCTATTTTTGGGAATGTATCACAGATAATCATTTCTATAATTATATGAGGATATGTGTGTCAGAACATCCAGTATAGCACTATGCTTAACATCAAAAAAGTAGGAAAATATGTCTAATCACAAGTAATAACTAAGTCATAGTTATTTTGCCAACAGGATACAAAATGATAGCTTAAATCTTTTTATTTATTTACATATTGCTTCCCTTTTCCCTTCCCACCATCTCCCCCTGGCCCCACTTTCCCTTTCCCTCTCCACAACGTCCATCGTCTTATTTTTTTATATCTCTCACCTTACCAAATGATAGTTAAAATGAGTAACAGGTGTTATCCACATAGGTTAAATCCCAAAACATATTAAGTGGCAGAAACACGTGCACTATGTTGCCATTTAATATAAATTTTAAAAGATCACTTCTGCTTATTCTGTGTGTGAATGTATCCCTATATATTATCTGTACAGCAAGTAGAAAACATGCATGGCAACAATTATCAATTTTAAGACAAACCACAGGAAGGAAAGAGAGAGAGATGGACTTCAAACACTTATCTAATTTCTTCTAGAAAAGAAAAAAATAGGGCAATATATGAAAACTGAATAAAGCTGAATTTTGGGTAAAAAGATAAGGTTTACTCCTTTTTCTAAAATATAACCTGCTATTCTGTGTTTCTCAAACTCCAAGGAAATTCCAACCCTCTGGTGAGTGATCTGACTGGAGCCCCCTGGGCCAGTTATGCTGCAGTGGGCTGCACCGTATATAGTCAAAGGCACACTGCTTTTGCAGTCCACACTACTGCTGGGGCTCTTTGCTAATTCAAGGGCCAACTCCAACAATCTCATACTTTGCTGTTTCAAACCTGAGGTGGGCACGAAAATCACGTAATTCGCCTTTTTAAAGTAAGATTAAAAATACTTATGCAGGTGGCTGAGGAAGTTACCTAAGGGCAAATCTGGAAATTTTATTGCATTTCCTTTGTTATTCAGACATGTTTTTATCCTACCCACTTTATTTTAAATCACCTGGGTCTTATCTGTATTGGGACAGTTGAAATTATTGGAAACCTGAGTTCAAGGAACCCGAGGTGCACAACATAAAAGCCAAAGCAAAATTCTCCCTTGCTCAAGTGTTAAACCAAAAAACGTGCATATTCTGAAGCAAATAAAAGACAAACAACAAAAATAATAGGTTTAAATTAAAGAATAGGCTTATGGTCAAATGATCAAAGGTACTTCTAGTTATCTGTGGAGAAAAAAAAAGGAGTGAATAAAGGTCAAAAATTCAAAATGCACTGTAATTGTTTAACTTCCAACTAAGAAAACTCAAATCAAATCTTTAAAACTAAAATCCAGTATGAATCTAACTTTAACATTTTAAAGATGAACCAAAGAAATGCCCACATTTTTGAATCATGAAATTATTTTTGAGATTATTATTTCTTGCTGAATTTCTCCTGCATACCTATTACTTTAATTTACATTGGAGAGTTGCATTTCCACTCATGAATTCAGGAGAATTCAAAAGTCACTTCAACTAAAAAGCAAACCTGTAAGGCACGGCTAATTTGATGTGAAAGGCATTGAGACCCATTTCACTCAGAGCACTAAGCATCCAGTCTGTGGGCGGGCCACCCTAACTCACTGACTTGACTACGCAATCTTTGTAGAACTATGCTCAGAATGTGCAGATGAAAACATGTAAATATTAATTTTAATTTAGAATAAAGCAGTACACGTAACTGTACTAACTCATTAAGTAAAAAAACCAAGTCACAAGGCAGAAAGCCCTGCAAAAGACTTTATTAAAATCTAGTCTAAGAGTTAAATGGTCTACCAACCATTCCAGCATGCACTGCTATTTTTGTGATGTATTAACAGTAAAACTATGAAATTCAAAATCCATTAGGAAAATAGATAATTTTAACAACAAAAGGCCAAGAAATCAAACCAGTTAATTTTTCAGTAAAAGGAAACCTCTAACCTCTGAGCTTTAAAAGTGTGCTGATTGAGAAGGAAAAGAACAAAGAGTCAGAATTCATAGGGACAGTCCTTTTTTTTCCTCTGACTCATTCACAGTAATTTTAAGAACAAGTAGAAAAGTTAAAACCTACATCTGAGAAACTATACAGCCTTGCATCAGGGGTAAATAGATTACAAACTATGTTATCAGTCGAGCAGAAACCCCCTCAATACTAGGGATGTACCTATAACAGGCAAGACCTCATGCAGATAGTGAAAAAAGAAACTGATCCTTGACCCTACTGGAAAACAAAACAAAACAAAACAAAACAATCACAGCTCCAACAACACTGAGAACTTGAACATCATGGATTTGGCAACAACCAACCACCTAACCATATGACCTGCTCAAATTCACTTTCCCTGTAACTACTCCATGACCTTTGGGAAAACATTAAGCTACTAGTCTGTTTCTCAAGCATAAAGTAAGGTTATATGAAATTTGTTAAGGTCTAATTTATTGCTACAGAGTCTATTTTGAGCTGTAACTTTCTGAGTTGCCCCTTACTGGGCTGAATTCTTAGATTTAGATCCTACAAACTCAGAGAAAGGAGGAGAAAGGATAGTAATAGTTACTTCTGTTTTGTAACTCACAGAACCAAACAATGTAAATGTTAAAAATAAGTTTTCTGCAGCTAAAATGCAAAATTAGACTCGACAATCAAAAGCAAACAGCATATCTGACAATGTTTCAGTCTCCCACAAAAATGTTTGCCTTCTATCACAGTTTGGATCTGGAATGTGTCCCCCAAAGCCTCATGTATTTTGGATGTAGTGGTATACCTAAGGAACCATGTGTGTTGGAAGGTAGGGCGGATGGTTGGGGCTTGACCAGGAAGTATTGTGCCATTTTGTTGAAATTAGGGGTGCTCAGGGCAGAGTTTTCTGGCATGTTACTGACTTGCGGGCTGGGAACTGATGATGGGGGGTGGGGGGGGGGCGAATCTATCCTGGGTACGGGTAGCCCGATGGGCAGCTCAAACTAAGTAAATAAATGAAGAAGAAACATTGTTCCTGTTGGCCTTAGTCTCCAGATACTGACTTGCTCCTTACTTGTCTTTCGGTCTTCCATGCCATGAAGAACTTTTCTCCCACTAGACCTCCCCCATGTGCTTCCACTACTGCTGGCTTCCCATGAATGAGGATGTGAGAATTTCCGAGACTGTGGGCTAAAATAATCTTACCTCTCTTAAGCTGTGAGTGTTGGGTATTTGTCCCGGCAACAAACAGGTAACCAAGACATCTTCCAAGTGTGAAGATCAAAGATCTATTTTACTCAGACTCCTAATGCATTCCCTGAGATTCAATATAAACTATTCTAAAGATTCATGCAAAAATTTAATAAAAATCATTTTTTGCTAAAGAAAAATTGTCCATGCTAAAGTTGAAGCAACATTATCATTAACAGCCACATTGATACTGAGTCACTGAAAACCTAACTCCACCTCCTAGGCCTCTCTGTTCCTTGGCTCTTTCCCTCAAGCAAATCAGAGTGAATAGTATTTTGGGTCTCTACTATGTTACCCAAGAATACAGGTACCATAATAATCATGTAAGCTGAGAAAAAAATTAGTAAAAAATCATGGTAAAATTAGAACTATATTCAGTCTTTGTCCCTGGTTCCTTGCACAGAGATCCTAAATCTCTTATAATTTGCTGAGAAAGGAGTCTTGTTTCTCATGAGTTTCTTTGATCACACCTGATTCGGGCTAATAAGGTGACAAAAGGTAGGGCTACTCGTACCCATAGGATGGGGCTGGTCACCAGAAAGATTAACTGATAACTCATTAAACATAGGATCACTGAGCTCTATGATCCATTCTGACAAATATGGAACCTAAGCAGGAGTACTAGAATCCCAGTTCACAGCTGGCTTCTCAGAAGTCCTGGAGACCCAGACTTAATAATACTGGCACTGACTTTGGGCAGTCCTCTTGTGGAACTGAGCCCTCAAGTTGTAGGCTCTGATACTAACTAACTACAGGTGGGGTCCATCAGAATTTAATTAACTACAGGAGACTCAGCTGGTATTCAGAAACTTACAGAATTGTTTGGTGTGAGGAAAACCTCCACAATGGTGTCTAAGTATCATGAGTATAAACCGAATGGCTTTTGTCAGAACCAATAATTCTAAAGGTTGAGAAAACTGCAAAGAAAAGAAGGAGCATGGATCCAATTTAGGTCAACAGGAAAGAATTACAGATTCATAAATAAAAAACCCTTAAGGATCTTGGGGAAAGTGGTTATACATTTTAGAGTTTCTGATACACACATGTGCACAAACATGTCTAACTGCTTGTGCTGGAAAGTTCCCAAATTTCTGATAAGATTTTTATGGCCAAATACTATAAAGCAAGGTTTTTCAACTTCAGCTTATTGACATTTTGGGAAGATAAATGCTTGTCTGTATTTGTTATGAGGTGGGAGTGGGTCTCTTCTGTTAGGATTAGTATTTATTTCTTACGAGGTACCACATGAGCTCCCCCAGCTGTGACTGCTACCTTAACTGGCTCCAATCTGATCTAAATGGTCACCCTACAGGTCCCTTTCTTTAACTGTGCCCTCTGCTTCCAAGACTTCACATTATTTTCTTACTATCTCTAATATGAACAATGCTTGTACAGGCATTTTCAGAGAGCTGCTGATAGAGATCAGTGAAAGGCAGACTTATTAATAGAGCTAACGGGATTAAGTGAGATGCTTATGTTAATTATAGTAAAACTGATACCTCCTTCAGCCATTTACAAAAATCAAGCCTGTATGGATTATGATAGAAATGCAGTAGGTAAAACATTAAGCTTATAGTAGACAACAAAATGATATAATCATAATCTCAAGAAAACAAAAAATGATTTCTTTAGCAAGACACAAAAAGCACCAAGCATAAACTCAAAATTAAGAATGCCTTAAAATACCTTAAAAGACCCTGGAAAGAAGTCAAAGAGCAGAGCAGAACACCTGGTACATTTCTGACTACTAAGGGACTAGCAGGAGCGAATGAGAGAACTCCCCTGAATCCAAAAGTAAAAGACAGGTAGACCCTTAGAAAGAGCAAACAGTGCACACAAACATCCAAGTGACAAAAAGTCATTCTCAGGTCCTTTAAAAATGACCAAAGACAAAGTGAAACACAGTTATATACCTTTGATTAATAAAATGTTAACAAGTCTAGCAATACCACATATTGGCAAGTGCACAGAACTAAATGAAGCAGCACACACTGCTGGTGAGATATAAAAAGACATAATGACTTTAGAGAACAATTTAGCGTTATCTAAGAAGTCAGGATTTGTGGTTCACTTTCAGGCATACACCCTAGAGAAATCTTGGCCATGAGCCCCAGCTGACACAAATGTCAGTATGTTCCGACAATTTTGTTTATAATTAAAAAATGCTGGTGCTGATTCTGGGTCCTTAAATAGAAGAATGAACAAAAGAATGACAGTCAGTGGTATCAATAAATAAACTATAGCTGTGACTAATGTGAGGTAATTCTATAAAAGATGTGACAAATACTGTATAAATTTGTTTATATAAAGCCCAAAAAAGATACAACTAAAATTATTTTATAGGGATACAAATCCATGGGATAAAAGACTATGGAATGGAATAAATCAAAAATTCACAGCACTGAACTTTGGCAGCAGGGAGTGAAGAGGGGATGCAATTAAGAGTTGGGCTTACAGCATGCAGACTCCCTCCTTAAACCTCTGTAGCTCAAAAGCTGCCCATGGGCAGCCTGGAGGTTTCTACTGTACGGGGTGAACTCAGAACATGCTGCAGAGAAGGGGCAAGTATACTAGGTATCACTGAGGTGTGGAGACTAGAGAAAACCTCTATGCTGGACAAGACCTTCACCCACTTTCCTGTTTCCAGCTCCAAGTTGACGCCAACATTCTTTATCATCCTACTGAGTACAAAGGATCACTTTTCAGAAACCAGTGTCTAAGCTCCATGCATAAATGCATGGCCCATTCAGCACAGCTTTTGTCCTTCACTGATCGCGTCCATCGCCACTGTGGCCCTAAACTTACCACACAGCCTCCTCAGCTGACACCGTCTATGTTCTTGCTGGCACCTTCCAGCACTCACGTCTGTCACCCTCACTATGTGTCTAACTTTTAGCTGAGCTGTTGGTGAGTTCTTCTGTGTACAGTGGAGCATTAACTTAGAACACACAGTTTGTAAAAATGTGGTATTGTTTAGGAATCTGATCATGTGATAAAAATAAGCACGAAAAAACTAAAGCTTACCTCAGCTACTTCCTTTTGAAAAGTCAAAGTCATCTGAGTTCTGCCATAAATAAAAGGTCCATCTTTATTAGAAACATTTTCAAGCCACTTGATAATCAGTGGAGTTGAAACACTAAAAGGCAAATTTCCAATAATATGTACATTTGGAGGATCTGTTTGGCAGGAGAAAAAAACAATTGAAATGATTACATCAAATTCCAAATACAATCTTAAAGTAAAACTGGGTATTAACAACATCAAACAAAAATATATGAAAAGATAGGCTGAGTATATTTCTATTCCATTTATCCTTCACAAATGACATTTTCTTTTAATTGAGCTTTGAATTATTGAGGAAAAAATTCAATTTAATTAGTGTTCAGTCAGCAAAAGTCCTCAGACTTCTGACTTAGAAAATACGAGGGTCAGCAGTTGAAGTGCTTGCCTAGCAAGTTCAATGCCCTGAGTTCAATTCCCCACAACACCACATAAGCTAGGTGTGGTGTCACATGCCTGTAATCCCAGCACTGGGGAGGCCAAGACAGGAGTATTGCTGTGAGTCTGAATCCAGCCTGGGCTTCACAGTGAGTTCCAGACTAGCTTCGACTACAGAGTGAGACCCTGTCTCAAAAAAAAAAAATAAAAAATAAAAAAACAGGAAGAAGAGGAAGAGGAAGAGGATGAAGAAGAAGAAGAAGAAAAGAAAGAAAGAAAGAAAAAGGGAAATATGTGAAGAAGCGTTGGTCTGAGGGAAAAGATCACTCCCTGTGGACACGATGAATTTAAAGTACCCATGGGCTGTCAGGGAGGCAGGTACTCTAAGGAAATACAGGCTAGTATAAAGATGTAAGAACTGGCTATATGCAGGTTGGACATGAAACTACTGGGATGATCCAGGTACAAGTGCTGCAAGAGAAAAGAAGAAAGATGCTCAGAAAGAAAAACTTAGCAATAGGTAAGAAGAAACTGGAAAAAATAACCACTGGCAAACAATAGAGAAGGTTCACAAAATGTCAAAGGTAAAATGTGTGTCTGGTATCAAGAAGACAAGCTGGGTAGCAGCTGAATGAATGAATGCAGTCTGATGAGGTTTCCAGCAGGCAGGTCACTGTGATGCTAGTCTGGTCCATGTGGAGAAAGGGCCAGAAACCTGCAGGCTGGGTGCTGAGAGCCTTGTAAGAAGGTGGAGACTGCAAATGGAGGCCCTTGGAGGAGCCTCACACAGGGGAGACCAGAAACGAACAGGGATGACTAGGATGTGTTCCATCAAAATCCTTGCGTTTGTTCTGAGAGTTTCTGATGAGCAAAAACATATCCTGTATAACTGTGAAGTCCAAAGAGCTGGACTAGTGCAATTAACACTGTCCATGAAGAAGAGTACCTGTCTTGACCTTTGGTGTGAATGACAGTGGAAAAATATTAAAACAGAGACTTGGCTTACTAAAACACTGATGTGTCTACCATTTGGGAAAATACCACTCAATAGTTTTTCCCATCTCTATATACGGTATCACAAAAATAACAAGTTGCACAGAATCTAAAATACTGAAAAATGTGAGACAAAAAAATTAATAGATTTTATATTTTGGGATCAAGTAGAAAGTAAAAACAAATTATAATGAACATCACTTAACTATTCAGATAATTTTAAATATAAATATATAATTATTATAACAAATCTATAAAAATACTTACGATGTAAATGACAAAAGAAAACATTAAGTACAATACCCAGAGGCACTTACCATCCTCCCAGTATCGTTTAAGAGTTTTTGGAAAAGCCTCTTCTATTTTGTAAGTCAACACATCTCCATGAACAATTCTCAGTTTTCCAGGTGCCGCATCAGAAAGCATCTAGTTTACAGAAAGGTCAATAAAAGGAGAATGAACACTTCGGAGAGAAATAAAATTTTAAACATATGCATCATCAGATCAGTCAAACATGCCAGAGATTAGGAGCAGGAATCACCACTGATCATCTGACAACATTGTGTCCACTGCCACAGACACTTGGGTTTACCTTTAATACGTCTGTGGGATGAGGGATGCAGGGTAACAGAATAGCTTAGAATTTCACACACACAAACACACAAAAATTAGTGTAACTTGAACCCTCAGAATGACTTTTTATGTACAGAGCTTTGCATAAACTCAACTACTCGTAAGTTTTAAAATTACAGACTAAGGCCACTGTAATGAAATACTGGAAATCAGGAAAAAAATTTACCAAAAAATGAACTCATTAATCTTTATAGCCAAATATATACAAAAGATTCTACATATTATTGACATTTTAATCTATGAGTAGATTCAAACTGAGTAGAACGTCCCTTGTCCATGCCATGCCATTACAAACCTTTCCTCTTACCTTAGCATTCGTAATCCTAACGTTTCTTGATCCACAGGCACTTTCAAACTCATGAACTATCCTGCATGTTTTACCAAGTATCTACCAGTCTATTTCCAGCTTCTAATAATTTGCTTTCATCCTGTTTTTCTTTTTCAGAAAATAACACTTTCCTTTTCCTCTGTAATCTTAATTATTTTCCTTCTTTCCTTCATCCACTTTTGCATCACACTGACTCAATCTGTGGTAAAAAGCTGGTCAAAGAGCCCTATGATCAAGCCAACTAACTAAACTTGTACTGTTTTAAATGCCCCATCCAACACTTGCTTTGATTTTTGAAGTCCTTGGCAAAAGAGAAAATGTCCGATCCTCAAGCTTATAATGCTTAAAATATAGAACTGAACACAATCAAAGACAAAAAGGTTTCACTGCTTGTCTTAAGTTACTTTTTCGTTGCTGTGACTCAATACCCAACACCCACAAACTTAGGAAAGGAAAGGTTTATTTTAGCTCACAGTCTTCGAAGGTCACAGTCCATTCAGGGGTGGCCGGCAACAATCGAAGTACATGGCAGAGAGAGAGGTGGAGGCAGCTTCCCCGGACAAACAGGAAGACAAGCTGAGGCTAGCTGAGACTAACTCCCTGTCATCCAGGAAGGCAGGTGCAGCTTATGTATCCTTTCAGGTCTCCACCCAGTAATTAATCCCTCCTGCATCCAGGTGTGGGCACTACACACTGCTAATCCTAACTGCAATCCACCCCTCCAGACCAGACCCCAATCCACCAATATCACACGGTTCCATTAAAATACATGAGACTTTTGGGGGACACTCCAGATCCTAACCACAACATTCCATCCCTGGCCTTCTCCCCATGCAAAATGCAGTTAGTCCTTCTCCAAGAGTCACCAAAGTCTTAACAGTTTCAGCACTGCTAAAGAAACTCCAAGTCCATAGTCTCCTCTGAGATGCAAGACACACTTTTAGCTGTGAGCTCCTGTTCAAACCAGAGTTAAGCACTTCCAACATAAAATGGCACAGGGTAAACATTTCCATTCCAAAAGGGATGAATAAGGTAATAAAAGGCAATAGGACCAGAACAATTCCTCAATCCGGCAGGGCAAGTGTTAAATCCTGTAGCTCCATGTCCAACAACTGGGGTAAATTCTGGCGAGGCATGAACTCCAAGGGGCTTGGGTGGCCCCACCCCTGTGGCACTGCTGCTGACTGCAACTGCCATCTTCCCTACTTTGGGCTGGATCCACTCATGGCCTGCTGCGTTTCTCAGCTGAGACAATCCATGCTCCTGGCTTCTCCAAATTTTCGGCCTCTCCACTGGACCTTAGGCTTCTCCTTCACAATTTCACACACTGCCCTCCCGGGGGCACACTGCTTGGCCTCCAAGGCCTTCCTCTGAAACCTGGGTGGAAGCCTCCCTGAACCCACAACTCTTGGGCTCTGCAAGCTTATAAAGCTGAGACAGCATGGACGTCTCCAAGATCCACCACTGGCGTGAGCAGGAATCTAGCTCCTTTGTGCTGCGCTTGCAGCAGCTTCTGAGTGCCTGGATTGCTGAACTCTAGGCAGCTGAACTCCAGCAAACACTTCCTCTTTGGCCCCACAGGGAGTCCTGGGGAACTCTTCACAGGACAAGATCTTTTCCCTTGCACCCTTTAATTAGTAAAGGGTGGAATCTTGCTGATTCCTGAGTCACTGTGAAGGCCTCTTTTTTACAGTCCTGCTTCCAACTTCTTGGCTTTTGTTTAATGTTAGTCTCTTGAACAGCCACGTTTTTCTGCTCCAGCCTGCGAGCTTTTTACATCTGTTCTCTGTGCCATTGTCTCCTGTCCTTCACTATAAAGCTGGCTAAAAGCCGCAAACACTAGCCATGTAACAGTTTGAATATCAGTCTGTCTTAAGATTTCCTCCACCGGCGTAAGCAGTCCACCAACCCTAATTTCAGTTTCAGGCAAAGTCTCCGGACAAGGGCAAAATGCCGACAAACTTGCCAGAGCATAGCACACATGGTTTTTCAGGCCACTTGCCGATAAGAGTCCTCCTTCCCATCTGAAACCTCTTGAGCCTGGCCTTTCCAATCCACACTTCTATCAGCATTCTGGTCTTCTGAGCTCCGACCAGAATCTCCTCTCAAGCTCAGCTCAGAGCACTCAAAGGCTTCTCCAGCTTGCATCCCCAAACTTTTTCAAATTCCTTCTGCAAACCGGTTCCAAAGACTTCTGAGCCAGGTAAAGTACAGGTAAAGTACATCAACAACCCCACTCCTCTGGTACCAAATTCTGTCTTAGCTACTTTTTCGTTGCTGTGACTCAATACCCGACACCCACAAACTTAAGAAAGGAAAGGTTTATTTTAGCTCACAGTCTCGAAGGTCACAATCCATTCAGGGGTGGCCAGCAACAATCAAAGTACATGGCAGAGAGCGAGCGAGCGAGAGAGAGGTGGAGGCAGCTTCCTGGGAAAAACAGGAAGACAAGCCGAGGCTAGTTGAGACTAGTCCCCTCCTCCAGGAAGGCAGGTGCAGCTTATGTATCCTTTCAGGTCTCCGCCCAGTAACCAGTCCCTCCTGCATCCAGGTGTGGCCACTACACACCATTAATCCTACATTAACTGTAACCCACCCCTCCAGACCAGACCCCAGTCCACCAACATCACATGGTTCCATTAAAATACATGAGACTTTTGGGGGACACTCCAGATCCTAACCACAACAACACTAAGTGGGTTCTAAAGGAAAAGCTGATCCTCTTCTCAGACTAAGCCTCAGCTACTGGGGCTCAGAGAAACTTGGCTCCACAGTTGCCAAGCTTCTAGAACTTTCCCAGGACTACACAGAGATGGTCAATCAGTTCAAGGGGAACTGTGCTACAGGTCTCCCTCAGCCCTTCTTCTAAAGCTTCACAAAGGTGATTTTTCTCTCCTAACACTCTCTCTACCTTGTCTATCATGACTGACAGGAAGAATGAAAAGGCACTGCAGAAGCCAGTGAAGAAACCCGGGAGCAAGGCACACGGTTGACTGCATCCATCACTGGGTCCACACCTGTGATTCACTGGTGACTTGTGACGGCATCTAAAACACACCGTATCAGTTATGTGTGTGTTTTTTCTTCCTGCAACAAAACGTGTTCCTTACGGGCAGCATCTATTTAACTACCTGAATAGCACCTGCAGCTGCAGTTCTACAAAGTAGGTATCTAATATAACTTGAGTGAATGACCAAATGGCTTTTAGCTTTTTGGAAGATGGCTCCCAAACTTTTCTGTGTATGGAGGGGGAATATTAAAATATTTAAAAAAACTTGCAAATATTTAATTCATAACGAGGCAGAATTAAATAATATTGTAGAAGTATGTAGCTGAAATGCCTATACTTTTAAGAGGTTAATTTTGGGATCATCTAGTTTGATATGGTTAGATACAACTGCTTAGCAAAGATAACTATGTACCTCTGGTACTAACGTACTTTGAGATTATTTTATTACTATTATTTTTAGCTAATTACGAGACAAAGTTCAGTAAGTCAGTCTGCCAGGCTCAGCAGAGTTGAACTTGCACCTCTCCTGCCTCCCACTCCCAGAGTGCTGCGGTCATGAGCCGCCTGCACTAGGCGTGGTTTGGGATTGTTTTAAACTACCATGATTCCCTAAAACTTGACTTGATGAGATCCAGACAGCAATTCTTCCACAACGTGCCAAATATTAAAAGGGGGACAGCTCCCTATGGAATACAACCTGACTTTAAAAATACTCAGAATTAAAGACAGCAGTACTTACCACAATAGGTAAAGATTTTTCTATAATTATGCTTCACTTAATTAAAACAAAAACAAATTGGCATATCAAAAACAAAGAGGCTGAACCAAAAGCTTATGTATATCAGTATCAGTATATGGAAAGTAACTAGTAATTAGGATTGAAACAAAACCAACGTAAACTTGATTTAGAATAAATTTATACGCTTGGAATGTTAATTTTTGCCACAGTCACATATATAACTGCACACTAGAAAGTAGATATAAATACAAATCTGTAACTTCCTTTCCCAGGCTTAACGCTACATTTCTATTTTGTTTCTTTAGGATTCCCACTCAGCCTCAAACCTTAGTCAATAACCAACCTACTCCATCCTGTGAAACAGTCAAGTCCAACTTATGGTCTACTGTTTTTCTGTTTTTTTAGTGAAACCTGCTTTGAACCACATATAAAGGGAACTATACAATACAATGCATACAGGTACTAGAACTTTTTTTTAAATTTTTGCTTATAACATTAAAAATAATCGAGGGCAAAAACTGGCAGGCCACAGTGGAGATGCCTGCTCTAAGTGGCTTACCTCCTTGACAACTCTGTAGCTTTTGCTTCTGCTTTTCAGCTCCCCACTGCAGAACGAATGAGCAGTGATCAGTGACTTATGTGAAGGCCCTGAAGCAATTAGGGATAAAACGTGCTATACAGACTGATGGATGGGAATACAGACAGTAATCTTTCAAACATCTAAAATGATAGCAACAACACGTGCAGACTTTCTACCCAAGTAGCAATTGAGAAAAATGTTTCAACCAAGTGCCTGCTATGGTGGAGGGGTGGGAGACATATCTATTACACCCTCCAAGAACAACCCTGGAGCACTACACTTCAAAATCCTGGAGGTGTGACCACATAATGGAAGCAGAGGCATAGCCCACCATAACCATGAATACAGCAGACACATGATTCTAGCCAAGTGAGTATTTGTATGGAAGTTCTTGAATTGTTCTAGCATTTTTCATTTTCAATTCTGTATTTTTCTGTATTTTTCCCAAGTGAGATACTTTGAATAAAAGACACTCATTCACTAAGGCAATAAAAAAAAAAAAAAGGAAAGGAGAAGTATGTATATAAACCATGAGCAGTAACAATTCTACCATTACAATTATTAGCTCTCACTATCTGCAAATAAAATATGTAATCCTTGCTTTGTTTTGGAGACAGGGTCTCGCTCTGTAGCTCAGAATCCTTGTTTTTTACTAGAAGTAATTATATTGTCTCTAATAATTTTTTTCTGAAACTGGATTTTGTAAAAGGTACATGAAGTAAAATAATAAAACAAACACTCGCACATTCTTTCTATGGCTATCTAAAAAAAAAAAAATCTCTCCTCTAGCAAGTCAAAGCCACAATGAAAGCTTTCCTGCAGAGCGATTTGACGAGAAAAGAATTTACATAATTCTTGAACTCTGGCAAAATTATACTTTTCTTGAAAATAAATAACTATATCAAATATTGTATATTTTATGCCACCTTCTTATAGTAAAGGGCTCATGCAGTCAATACTCTTTAGTGAGCTTAGTTCTAATTATACCTTTGCTCTGATTTGTGATATAACAGGGCTGGCCCGAAGACTGTTGAAATAAATATTTGCAGAAGGGCGGGGCTAGGCAAACTAAAGCAAACTACGTAAGAGGAATCCAAAATACAGACTATTACAGGTGAAAATAGATTTTTATTCTTATGTATAATATACAAAAAAGATGAATACTATTATTTCAAAAGAATTCAAGACAAGTTGCAATAAATACTTTTAGGAAGATGGCAGCATGATTTCCAAGTTGGCTTGTTTCTTAAAGAGGACTAGAACATAAATAGTAGAAATTCATTTACTCAGCCTCAACAAGGAATCAGATGTGTATTACTCACGGAAGACAATTATTCCACACTGGGGGTGGGAGAGTGGGTGGGGACACTAATGCAGAACAGGACCACTCACTAGGACTGTCGTCTCAGCTCCACCTCAGATCATAGATTATCTTAAGGAGCATGCAACTAGGTCCTCATGCCTGGGCAGATCACAGTAAGGTTTGTGCTCCTATGAGAATCTAATGTCGTTTCTGACCTGACAAAAAGTGGGGTCAGGTGGTCATGAGAGCCGTAGGGAGTAGCTGTAAGTTGAAGTATTACACACTGGCTCACCACTCAGGATCCCTGCACATACTAACCACGTGCAGAACCTGTAGTGATATCCTTTCTTGTCTCTTGTGTTGTGTGTATATGTATGTATATATGGGTATGCTTGAGTGTGTATGTGTATAGTTATGTGTATTTATACGTTACTGACATAGCACATGGCCCTAGTGGTTATGGAGGTGTGGGTGATCCCTCATTGCTGAGCATTTTTTCCTGGCTTTCCATTTGTTATAGGTTCCCTGACACTACTGTAACTTGGTATTGTTACTGGGCCTGCCATAAGCACTGATCTCCATATTCCTAACTCAGAGTAGACTAAGATATCACTGGGGCTATACATCACCTTCGACTTACTTGTGGAGTTCTTTCTCTATGTAATGATTAATTATGATTAATATCAGGTAGGTTATTATACAGTCATTTCACAACAGAAAGTCTGGTAATTGTCCAAACAGCTCTGCTAAATGCCAAAATTACCGTATGATGTCCTGTCATAAGATGACAGGGAAGGAAATAATTAAAACAGCAACCATCTATTGACTTCTGGCAACATATTTGGCTTTGTAAATTTCTATCTACTCTTCTACTATACACAAAAAATAGCTACTGTTAAAAACCTTCAATCAACCACCAAAATAACCAAACAGCTATAGACTATAGGCTGCAGTAGGCTGGATATTAGTCCCATAAAGATGTTTACACTTTAACCTCTGGAACTTGTAGTCACTATGTGACTTTTACATAAGAAAAGAGATTTCACAGGTGTGAAAAGAACTTGAGTTAGGGAGATGATCCTGAATTGTCTAGGCAAGTCCAAAGGAATCACAGAAACCTTATAAGAGAAAAGCAGGAAGATCAGGATAAACAGAAGCAAGATTGGCTAATAAGTGTTGGTGGCTTCTCTAAATGGAAAATCAAAGTGAAACAGATTCTCTTGTGAAGACTACAGGAGAAATGCAGCCCTGCAATCCTGACATGGAAACAAAATAACTGCTAGGGGAGGCAGATGAATCTATGATTACATGATTTCAACACCCTTCTCCATAAATAACATGACATGAAGCCCCCCAAAAAATCACTAAGGATAAAGATGAGTAACACTAACTTGATCTCAAATTTATAGATTGCTTCATTCAATGACGGAACACATACTATTTCACCAGAATGCATGTTCTCATCAGGTGCATAATAAACATTCACCAAAACTATATTCTATGCCAAAAATAAATCTGAATAAATTTAAAATGATTTAAGTCATGCAAATATCATCTTTGATCCAAAGGAACCAAATTTCAAAATCAAAAGAGACAATGAAGCTGAAGATTAAATGGAAAATGGTTTTGAACTTCTTTTGAAATCTTTATTTAAATCTAGTCTCTCAAAAAGCAGTCAATTTCAATAAGTAAGTGAAAAACTATTCTTAAAGGAATGGGAATAAAAACACAATCTGAGATTCTCCTAACGCAGTACTCAGTGAGAAATCTGTGGCACCCAGTAACTGTAAGAAAATAAGAAAGGCCTCAAACCTATGAGCTCAGCTTCCATACTGGAGAACTACAGAGAAAAAAATCCAAAGCAAGCCAAAGGAAGCAGGTAATAAGTATTTCAAAACAGGGGCTGGGGTGTGGCTTGGCGGCCGAAGAGCTTGCCTAGTAAGCACAAAGCCCTGAGGCAGATTTCCCAGCACCACTTAAGTCGGTCATGATGGTGCATGTCTATAGTCCTACCACTCCAGAGGCTGAGGGTGAGGCAGGAGGACTGCACAGGTTTGAGGCCTGCCTGGGCTACACACTGGGTTCAGGACCAGACTGGACTACAGAGTGAGACCTTGTCTCAAAAGACATTTCAGAGAAGAAATCAACAAAATTGAAAATAGGAAATGAGAAAAATTAATAAAAGTCAAAGCTGTCTTTTGGAGAAAATCAATAAAGTTGACCAAATTATAGCCAGACCAATCAAAATAAAGAGATTTAATAAATGACCAAACGCAAGAAAATAAGAACTAATATCACTACAGGTTCTACAGATGATTGGTCTAATATTAAAAGACAAATGTAATTGACCACATTAGGTAAAAAAAGGAAAAACCATATGATTACTTCAATAAGCTTAGAACAAGCAGTTTTGCAAATCCAACTTCTGTTCACTAAAGGAAAAAAACCCACTGGCAAACTCTGAAGAGACTTTATTCAATTTGATAGAGATCTAGAAAAATCCTACAGTTAACATCATACCCAGTGGTTAAAGCTTGGATGTATTTTTCCTAAGATCAGGGACAAGACAAGGATGTGGTCTCCTATGACTCCTCTTTAACGCTGTATTGAGGATCCTGGTCAGTGCAATAATACAAAAGAACTAGAGACACAAAGACTGGAATGGAGACGGCAAAGGTGTCTTGATGACATGATATGCGTAAAATACTAAGGAATCTATGAAAGAGTCACCAATAAGGGAGGTTAGCAGAGTTGCAGAATACAAATAAGCATCTAAAAATGCAAAGGTATTTGTACATAGTAGAAAAAAATTGAAATAAAATACTTATACCATCTATAATAGCACCAGACATATGAAATAGGGGTAGATTTCACATGTCAAAAACTGTACACTAAGAACAATAAAAACAGTACTAAATAATATCAAGGAGAATCTAAATAAATGGAGATACTGTGTTCCTATATCAGAAGACTGTATCATTAAGATGTCAATTATCTCCCAAATTAATTTACAATCTAAGTCTAATCCTACTCAAAATTCCATCAACTTTTTCTTAATGGAAATCAATCTAATTCTAAAACTACATGGAAATTAAAGAACCTAGAATACCTGAATGATACTGAAAAAGTTAAGATTAGCAGGCTACATTATCTAATCATGTCTTATCAAATACGCTATCTTTACAGTGACTGGTATTAGTGGAAAGATAGGTCTATAGGCTAATGGAACAGTAACAGAGGTACAGATGTAGACAGACATATATAATATGAATTGTTTTTCAACAACAATACCAAAGCAATTAAATGAGGAAAACATAATTTCAACAAACAGGGCAAACTAAAAAACACCTGAGTATTTTATTTCACATACAAAAATTAAGTCAAAAGGTGTCACCGATTTAAATGTAAAAAGCAAAAGTGATAAAACATCACGGAAAGAAACATAAGAAAAAATTCTTAGTGATCTTAATTTTGGCAAACACTTAAGACACACAAAAAGTCACTATTTAAAAAAGAAATCCTTCACTAAATGCTTCAAAAAATTAATTTTCTCTTCTTCAAAAGACACTGTCAAGAAAGACATGCTATAGCAGAGAAGAAATGTGCAAACCAATTGAACCATAAGATCTCTTAAAATCAAGACATAAACAAAACCCATTAAAATAGTAAAAATATTTAAACAAACAATTCCCCAAAGACAACACAGATGGCAAGCTAACACAAGAAAATCTGTCTAATATCCTTTTCCATTACAGACATGCAAATAAAACCACAATAAGATAGCACTACCTATTAACTGGCTAACTAGGATAGCTACAATGAAAGGCTACAGCGTGAGAACGGCTGCGACTCTTACACACAACAGGTGGAAAAGTAAAATGGTATTGCTACCTCACCAAATGGACTTTTTTTTTTTTTTTTTTTGAGGCAGGGTCTCACCCTGTAGCCCAGGCTGAGTCTGACTCACTATGTAGTCCAGACTGGCTTTAGACTCAGGACAATTTGCCTGCCTCAGCCTCCCCAGTGCTGGGATTACAGGCATGTGCCACCACGCCCAGTTTATGTGGTGCTGTGGAATTGAATTTGGGTACTTAGTACTTGCTAGGCAAGTGCTTTAATGGCTCAGCTATTCCTCCATTCCAGGATTGGATTTTTATAATCATTTAACATACACTTACCATATGAACCAAGTAGCCTACTTCTAGGTCTTTATTCAAGACCTATAATTATGTGTACACACAAAGTCCTGCCTATGAATTTTCAAATAGGTTTTTATGTGACAGTCATAAAGTTCACCAACCAAGTAAACATATCTACAAAACTGGTATATTACACATAGAATACCGTACAGCATAAAAGGAGCAAACTACTAATAAACACCTCAACATTGGTGAATCTCAAAATAATTATACAAAGATGTCTTTTAAGACATCGGACCAGATATCCCGTCAAGATGGCAACTGAGTAACAGAACTGCACAATGTCTCCTCCCGGAGACTTAAAAAGTTGAGAATATAGTCAGCAACCACCTGTTCAATGTAGTTAGGAGAGAGAGAGGAATACCCTAAAAACTCAAAGGAGGCCAGGAGAAGATAATAACACCATAAGGAACATTGGAAGTGGGGGGAAAACAGCAGCCCAGGAGTCCGCCCCAGGCCAACTGTGAACAGTGGGGAGCTGCCAGCATCTGCAGACAGAGGAAAGCTGGCCTGGAGTCCGGAACCTCTGACTGAGCTAGGAGAGGAAGCAGCACCTCGAGAACTGAAAGAAGGACACAGGAAGGTCAGAAATCCTCAACACCAATCATAAGTAGAGGAAAGCAGCAGCCAACTGAGTTTGTTCCTGAGCTGCCAGCATCCACAGATGGAAGGAAGCGTGGAGGCCAGAACCCCAGACTGAGGTAAGCATGATGCAAAGTGGGAATTGATAGCAGCTGATAGCCCCAGCCTCCAAAACAAGCCTGTGGGCAGCGCATACTATAAACACACTGTGAGCGTCCCCTAGAAAAGGCCTCCAGGAGCCCAGATCAGAAGTAGCACTTTGCAGCCATAACAGGCTTTGACAAAAACAGGAACCATTAAAAAAAAAATGAGCCCGGAGAGAAAGGCCGTAGACCTCCTGAACAGTTGGGTGCAGTGGAAGCATCTCAAAGGGTGGAGGGCAGGGAAGCCAGGGCAGGTGGAAGAGCTTCACACTCATTCAAAGAAACCTCTCAGCTAGGCCTTTCAAATAAAGTCCCTCAACAACAGAAACCTGGGAAGAAGACAAGGCAACAAGATAGCCACAGACATGTCTGAGACCCCAGAAACTAATGTCATGGGGCCCTGAAACAGTAGAACTCATAGGGAAGGAAGACAAAAAGCTGATAAATGAGTTGAACAACCAGTTCAAACAAGATATTCTCGAAGAAATGCAAGCATTGATCAGTGGACCTAAAGGGGGACTTACTAACCAAATAGTGGTCCTAATGGAAACAAAGCTTACTGAGCATACAGAAGCCACAAAAAAAGTTGGCTGAAGTAAACAAGGAAATGCAAGACATGAAGAAACATTTTAATAGAGAAGTGGAAATTTTGAGAAGAAATCTAGCTGAATTTCAGGATATGAAAAACTCACTTGAAAGCAGGAGAAGCCAACTTGAACTCTGTGAGGACAGAATTTCAGACCTTAAATGCAAGGCTGAGGAAACAAATGCTATAATTAGGCACAACTCCAAAATTAGAAACGAGCAAAGTAGATGGATATAACAGCTGATGGGTGATTCAGAGAGAACCAATCTCAGAATTATGGGTATGGGAGAAAGAGAAGACAGCAACAAAGGTATAAAGAATTTATTCACTGATATCGTGCAAGAAAATTTCCCAAATCTGGAAAAAGAAATTATCAGGTACAAAAAGCTTATAGAACACCAAATAACCTCAACTAGCAACAAGACTCACCACAACATATCATAATCAAAACCTCAGAAACACACCATAAAGAGAAAACACTAAAAGCAGCAAGAGAAAAATGCATTATTCTACCAAGGCAACCCGTTTGAATCACTACAGATTTCTCAATGCAAACTTTAAAGACCAGGAGAGCTTGGAGTAAAATCTTTTAAGCTTTAAAAGATAGCAAGTGTCAACTCAGGTCGTTGTATCCAGCAAAATCATCCCTGAAAACTGAAGGAGAGGTGAAATTTTTTTATAACCAAAAATCCCTCAAGAAAACTGTGACCACTAGCCCAGCACTGCAGAAAAAAATACTTGAAGGAATCCCAGAGAGGCAGAAACACAAGCAACACCAAAAACCATGGCGGAAAGGAAACATCTAAAGAGAAAGTGTAACAAAAAATTAGATTAATATTTGAATTATTTGAATGACACACTTCTAAAACAGTACCAGCTTTCTCATAAAACCTGTAAAATTTCCCCACATAATTATTACTTGTAATAGTATATTAGTTCATAAAACATAATTATATTCAACATGGGGAGCTGGTCTAAAATCTTTAAAAATATGTATGCATGAATAATTATGGATGGATAGGTAGATCAAATGATAACCCAAATCTGGCAAAATGTAATTAGTGAAATGTGAGTAAATAATTTATGAAAGTTAAAAAATTTTGAAATAAGTATGCCATTATATCTATTGCTTTAAGTGTAATATACTTATGTAATATAGATTTAAGTTCATTTAATGTAGCAATTCAATATAGACATAAGTTCATTTATTGTAGCAATTCACTTATTTGGTTTCTGATGAAAGTTTATCCTAAGAAAACCGCCTGATGTACTCATAACTTAATGTCTTTTGAATGTACAAATATTTACCTCAACTAATGCATTTGAAATTTAACTTTTTTCTTTTTCACATTTCTAGCCTTATAAATTATACTGTTATACTTCTTTTCTTACGTGGACTGCTGGATGAGGCTATGTTAAAGAATCTCAACAAAGATACAGTAAGATAGAGAAAAAAAAACTTTTGGCAAATATCCTAATAAAGGGCTCTGCTGCACTTAGGTAAGAGATATCACAGTTTGGCCACTGAAGTTCATTCTAGGGGTAAGAGGTTGAGCTAAAAAGTAGTGATTTAAGTGAAATGAGTCAGATGCATAAGATTAAATATGTTAAGTATCGTACAGTTTCTCTGATTTGGGAAACCCAGAATACAGGTACCTATAGAACCAAATGGGTATGACAGTGGCAGTTGGAGGGAAGAAAAGGGTGTGGGAGGGCCAAAAATGGGAAGGGATTTTAGAGCTGATGTGATACAAATGTGCACAAAACACGCAAGTTTATTGTAAACATTATGTACTGCATATGTTTATTAATAAAAATGGTGAAAAAAGACATTAGACCAAAAAAAGGTACATACAGAAGGAATCTATTTGACTAAAATTCCCCAAAATGGAAAACAATTTTTTTTATAAAAGGAGCTTGGTCAGGGGAAGTGGAGGGAATGGATGACAGAGGAATACATGGTCCCTTGGCTGTGGTGCTCATTACTTTCTGACTATGGTGACAGTTGCATGTGTGTGTGGTTATACATATGTTTAAACACAGTAATGCGAGCACTTCCAATATATTCAGGTTACTGAGGATCAATTGTATCTTAGTAATCTGTGAAACAGTGCGGTCAACAATTCATAAAGATTAGCTACTATTGTTATTAATGTATGAAACCCTTAAAACAAACAAATAAAAAACTTAAAGAAGACTCTGAAGTACTTGTCTGAAGAGGAGCACGTAATTTATAGTTCTCTCCAGTTCAGATACGGAGAAGAGCTAAAGAAGGCCGTAAGCTCTCCCTGGTTTCAGAAACCTCTTCATTCCCCTCCAGGGCATAAAGAATGCACACAGGCACTAAAATGTAACAGAAACACCCCCCCCCCCCCAAAAAAAAAAAGCCCCATCAGAATGTTAAGACAAAAAGAAACAATAGGCATCCAATGTTAAGTTTGATAACACTGATAAAACCCCAATGTTTCCACCACACCTGGGATTTTCCAGCGCTATAAGGAAGAAGCATTACTCTCCTCCTATACCTTCTACTAGACTAGTAGCCTGCTCATCAGCCCTTAATCACTATTTGTTCTGAAGGCATAGGACAATTAATGGATTATTTATAACTAAGATTTACTAAGTGCTTACTAAGCATAAGGCATTCAATTAACCTGTAAGTAAACTAAGGCACAGAGAGGTAGAATTTCTTGCCCAAAGTCACAGAACCAGGAGTACAGCCGGTGTCAACCCACCTTACAACGAAGTTCGCCTTCTTGACCCTAACACTGAATCTTTCTGCTTTCACATACCAGACAAGTTTTCTTGCCTTTACAACATGCTGAGAGAAATCTCCTTGTTAACACCAATTTTTTTCCTTTAAGCAGCCTCACGAGTATATTCTAAGAAGTAGATTAAGCTACAAATGGCATACTTTCAGACAGAAGGCATTTTATAAATTACACTTTCTTTAAAAAGTAATTCTATTAGCTTAGAAATCACTAAAATGGAATCCTTAAAATAGATCACTCACTCTTCTTTTGCCTTTACTCAGTTTTATGATTAATTTAGGACCTCTAATAGAAAGTGGTTTTACATACTAAAACATTCTTTACAGGAAAAAGAAGCCTATTTGATAATTTAGTACCCGACATTTCTTTTTAAGGTGAGTTTCTTTCCTGCAGAGGACACTCGGAATTAATTTTCCTTCTTCTGAAATGGATGACATGTCAAATACACATTTCCTGTGGACTAATTTACCATGAAATTAGACTTGATATTTAGAAGGGAAAAAAGCATAAAAGTTTTCGCTAATAAATGCTTCTACACATTTACTTTTACCACCAAAACATTATTCAGCCAGCTACTATGACACACAGAGACACAGACATTTACACAAGTTATCTTTTATCTCCTGTATAAGACATTACTGAATGCATGCTACTGAGCAGGCACTGTCATTTGTAGTGGAGACACAGCAAGGAACACAACAGACTCAAATCTCCACCTTAGCTATGTTTCAAATCTAAAATGTTCCCTTCCAATCTCACTGTATTTAGAGATGGGCTTCTGCAACATGACTGGGTTATGAGTGGACTAATCCACTGATAAATTCAGGGCTGAATATTCTTCTAGGAGGTGGGGCCTGCCTGAAAGAGGCGGGACTTACAAGAGTGTATTATTGTTCCTGTCTCTTCCTCTTTGTTTCCTGGCTGCCACGGCCTTCCTGCCATGCTATGTCTGCCTTGGAGCCAACCAACCTGGGACAGAATCCTCTAAAAACTGTGAACCAAACTAAGCCTCTACTCTAAGGTGTGGGTATTGGGTATTTTGTTACAGAGAAAGACCAGCAAGTAACTACTATAGTCCTCATGGTACATTCCAGAGGGGTGAGCATAACAACAAAAGGGAACACATATATGGCACATTCAACGACATACAATGATGTAAAAGAAGGCAGAGGGTTAGAAGGCAGGGACTTAGGGTGGGGATGGTTGAGAAGAAATGGGTAGCAGGTACTCTTTTAAAAAGGCTCTCTTGGGGCTGGAGGAATAGCACAGCAGCTAAAGCACTTGCCTTGCAAGCACAAGGTCCTGAGTTCGATTCCCCAGCACCATATAAGCTGGGCTGGGCTGGGCATGGTAGTGTATGCCTACTGTAATCCCAGCACAGAGGAGGTTGAGGCAGGCAGACTGTCCTGAGTTCAAGGCCTCAGCCAGACTGTCCTGAGATCAAGGCAACCTGGGCTCCACAGTGAGTTGAGGACCAGCCTGGACTACAGAGTGAGACCCTATCTCAAAAAGTTAACTAAATAAAAATAAAAAGGCTCTCTTCATAGACCTTAAGTTCAGATCACAGAGAATTTGTAAATTAAAGCAAAAGCTTCCAGAAACTGGATTCTCATTCTAAGAAAAAAATGCACATAACGGAGAGATTTGAGGGCTAAAAAGTTCCTTCAAGACTGAGAAAGTCACACGAGTATTCTCTATGTCCAGAAGGAACTAAAAGAATAAATCTAAGCAGAATTACAGAGAATTATTCAGTTTCTTTTTATCATCTCATGATCTCATCAAAAATAACATTCCCACCTCCACCTCCAATTGTGATGCAGTTCTTAAAATAAGGTTCGAAGGAAAAATCACTATTAATTTTTCCATCTGATTAAGGAATGTGGACCATGTGACAATTTCAAAATAAAGTTCCAAATCTGAAATGAATTTTAACTTGCAAAATTAGCTAAAATTAAATATTATATAATTTTTAAGCATAATGATTGGATAAGGCAAAATGAATAAAAACCTGCTAGGTTTCTAAAAAAGTCAGAATTATGCATAAAAATCCTTAGATTTTAAAACCGATTTTCTCAAACTGTTCTAATAGAAATCAAACATTTTTCCATTAACACATACACAAAACAAGTATTAGAAGGTACTAATTTTAAGCCAATTTGCACTCTTGCATGGAAGTAAGAACATGGATAGTTTTTCTATTACAGTCACATAATAAATTGCCAGTCATCTCAGCCAAAGGCTCAGGGCTCTTACAGTTTAAGAATTACACAGGAATCAAACAAAGGCCCTTAAGTCATGAAGTGCTCCCATGAGGAATTCCCTTCACAAATCCTTGATCTAACTGGTTCAACTGTTTGCCAACATTTTAACAACTTAAGTCCCTCCTTATTTCAAATACTCAACCCCGTCTCCCCCAACTCCCACCTATTTGAGGGTTTTTTTTCCCCCTAGAAAAGACCTAAACAAACTTATCTTCTCTACACCAACTTCTGACAGGCAGCTACGTAGATGTTCACTCACGGCGCCTCTTTTCCCATGGAAGCATGCCCTGTTCCTTCAGTAGTTCTCTAAATTATAATCATACCTGTGTTTTTAAAGATGCATGTAAGATCCTAATTCTGTAAGTACAGTCGTACAACTTCATTCCTTCACTCAGAGAAGTGTCTTGTAAGAACGTCCCAACTTAAATTAGCCTGTCTCACTGAAGGGCTTGCAGTAAATGTCTCCCTATCTTCTGCTTCTGGAAATCCTTTCCTTAACCTGAATGAAGTTTTTGAAAGTCATGCCAATGGATCTTTACTGATCATTACTTATTTTGAAAGGAACAGGCCATGATATGCATAGCAAAGATCTCCCCACAACCCGCAAAAACCGAGCAATCCAGCAGAAGTTCATTTAGCATCAGTGTGTAAAGCAAGTTTACTTAAGCTGTAATCAAAAGACCACGTGAGAATGCTTGCTAGACACGTACATCTAGATCTCTTGGATTCAAGGCTCAAAATCTCTGGGATGGGGCCTGGAAATCGGCAGTGTGTGGAGCAATCTACATAATCCTTGCTTATCTAGGGTTTAAATATTTTAAAGAAAGATACTTTAAATGTCTCACCTGTAATCCAGGAATAAATCGAGTGTCCTTTTCAACCACCAGAAGGGTAGCAATATTGGCATTGAGAATGGATCTAGTGATTCCCCCTGGCCCAGGGCCCACTTCATAAACATAAGCACCTGTCAGATTTCCAGCTTTCCTCACAATTTTATCTAGAAAAAAGAAAGTTTTAGTTTTCTTGATTATTCTAGCAAATTTCAAAGCATGAATTAAAGAGAAAATAATCCATAAAAAATCCTTACCAGCTACTGCAAATCAACTAATCCTTTCTATACACTCTTAATACTTGATTACTTAACTCTCAACCTAAGCCAATATATAATCATCATTTACTATTCTATCAGACTATTTAATTTCACCAGCTCCTTAACTGAAATAGATTATGGCAAATTTCCTTAAATTAAATTTAGCTAATATTGTATTTCTCCATTAAACCAATCAGTTTCTAGGACTTGGTTGAAAGGCACGTAGCACTTTTCTGCAGATACTGAGCATCAAGTATTTGAATCAAGACACTTTCTTATTAAGAATCTTCAAGGTTCTAAAGCCAGAAGTGTAAGCAGCTTCCAATTTTACCTACATACATCTATTTCATAGTCAGTATGATGATAGCAACAAACTTCTAGATCACAGGACTCTAAGATAAATTTGAGTCCTTGGTCATTTTCAGGAAAAAAGTAGTATTTATTACTGGAGGCTTTTTAAAAAAAGCTTTGCAAATATGTACATTAATGTGGAAACAGTAATTCCTCAATTAGCTTAATACAGCAGACCTAAGGAAATCACAGAAAAGCAAAGTACTGATGATTCACTCCAACTAGACACACCTGGGGAAACACTTAAAATAGGCCAGTCTTATTGACTGATATTAAAGTGCGAGCATCTGGGCCTCCTAAGGAACTGGACATTTCGCTATTAAAAACTCCACTGCTTCTTGGTAGTGACCACTGACACTGTAAATGTTAGTTTTGTGCTATTATTGTTATACCTATGCAGCATAAAACCAAAACAATCTCTTAATTCCAAAATAACTGTCATTTAATGGGGGCAGGGTAGAAACTGATATCTAACAACGCTCTATCTGTCAGGCTTTCTCACCTAACCCTTACACACATTAACTCAGCTTTACTATTTCAATTCAATTTCTCTAACTTTAGGTCCTTGTCTCTTGTTTTACTTGGGCAAGATCATGTAAAAAGCAAATGGTACAGAAAGCATTCCAACTGTAAACTGAAGGCTAATCTTTGCTGTTACAGGGCCAAATGCCTCTCAGAGAATAATTATGCACTAAGCATTGCAGAGTGAATTTAATATTCTTCTTTTTTTTAATGGAAAGCTGTGAGTAGTCAAGGCAGTGGCTTCACCTTCAGGTACATTCAAATACAAATGAACATTAAAAATGCAATATCAAATCAATCTTGGCTTGCTTCCACCTGACACAGTCTTGATTAAGCGCTGACAAGTAACCTCCACTCACTTTGGTTCCCACAGGAAAAGTGGATACTATCCAGATTAGAATCTGGAACTTACTCCTGAAGATGAACAAAAGACATGAGAAAACATAAATAAATTAAGGAAAACAAGACCGTATTTTTAGACCTGAGAATGGTAGTTTATATTTAGCATGTGGTTAATGACTCAAAGAAAAGGCTGGTACCAGTTACTGGTACCAAAAGATTAGGATTGGGCAATCTTTAAAGTGTAACAGGTTCCCTTTCCAATTAAAAGATGAGAAAATATAAACTATTTTATTTTACTCAAAGTAATATTGCTATAGACAGAATAAAGGCTTTATGTCCAAAACATAAAATAATTTACTTATCCTTTGTGGACCGTGCATTATTTACCAGAAACAGACTTTTTGGGTATGGCTTACAACTTTTCTTTTAAACTTCTGAAGAATATCCAAGTAGAATGAAATATGAGAACCTCAAAAAATTAGGTACTCCAGCAGATAACGAGTGCACATATTTGTAACAGATTCTATTCTTGCAATATTATCATTTAGACGCAATCACTGAGAAATGGCGGTGGTAGTGAAGTCAATATACATACTTGTCAAAGCTTATCAAATTATGCACCTCCAACTGGTGAATTCCACCATATACAAATTTTACATTAAAAATGACACAAGAGAAGACGTAGGAAAGCAAACTTACTAAAACGTAAGCCCCTCCAAGAGACTCATATTCACTCCTACATAGTATTCTAAGCATTAGCACACACTAGCCTGCGCAATATTCATTTACTGAATATTTGCACCTTTGAGGTTCTCTTAAAGTCAACAGGAAATTAAGTTGAATACTACGAGAATTATCCTTTCTAAGTCAATAAAATCTTGGCGCTAACTTAAATCCTAGGAACTATAAATCTTCAGATGAGCCAATCTGGTTAGCACGTGCGGTCCCATTTTTCGTGCCTGACTTAAGAGTGACCGAGGTTTCCGTGCTCACAACTTGACTTCGCGGGCAGGTGCACCTTCCCCTGGCCTTCCCAGCCTGCACACCGCCTGGCCTTCGGTGCCCAAGGCTACACACCCCGAGGTGCGGGCTGAAAGATAAGCGACACATTTCACGTGTGTGTCCGGGGTGGAGGGTGGGCTCCGGAGTTTAGCACAAAGCCAAAGAAGGACGTGACCAAACGCCCGTCGCACCCCAATGCTTGGCTCCGAGCACCCGCCCGCGGGGTCCGCGCCAGACCGCCGGCATACGCCCCCAAGGGACCCCCGGGGAGAACTGGGGCGCACTGACAACGCATCCACCTGTCAGCCTCAAGTCCAGGAGAAAATTCTGGGAAAGCTGCTTCAATGCCTGCAGTCTGAACAACTTAATGATTTCTCGAACGGTAGGCAAGGGCGGGAGCCGGAGAGCGCTGACTTTCCCGGGGGCAGCCATCTGCCCGGAAAGCGCCCGGGCCCCGCGCGGGCCTAGCCACAGACTTCGCCGATCATCCGGTGTGGGAGGCGCCTCGGAGACGCTGACCCACCTCCAAGCCCATTTTATTGGTTGGAGGCCCGCTACCGGATGTGACGAATTCGGACTGAATATCCGGTAATTGGGAGCGGTGCAAACTGGGTGCTTGGAGGTTTCCGCAGGGGCCTGCAGTGGAGAACCGTAGGAGGAGGGGTTCCTCGAGAGCGGCCCCGTGGGCGGGGCCTGAAAGAATTGGTCGCGCTCCTTTACCGGCTGTGAGGAAGGGCCACTCGGACTTTTGGACATACTTTTGTCTATTTGTGGACAGAAGCGGGTTAATAACTGCTGTTTTGTTTTACTGTGGGTGTGCTAGAAACCTCCGTTCTGCAAGTGCTGCAGAGAGTTTACCTAACTTCTCTTAACCTCAGCTTTTGTTTCTCATCTGCTGAGAAATTGTGAGGCTTAAAACCCAGAGTGCATCAGGTGTACGAATTCAGAACCTAGTGCAGTGAATGGCACCTGGTAGGCTCCAAAGCAGTGATTACTATTGCTATTAAAATGAATATTTGGCAGACAAATGTGATTCAAAGTTAAGTCGTTTCAGTAGAGCCTGTTGGAAAAGCATCACTAGAATGCGGATCTTCTTACGCTTCAGTGCATCCAGTGAAGGAGAAAACCCAGTTTTTGCTTATGCTAAATTAACCAAAATTTAACCTGAGGATACCTCCGCTTTATTTGTGCTAACAAACAGCTGTTTCTGCTGATTACACCAACCCAGCTTTAGTCAAGTGCAAGCACTGGTTGATTCAAGTAGGGCAAAACACCTACCCGTAATCTATTAAACTGACTTTGTACCTCACTTCCATTTTCTATGCATAAATGCTGCCCCCACTATGTTACTGGCCAGAGTTCTTTGAATTTGTTTTGGCTATGATAGCTGCCCAATTTTAGAATATTTAATCTTTCTACTACAACCCTAGCCCTTTATAGCTTGTTTTTGAGACAGGGTCTTCTTGCTGAATAGTAAAATTGCGCAGGCTGGGGTTGAACTTCCCAAACTCCTGCCACCTGGGAGTACAGGTTTGTGCTATCTGGCTAGTTAAATATATATTTTTTCCAACAGTCATGTAAAATAGGACAAGTATTACTAGCCTTAGTCTACAGCAGAGTAAACAAAAGCTTAGAGAGGTGATATCACTTAAATTTACAAAGCTATAACATGATGTAATGCCCAATGCAAGTTTCCTGAGTTCTTGGTGGTTACTCTTGCTTTAACAGTGCTTGCATAATGTGTCACTCCATGCCACATGTCACTATGTTTATCCTAACAAAGTTTCCTTAGTGTTCTTTCAGCCTCCAAGTACTACAGCTTCTTTTTTCCTTCTCTCAGAGCAGTAACTGGAAAGCTAAGGATGAAAAGGGAGAAAATAAGCATAATTGTGTTTATGAAGAGCTAACATTCATAGAGCCTTTAGAAATGTGCCGGCTTTACAACTGGCACAACTGAGTGTTTTACAAGGATTATCTCATTAATTGTTATAATACAGAAAATGACTTCATTCTATTATTGCAGATTTTAAAAGATAAAGTAAGGCTTATAGACATTCAGTAATTTGCCCTAAGTTGCACATCCATAAGTGATGGTGTCAGGATTTGAATCTACACAGTTTAAAGCCTGCTTTTTACACAATACCATCAATATACAAAGGTTATCTGATTTGCCTAGGACTGTTACATGCCAAATATTGAAAGAAGACTCAAATATAAATTTTGTCTTCTAATTGTACCAGAGAAAACAAAGCATATGTATGTACGTGTGTGTGTGTGTGTGTGTGTGTGTGTGTGTGTGTGTGTGTGTGTGTATGCCTTTTGACAGGCAAGACAATTTCCAAATTTGCTGCTATTCTTGTTTTTATTTTCAAATTGCTGTATAGATTACAAGTGGATCATAAAAATTTATGTCTTGAGTAATACTTTTATTAAGCTAGTAGAAAGCCAAATAACTGAATACGATGTAGAAACTTCGGGTAATCAAACATAGTTCCTTTAGAAAATAGAAAAATGACTCCCATAGTGGTAAAGTGATTTGCTCCAACTGTCATTGATAGGTGAAAAGCTTAAGCTTTTTTACAGGACACACTGACCACAACAAACTATGTAAACAAGATTTGTATCCTTATTTTTGTTCGTTTTTTGTAGTATTGGTAAATGAACTCAGGACCTCATACACACTAAGCAAGTGCTCTACTAATGGGCTACATGCCCAGCATTTTATCTTTATCTTTATCTTTCTGTGAAGAAATAGAAAGTAGTGTCATTTGACATGCACGGGGTCACACAGCAAAGATGACCTGAATTCTGCCTTTTCTGAGTTCCTATCACAATAGCCACACCCCTTCAGTATTGTAACAAGTTAAATTGTTTTAAATTAACTTACATTAATTTTGTTATTTAAAAACACAGAATTGTTAATCTAAGTATAAGCTCACCATTTTCATAGAACTATTTAAAATACAATTACAATAAACTTACGTAAATCTCCAAAACCAATGAAAATGATCTTACTAGTTTACACGATGACTGATGTTGAGTCATGCTTCTTACTGTTGTCATAATGTTTTATTTAAGCTCACCTCATCAGCGCTAGAGTGTGCTGTGTAATAATTGAGAGTTCTCATCAGTTTTCTGGATTTAATCTGTTACCAAGTCTTTCTTCAAAAATTTTTGTCATTGTCACATGGGAGCACATGGAAGCTACATGTTAGGCCTGCTTGTGTCTGTTTCCATTAGCTTGGAAACAACTGAAGTTGAATCATGTGGTGTCATAGCTAGAATGAATGCGTACACTGAGTGCAGTCATCCAAAGGATAGTCAGATAATCTAGAATATAATCGCACAAACTTAAAAAGATTTAAAGTCAACCTTAAGTAAACCCAAAAGAACAAAATAACAAAATCACACTTACCTGGAGAATGGGTAGATTCCTGCACATTTCTCTCCAGATCTAATTAGTGATTCATGATCACAAACTATGCTATCTTTAGTAATCTTCATTTGTGAGATTGTAGCCTGTCATTTAAAAGCAGTGTCCCCTGTGACTTATTTCTCTTCACAATTCTGCATTGTAGGTTCACAAATAATCACTGACCCCACTCACTCTCACTGTGCTAGTAAGTGATGGAACTGAGTGTAGAATTCAGATTTTAAAAAATTTTACAGTGGTTTTTACACTATGCATTAAATACTTACTGAATTAAATAGAGAAATTCCATCTTAGGAAAGTCTTCCAAGACTTTAATAATTCTTGAGATCTAATTTTTATCATCATAAATATCTGATTGTGGGTCTTTTAATTTCAGAAAATTATGCATAACTCCCTGCAAAATTTTATTAAATCAGCAGGGGGTGTTTTAGTAATATATTTCACATATTAATACAAACAACTTTATCCCTTAAAGAGAAGTATGCAGTTTCATCATTTTGAGGCTTTGAAGTATCTGCTTCATCTAGATATAGATTTTAATATGCTAAAATATTATAATTAAAGCTGAAATTACTAGCTCCACCTACCAGCAAAGATGAAGAACTACAAATGATTCATCCTAAACTATAGCACAGAAATCTAATGTGCATAAATCACAGAATAGCTATATAGAAAAATTACTTATTATTTTAGTGTTTATTTTAATGAAAATGCATGTGTGACTTTATTTGATATAAGTAATTTAGTGAGAAAAGTACTAATTCTAAAAGATTGTCATGATGCAGTTTCCTGAAAGAGACCTGGAAGCCACAAAGAGCAATATCTTCCTGCCATGTGGGAATTTTTCAGAGAAAATTAAATGTGGCTGGAATTGCCAAATTGAACTTTATAAAATGTCTATTATGGTACGTAAAGTGCCCTTTTCTGATAGCATTTTATAATTCTGTGTAATGTGACTCATGCTCTAGAGAAACATTAAGGCCTGCGTTTTTGCACACATTTTTTTTCTTTTTATTAAATAGCTCTTTGATGCCCACTGTTCACAGTGAAATCCGGTGACCTACCTAGAGGGAAGAAGGAAAAAACATGATAATTCTGAGCAGACAGACCAAATGCTAATTCTATGGGGACAGACGCTGGGAAACTTATAGCAAGCAATGGAGGCTAATTGCCTAAGGGAGTCATGTAACTGTTATGCTATTTTTTAGTGTGGGGTTTATCACTATTTCATACATTATTTGAAAATCTTCCTGTTTCCCCTAAAGATTTGTGAATTATTGTCAGGTATGCTAAGGAGGTACTGAAGATGGGCTGCTCTTTGACTCAGGGTGACTCAGGAAGCACTGGGAGGTAGGGATTTTCCCCCCTATGGAGCAAAGCACACCTTTTTTTCGGTGAATAAGCAGAAAGTCAGTATGTGTTAAAGGCATTACAGAATATTAGCCTTGATGATATGATCTGCTTATTAGTTTAAGCCTCAACACTTAATTGACAAATTTCAGAATAAATAAAGCTATGAATATGAGTGCATTTTCAAGAAAGATTTTTCCATGTGCTTTAGAAGTGATGTAGAAAGAAAATGCTCTGTGAATAGGGGGATCTGAGTTCAGTGAATAAATGGAATTCCTTGATCACCCCCCCACCCCCAGCAAGCAGAAGTCTGTGGGAAGGCTACTTATCCCCTTCGATCCAGTGACACCCCTCCTGGGAATATATCCAAAAGAGGCCAAAACAACACACAACAGAGATATATGTATACCCATGTTTGTAGCAGCACAACTAACAATAGCTAGAATATGGAAGTCACCGAAATACCCATCAACAGACCAATGGATACACAAACTGTGGTACTCACACACAATGGAATACTACACATCTGTAAGGTCCAACAGCGTGGAGGTTTTCACAGGCAAATGGAAGAAACTTGAGAACATCATGCTTAGTGAAGTGAGTCAGAAGCAGAAGGTGAAACATCGAATGGTCTCCCTGATATGAGAGACCCAGATCACATCTCTTATGGAACTTAAAATGAAAAACAAAGTGAAACAAGGGCTGGGAGGGAGGGGTGGGAAGGGGGAGGGGCAAAAGGAGAGTGGGAAAGTCCTTGTCACCTTGACAAGATACCTAGGTGCACAAAATGCTCAATTCCATTGTAAACCTTAAATTTTGCGCTTATACATATCAATAAAATGTAGGGGGGGGCGGGGAATAAGGTCATAACGACTCCTCCCTGTGTTCCAGGCCGCCATCCTCACCCATCTGTACCTCATGCCCTGAAGATAAACGTACATTCTTAGGCCTGGGGCTGGTCGTGGCGCCTGTGTGCACACAGCCAGGTCTGTGCTCTGCGTCCTTCTATACAGCTCAGTGAGTGGGAACACATCTCTAGCATCTGGTTGCCAATTACTTTAATTGATAAAGGTAAAGTGCCGATAAAAAAAAAAGGTAGGTAGCCAGGCTCAGCTGTGAGCAGGGGTGCCAGAGCAGGCTTGGCGTCACTTCTCATTTGTCTTTCAGCGCTCCCTGGTGACAGTGCCTTCAAACTGCTGTGGGACTGTCATATTCCTCTGCCCCTCTGGCCTTCCTGTCTCCCAAATCACTAAAAACCAACACTCTGTACACTGTTGCCCAATTTAAATCATCATTCCCCTGGTGATTTTTAGTTACTGGACTAAATGACCTAGAAGATGCATTTGCATTACTTCCTAGTGGTACTATATTTGCCACAGGTTGGAAATTAGAACCGGGAAGACACTGGCCAAGAGTTTACTGTGGTAGCTTCCTTTCTTCACTTCCATGAAAGTCTCTGCTTGCTCCATTGCTATTTCAGGTGTTAGAAGTCAGACAGGGGGAAGAGGGAGCAGCTGCTGTCAAGCACTCTCGCAAATGTAAAAGCGTAAGAAGAAAGGAGACTTTGTGGCTCTTTGCATTCAACGTAGCCCACCTGTGTCTCCTACTTTAAATAAACAAGAATGGAAGTCAAGCACCCCTCGAGCCAGCAATTCTTTCCCGCTGCTGCTGCTGCACGTGCTGGCCCTCCCAGGCAGGTGTGTTCAGAGTCTGGTCGACCTACTGTTCCAGCTTCCTCACTTCCTGCTCTCTCTTCAGCTCGCTCCATCCTTGCTTCTAAAATTAACTAAAACTTCTAGAATTCCAAAAATCTCCATGTTTCCAACTCCTGAGGACACTCTATCCTCATCTTCCTTTATGTACAAATAACAACACGTGGTGGGTTTATCAGCACTTACTAATGAGACTCACTCCCAGGTGCCTTGCCATACTAGCTTTACAACATGCATGGCATTATACTCTTTTACCAATTAAGAAACAGCACAGAGAAGCTGAGTGTTCAAATTGATACAACTCTTTCCTGACAGTAAGGGGCCTTGAACTTGGACAGCCAGATTCAGTGTCTACTTTTCAACTCTGGTCTGTGTTGACTCACAGTGACTCTTTGAAATGGACTTGCCACTTCTACAGCAATGCTGTGTCTTTCTTTCAACATTGGTGTCTGAAATTTCATATTTGCTGTGTGTGTTTGTGCATGCTTGGGATCCCGGCACTCTGGGAGGCTGAGGCAGGAGAATCGAAAGTTCAGGTCCAGCCTGGACAATTTAGTAAGATCCCAACTACAATAAAAAGAGGCTGGGGATGTAGCTCAGTGCAAAGGCCTACTACCGCAAAAACAAAACAAACAAAAAATTATCTTTGGTAGTTCTCAAATTTGCCTTCTTTCCATTTGCACTGCTAGTATCTTTCACATACATTCTTACAATATGTTCAGATCCCCTTGCTCTATAATCCATTTGTATTCTGCAGCAAAATGACCTTAAAAGTGCAAACTGGGTCACCTTGCTCATCTCTCTTTGGACCCTTACTGCATTTAACAAAAAAAATCCAGTTTTTTGCTGTGGCCTAAAAAGCTGATCTCCCATCTCAGATAGATTCACCTTCTTGGAGAGCTGCAGCCGTGCTGGACTCCTCAGTTCCTCCAATATGCCAAGCTCCTGTGTCCCCTGCCTGGAATCTTAACCTCCCATTCTTTACCTGGTGAGCACCTTCCTTTTTTCCATCTCAACTTTAAACTTCTCTTGGCAAATTATGACAAGAGAAAAAATTAAGTTGGCCTTCGACTACTTTTCCTTAAGGTTTTGCTTTTATGTTGCTTCTTTTAATTTTTTTTAAAACAATCTTTAGTGTCCATATTAGCACACTTCCACTAAAGGTTCCATTTTGATACAAAAGTCTCAGAAAAGTGCTTCCCTTCCTCTCTGTCTATATCACTCCTAAGTGACATACCTAAAGGTGGGTGACAAGGTACAAGAATCAGAAAGGATGCTGGAGGTCACAGAGCTGCAACAAGACCTTGGAGGCTCACCTCAGCCGAGCCTTGAGTCCTTGATGGCTGTGGGGTGACTTCTAGGGAGTCCTTAGGGAGAATCAAGTGGTGCTTAAGCACCATTAACAGTTTGAGAGTGTTTATTTCTGGCAGACATAACTATGTCCTATTTCAAAAGTTTAGCAAATAATAACTTTACTGGTACATTCAGGCTAAGTATTAGTTCTGTTTCTGCCCAAGAGATCCTTTTGTGACTTCACTCATCTCTTATTTGCCTTGTTTAGTGCAATTGTTTTTTTGGTTTAGTTATTATCCTTGTTGATTACTTGTTTTTCTCTGTATGTATGTCTATCTTTCCTACCAAAATGTAGGATTCATGCAAACAGGTAAAGTCTACTTGTTCATTATGTGCCAGCCTAGCACGAAGCATGATAAAGAATGGATCTTTAACAAACACTTGGAAAACAAATAAATGAAAATAACTTTCTATGATAGTGAAAGTACATTTTATTTTCTTGAATATAGAACTTCCAAGGTCAAAGTTGTTTTCAAATGTTAACATTCTGGGTAGATCTCAGTGTGGTCATCTTGCATTTCCTCCCAAGAGCACTTGTTATGAGCCAATACCACTGACTTTTCCACAAGTTTATATTTCTAAGCCATAGCTTCTCATGCTCCACTTTATCTTAAAAAGTTTCTAGGTTTCTGTTTCCCAATTAGAAGGAAAAATTCAAACCCCTTGCTGTGCGAGTCTGGGTTGGCAGTCTGCATCCAAACTCTCTTCTAGTTGCGTGTCTGGTGTATCTTCGTTTGTTTCCTCTAGTGTATGCTGAGATCTGCTTTTCCAAACAATGTGCCTGTACCTTTCTTTGTTTGTTCTGGTAGGTGAAATCATCTTCATCTTTCAGGGCCCAATACAAGCAAGACTCCATGTTTAGACCCTCCAGCAACTGACCACATTCCTGCCATCCTCTCCACTCTGGCCTTGATCCTTCCTCCTTTGAGTTTCTAGAGTACTGTGTTCATTTAACCAGCAGAATATACATTGCACTGGGATATAACTTACATAATCACACACAACATTGAAATAGGGCAGTGTGACATTAGGGTCTTTGATATATTTTTTGCTTTTCAAAGATGTATTTTATTCATCTATGTATAGCTAGCCCTAGCATGGTGTCTGGCACACTAACTGCCACAGTGCGCTGATTGGATTCAAATCATGGGAATTGTTGCAAATCTTAAATATACAAAGTGCACAGCAAGATATAGTGCATGGAACACAGCAGCTGTCGTAAGGCAAATGTGAGCAAAAATCCAGTTTCTGTTCTTCTACTTGGTATAACCTCTCTTTTGGAACTCAGCTTTTTAGAAACCAGGTTTAATGGCAGGCAAAATAATGGCCCTCCCAAGATGACCACATCCTAGTCTCTAAAACAGGTAAATATATTAGATGACATGCAAATTGAGGTTATTGGTGGAGTTCAGGGTGCCCATCAGAGGATGTTAAGATGGAGAGATTATCTTAGATTATCTGGATGAGCCGAATGTAATCACAAGTCCTTAAAAATGGAAGATGGAATTAGAAGAGAAAACTAGGTTGTAGTATAGGGAGGACTCAGTAAGACATTGCTAATGCTCAGGATGGAGGAGATAGCCAAGGCCAAAAGAATAAAACTTTCAAGACATGGAACACCTCTAGAAGTTGGAAAATTCAAGGAAATACATCCCTTCTCAGAACCTCCAGAAAAGAAGGCCACCCACTGCCATCTTGATTTTACCTGAGGGAGATCCGTTTTAGACTTCTACTTTGTAGAACTGCACAGAAAGATATTTGTATTGAGTCACTGGGATTGTTACATCTGTTACAGCAGCCAGAGAATACTAGCATTGTTTCTTTATCTATAGTGTGAGAATAACAATAGAAACCTTCAGCACTGCAGAATATGCATGATGTTCTAAGATAATGCACACAGTCGACCACATGCTCTACACATGAAAAGTATTTCATTAATGTTCACTTTCTCTCTTCTTTCTTCCTGTCCCAACACATTTATGTAGAAGATGATATATATATCTAGCCATAAATAATCACCGTATGAGTTGTATGGTGTTGAAATCAATACTCTTATCGTACTGAAATCAAATGACCATCAGGATGTAGTGCCCTTGTTGCTACATACGACAAAGTCAACTCCGAGGAAGCTCATCTGTTATTCTGTGGCTCTTATGAGAGATGACTTTCCCATTTGCAGATTTTTATTAAGCTTGGCGGTTGCATGCAACTTGTTATTTTTTTGCTTCATTATTTAGAGACACTGACAATTTTAACACTGGAGGGTTATTGTACATACAGAACTGCAAATGTTGCACCTTAAAACCAACATTTCCTTTGATCTTACCATTGCTAGTCTTAAAGCTGGCTTTTTTTTTTTTTTGTTAGTTTTTTTAAGATTCATTCTTGTTCTTTTTGGGGACAGTAGTGAAGAAAAATGAGTGATTTTAATTAAGCAGAAAGGTTTAGGGAGCAATCATATAGAAAATCAAGTAGAAGAACAAAATATAAAATCAAGTGATCATTAGAAAATATTAAATTATATTATGAAATATACATGTGTTGTGATGGAAAATTCTATTATTTTACATGGTCTGTAAAACAGTTTGCTCAAGAGTGTTACGAATGGGAGTGGCTAGGCAGAGCAAAACGGAAATGCTGGCTTAGAGCTATGGTTTCTGCAGTTGTTCAGTTATACTGCATTATGTTTTATTATATCTGTCATATTAATCATATCAGCCTTAAAATATGCCTGATATATACCATATCATATCATATCACTATTTATATACTATTTCTGAGTTAAATAAGCTGTTGTAGCTTTTACCCAGGATACCAATCCTGACAAACTATTATTTAGAAAAAAACGCCTCCTAAACTTAAAACGAAAAACAAAGTGGAACAGGGGGGTTGGGTAGGGGAGGAGGGAGGGATGCTAGGGCAGGGGGAGGGACAAAAGGAGAGTGGGAAAGCCCTTGTCACCTTGACAAGATACATATGTGCATAAAAGGCTCAACTCCATTGTAAACCTTAAATTTTGCATGTATACATATCAATAAAATGGGGAAAAATTTTAAAAAAGAAAAAAACACCTCCTAAATTTTAATGAATTTAGAAATAATCTGCTGCAAATTCCTAAACTGAACTCTGATTAGGTGTCCCTGTCACTTTTATTCTCTTGTGCTTGCATCTGCAGCCATTCCCTGTATTCTTCTTCCATATTTTTCAAATATTTTAATTATGACCAACCATAAGAATACCTTTTATGGTAACCTTATACAATCACTTACTCACACATAGAATTTTCATAAAGCCACTCTAAATGTGGTGTCCTCTGTTTTCTAAACTAGTCTATTATAACATTCTTTAAAAAATGACCATTACAATCCACTATATTAATTTTTACTACTTTATAATAGGCCTTGACCTACAATTTGTAAAATACTGTCTTCTTTTTTTAAAAAAATCAGTCTCTAAGTCTACCGAGTAGGTCATGGTACACTGACCTATGGTCTGTGCCATTTTCCCTTCATCACAGTGACAATCTCTCTTAAGACTTATTTATTTGTTTAAGTCTGGGAACGGCTACCAGTGCAGGTCACTAGTGAATGTGGCAAGGGGGATTCTTTTCCTTGAATGAATGTGTGTACTTTCAGTTTTTGTAAAATATAATGATTTGTGTCATGTCTGAAAGACCATATATTGCTTTCTCATATGTGTTGTTTTTTTGGTGAGGGGTATCATGGTACATATCCCTTTCTGATATATTAAGCAGAGAATAGAATATTTTCCTTCTTTTATGGTACAGGAAAAAGGCCTAGTAGATCTCCTTTACTGTGAGAGGAAGCTTTGAAAAGAAATACCTTGAAAGCATATGCAAGTTGGGAGGTACTCTTTAAGAAAAACAGTTCAAATTATAAATACTAAATATCCAAGCAAATATTTATTTGTGATAAGAAAGCAACCACAAGAAATGACAAATAACACCAACATCAAAACATCAGGAGAAGACAGAAAGAAACAAACAACCAGTCTATTTCAGACTTCTTTGATAAAATTTCTTTTGCATTTTTGGAAGCAAATACTGAAGTTAGATATTGATATGCTGATGTTTTGGGATTATCATTTTTAGACGGAATAGAAGGATGATCTAGGCTTACTTCAACCAGGGCTGATTAAAATTTGTTTTTTTAATTTTTGATAATTTAGAAACATTCTTACAGTTTCACAACTGAGTATCTGCCATGTCACATAAATTGCTAAGACTGAGTTAAACTTGGGAACTCCATTAAAATTTTTGCATATGTGACTTGTGTTTTTACAGAATTTCAAACTTTTTTGGACAGTGTTGAATTTAAGTAATTGCAATTAATTACACTAGTTAACTAATTTGTCATTGATGTCCTGATTATAGCAATACATTGTGAATTTATATTATATTTATTGATATCAATATTGGATGGCAAATCATTGAAACATTTGCTATTTTCCAATGTGTTCTATGATTCATTTCAGTTTATTAACTGAACTACCAAGTGCTTCATAAGCTTATCATTACTTTTCCTGTGTTCTTACTTAGCGCCTGCATTTGCAGGGCGGCGTCTTTGTTACAATTTACTTCCTGCTATAGGAATAAGTTCTATTGATTTTGTTGCTCATTTTGTTGCTTTTATATTTTGTTCCATTACTTTAAATTCAATTCTCTCAATTTTTAAATACATAATTTAAAGGTAGTTGAAAGTACCTTCTATATTTACCCAAATCAGAAGTCTATAAATTTGCATTTGTTTTTCTGAGACGCTACGCAACATTTTCTAAAATCTCCCTTATAATGTGTATTCCTGAGGACCTTTCCCCTTAGCCAGACTCCCTGAGGTGCTTTTGCTATGAGAATACAGTCTGGAAAGAAAGAGTGTTCTTGACTGTTGGTGTTTCCAGTGGCTTCTTTTTACAAATTTTATAAAACCCTATAACCATGAAAGAATGTTCCAGAGCCTTGAGAGAGGTTTGTGCCAGCCAAAGGCTTTGCTGTTTCAGTTGCTCAAACTTTGTGTCCAGTCTTCCAGGTTACAAGGACAAGAGCCCAGAGGAACAGTCTTCAGGGGCACAATCATTAGCCACGAGACCAAAACATGTGCTTCTTTACATGCAGTTCTATGTGTCATGAAAATAAGCCCTGGGGGCTGGGGCATGGATGTACCTATTTTCATTACTTAGAGTGATAAGAAATCTAGCTGGGCATGACGGTACATGTTAGTAATTCATAATTCTGGGAGGCTGAGGCAGAAGGATTGTTAAGTCTGAGCAACTTGGCTAATTTGGTGAAACTGCTTAAAAAAAGGCTGAAGGTGTAGCTCAGTGTAAAGGTTTCCAGTTCAACATATGTACTGCAAATAAATAAATAAATAAATAATTTAGAGTGGGAGTGGTCTAGGAGGAGAGGGAATATCTCATAAGTTCTGGTAAAGCTGGATTTGTCCCAATCTTGTCAACTCCATGAACTGTAACAAAGCCATTTGCCTTTTCTGTCCTCAGTTTCCTCATCTGTGTCATGGAATATTGGCTGCCCCTGAAGCCTCCCCCCACTGCTCCCCCACCCCACTTTTTTGAGACAGGAGCTCACTCTGTAGCCCAGGCTGGTCCTGAACTCACTATGTCCAGGCTGGCCTTGAACCTGAGGAAATTTCTGTCTCGGCCTTCCAAGTGCTGGAATTACAGGTGTATGTGGTACTGGGGAATCAGACTCAGGTACATTAGCACTTGCTGGGAAAAGCGCTTTAACCGCTGAGCCATTCTTCCAGCCCTCCTCCCCTTTGCTTCTGAGATACTGTCATAGCAAAAGAAAGGGTGCAGTCTGTCATGAACTTTGGTCCTACAGTGGCATCCTGGGCTCGGCCGCCTAAGTTAACCTTTCCGACCTCCACTTTGCTCGTCTGATAAACGAAGGGGTAAGGCTAGGTGTTCTTTTAAGGGTACCCCTTCTCTGTAGTCCATGAAACAAAAATGCAAGGGGAAAAAATCTGGAAGGATGCAGGGAGAGAAACCAAGCCTGGCCACTGGGTGGCGATCTTGTTCCATGCCAAGGAAACATTTGTTGCCTTTGCCAGTAGTTCTAAAGTTTAAATTAACTAAGCCCAGCGAAGAAAGGATGCTGAAATAAAAGCAGGTCAGCAAAAACCAGAATTATGGAGAAGCGACAATAAACGACAATGCCAAATAAGAGCCATAAAATCCCTGTCGTCGAGGCAGTAAAAGATAGAGGGGTGTATGAGGGCTGTGCTTTGGGTATTAGTTAAAGAAAGATAGGGAGAGGAGTAAGCTGTAAATGTATATAGTTCTTGAAAAACGTGATTTAAAAGTTAACTTTAACATTTGAAGATTTGACTTGTAGAATTACCAAATACCTGAAGACTGCACTAGAGTATGAAAAATCTACTCATATAAAATCAATATTGGATGGACCAAGAAGTTGTATCTTCTGTAAATCAAAAGGAAACACTTCAGAGAATTGTAATCCTGTCTCAATATTTGAATATTAGATAAAATGAACCAATCCGTTGGATTTGAGCTTTCTCACACGATGGTGTTAGCTCTACTCCAGTGTCTGGTCTACTTTTAGAACCTTGGAATGGGGGCCCCTGGGGGTGATGACCTTCCTGGCATGGGAATGAGGGCTATTTCTATGAAGAGAATCAAAGGAGCAATGCAGAGAAAGGTAGAGCCTTTGTCATCATAGCACCGCTCACTTCTATCTTTAGAAAAGGTCATATTCAAAGAAAAACGTCATCTCCCCTCCAAAGCACTGATGAGCAGGAATAGGAAGACCCAAGGCCTTGAGAAAGAAGATGAACAGATAATCGCTACACCCCGTAGGCTTCAAATTATTTCCTGTACAACGAGTTGAGCTCTGATGGTGCAACCAAGAGTAGCCTACAGCCGGGCCCATCCTGAAGCTGCCTCTTCTGCTCGGCTCCCCTCTGGTTTTGCACCCCACTACTCTTCTCCTTTTTCTCATGGGTGGACACATAGCTCTTCTAAAGGTCAAAGTGTGGACACCATGACTTTATTTATCCTGACGGTTTTCTCCACCTTTCTTTAGGTAAAATAGCCATTGGCTTATGTGATCCTCTCCCCATTCCAAAAAAAAAAATAGTTACATTGCTAAGTAACCTTTAAATAGCATCCATTATGCATTTGCTTAATGACACGAAGCCATTGTTTGCTTGATTTCAGGTGACAGCAGCAGATCAAAGGCATTGAGACCAAAATGTGTTGAGAAGAGCCAGCAGAGACTGTATGGAAATAATGCTTAGCATTTGTGTGGCACTTTGTTCCCTCAAAGGAGTTTGCAATTATTAATTAATTATCCCACACAATAGCTCTATGAGGAAGGTCAGCATCATTAGCCCTATTTACAGATGAAGAACCAGGTAACTGTTCAAAGATACGCTGTGTCCCCACCCGCTATACTGAATGATCTCACATGGTGCAAACCCTGGTTAAGCTGGCAGCTAACAAAACAGCTGCCATCACCTTCTTGGATGTCTTTTGTCTCTCTGAGCAGAAGCTATGTTCTGGGTTCACCTACCATCTCTGCCCCCCCCCCCCCCCCCCCCCCCCCCCCCCCCCCCCCCCCCCCCCCCCCCCCCCCAGCCTGGTTGCCCTAGCTATAATTACTTTTTTTGATGCATCCATTGTTTTGTGTGTAATTTTATTTCCTTCTCATTGAATTCGGTCATACATTCGTTCATTCACTAAAATGTAATTGGGCACTTTAGATAATTTAAGGAGGAATATGGAAATGAAAAACAACTGATTCTTCAGATGATTCTTAACTTCAAAAGAACTTTAATTTCTTGATAGGAATACCCAAACCCATACCCACACACACCCTCTTAAAGGACGGGGGTTGGCGCGGGGGAAAAAGGAGGTCGATACTCCGTGGTAGTGTCTAGAAGGCTTGGCCAGTCCTTCCGAGTCATCATGCATGTGTCTCAGGCTGGGAGAGCAGCTGTGAGCCATTCCCACAATTTTCCCAGCTCTCCTGCTGCCTAACCTGATAAACTCTTACTCTGCAGTGTTTTAATTATTTGTGTGAATTTCTTCTTCTATAAATTTGAACTATGAGCAATTTGAAAACAGTGACTATTTCTTGTGGCCCATGGCACACTGTACACAATAATAGCATGAATACTTATGCTGTGTCAGAGGCCTGCTCTGTTAGTCCTGTAAAGAGCCAACCCTACAAAGAAAGACCTTTGAGCAGGTACTTTTTTTTTTTTCCAGTTGAGCAAAAAGAAACTGAGAAAGTAATTTGCTCAAAGCTGTATAGTTCTTTCAGCCACTGAAGGGAATTAATGATCTACTATTTGTCCTGAGCACAGAGATTCAAATGGTGAACAGGACAGATGTGGACTCAACCATAGGCAGCTTAAGGAACACTGGGGCAGACAGACATTAAGTAATATGTATCAATAAATTTTAGGTAGCTGTACATCAGCATGTAATTATAGTCCATGATAATGTCTTTGAAGAAAAAATAAAACTTGCAATATAGAAGAAGCTAGTGCAGTGACGTAATCTGACCACAGGCCAGTGGGAAAGGCCAAGGTTGGTAGGACACACTTGCGGCCTCGGCTGTGGAAGCTGAGCTTTAGAGAGTGGAGGATGCGAAGCAGGCCAGAGGGAGCAGCACGTGCAAGACCGAGTGCAGGAGGGCGCTGCGGTGAAAGCGGGTCTGCTGCGTGGGGCAGCAGCAGGAGAAGGGCCTTGTGGGAGGGGCGGGGCTTCATATCCGGAAGCAATAGAGACTCAGAGGTTCTAGGAAACGCAGATCTTGAGCGGATGAAGAGTGAATCTGTCTGTGTCAGGGAGAACACATTAGAGATGATTTGACTTTGAAAAGAGAAATTGGTTAAGAGGGTGTTACAGGGTGAGGCCAGGGTGGCACTTGTAGAGGAACGGAGGCTTTTGAGAGATGTTTGAAAAGTCAAACACACAGTTCTGGGTGAAGAGGTGGGGTGGGGAGGACAGGCAAGGGTCGAGGTTGCTGCTAGTTTTCTGGCTTGGACAGGTAGATGGAACTGTGTTCAGGACATGTTTTGGTGACTACAGGAGCACTACAGGCTTGAGAAGAAGGGCTCTGGAGGAAGTGAAAGAGGCAGAATTTGAAAAGAATTCTTCTAATCAATATGTGCTTCTTGTGCACGTTTGTAATACCAGCATTCTGGAAGGCTGAGGCAGGAGGAGTACACGTTTGAGCACGGTATGGGCAACTTAGACCTGCTTCAGAAAAAGGTGGGTGCTAAGGCCCCTGGGTTCAATCACCAGTACCAGGAAAAAAAGAGTATTTTTCATTTACCCTAACATGTTTATTATTTTCTTTTGTTATATCAGGGCACTAAAGACTGGTAAATTCTATCTCTCTTTTTCTCTCTCTCTTTTTATAGTCCAGACTGGTTCTGAACTCACTATGTAGCTTAGACTGGCCTTGAACTCATGGCAATCCTCCTGCCTCAGCCTCCTGAGTGCTGGGATTACTGGCATGTGTCACCAAGCCCAGCTTTCTCTTTCTCTTTTTGAGGGAGGCTCCCGCTCTGTAGGGCAGACTGGTTCTGAATTCACTCTGTAGCCTAGGCTGGCCCCAAACTCAAGGCAATCCTCCTGAAGCAGCCTCCTGAATGCTGGGATTACAGGCATGTGCCACCACACCCAGTTTATCTGGTGCTGGGGAATCAAACTCAGAGCCTTGCTCTTGCCAGGCAAGCACTTTACCTGATGAGCCATGCCCCCAGCACAATAGATCAATTCTCAGACAGCCACATAGCTCTTCATTTCATTACTCCAAGCTTGGGTTAGTCCATCCACCAGGGCAGGGACCTCATCCTCTAACTCCCACCTAAAGGCCCTATCTCTCCATCCTGCACAACAGGATGAAAGTCCCACATGAATTTTGGTGGGGACATTCAACCTCATCACGGAAATGTGAAACCCTGTGTTGGCTTGTACTTTCCAGTTTCTCCACATGATCCTTTGCCACTGCCACAAATGTGAACTTCCAGAGGAAAGGGACTTCACTTTCTCAGTCTGCTCAGGCAGCAGGCCTGTCTTCTGGGCAGGAGTAAGGATGGTGCTCTCTGGGACCCCTGGGGGACACCAGTAACTCTGCAGCAGGGGGTCAACTGAGCTGTGTTGCTGATGCTGGCCTCTGGCTCAAACTGTGGGACGAAATCTTACCTATGTGCCTTGCCATCTCAAGGGCACTGGGCCAATTGTTTAACATTTTTTAGTCTCTGTTTCATTATCTGCAAAAAAGAGATAGTGAACATATTTTCTATTCATCTACAGAGTTAGGGGAAGGATCAGGGCAGTTGGTAACCCGTGTGACCTCTTTGTGTAAATTACAGAAAAGTTCCCATTCTTGTAGTAAAGAAAATTTCTTTGAGGTTAGTATGTGATATATTTTTCATTAATTACAATTATGCAAACAAAAATGATTCTGAGTAAATAATATAAATTAAATTATTAAGCATAGTATGTGATTTGAATTTTTAATCATAATAATTAGAAAATCAAATTTAAAAATAATAGATATATAACAGGCCAAATATTTTAATAGCAGTTCATTATGAAATTTCCATAGCAACAAATAAACAAATGCTCTAATATAATTAGCAGATCATTACATAGCAATCTCTAATTCATGTCAATTTAATACTTACTTTGTATATTATTAATGCTAAATTAATACTAGCTGCTACCTCCCTATTCATATCATAATGAAAGAGCCTGTATATTTAAAATGGAACTCTGCCATCTCAGTACAGAAAACAAGTAGTAGAGTGTTGGAATCGAAGTGTGTCAATGCTGATAAGAGATTAAAGAATTTTAAATACTAATTACAGCATCTATGGAGAAGCAACTTTTTGTTTAGAATCTTAACAAACCTACTCTGGTTTTGTAAATCCAAAGGAGAATTTGATGTACATTACATACCACTTCCTGGAAAACTGCCCGAATAAATATATAGCTTACTCATCCTTGCAGTTAGCAAGCAATGTCATAATCAAAATATGAAAAATCTTCAAGGTAATAAAGAGAGCCATTATATGAGCATCTTATTCCAAGTGCTACTCTTATGCAGTGCACAACCTGAAGCACCGTGAGCATTGGCTCTGGGAAAGCGTACGAGAGTGAATTCCATAAGCACTTGGTGTACACGTGGACTGTCATATACTACGTGACCGCTTAGCTTTGATTTTCAATTATTAAGCTTACACCATAGTTGAGGTGCTTTAGGATCAAAGTTGACTCACACCCTACCTCGCTTATCGGTCGGCGCCGCATGTAAATTATCGACGTGGGAAGTTCCTCCAAGAACTTCCTCCAATCACTGCGTCTCTTTTCTTCACCAGCACCCAGACTGCAGCAGATATAACTAGAATTATGGGATGCGCCGTACCTGGGTATTCCGGGGGGAAGTGGGAATCGTGCAAGGCTGGGGCGGGGTGGGGCGGAGTGTATTTAAAGAAAAGGTACAAATAGCACTTCACCGTGTGATTTAAAATGATGTAGAAAAAAAGAGACAGAGGGGATGAGGGGGATTTTTAGATATGAGAAGAAAGTGACCCACACGCTTGTGGATGATCCAAGGAGTGTGAAAACATAGGAAAGAGGAGCGGTGGACAGCGACGCAGCCCCGGCCGGGCAAGGTGGGAGCTGGAGGTCACAGGCAGGGCCGCTCGCACCGGCCGCTCCGGTCGCTGTCCGCAGCGACAGGAAGGAAAGCTACCGCCTCGGGACAAAGCAAACCACTCCTCAGCTTTGGCCTTATTCGTTTTACTTTTGGGAAATCATTTTTAACCTTACATCACAGTAGTTGCGAAGGTCTTTATCTTCCTAAAAGACAAATGCCATATGAACTTACAGGATTATTAGTTGCACACGGTTACATGCGGACAAATGTTTCTCAGGAAAGTGAGTAGAGAGACGAGCAGACCCCAAATCAGGGCGCCGAGGGAACGGCCGCGGGCGCAGAGAGGAGCAAGGGGAGCCAAGGCCCAGGGCGGGAGAAAGAGGGACAGCAGGGCCACCCACCGGCCAGTGGTCTATCTTCCCCTGCACCTGGCCGTATCTTCTGTCCTCTCTCTCTCTGCCTCCTTCTACCTGTACCTCTGTACACGTAAAAACAAACAAACAAACAAACAAACAAACCCAAGATTACTTTCAGGCTCCGTGGCACAGGCCTGTAATCTCAGCACTCTGGGAGGCCGAGGCAGGAGGATTATTGGTTTAAGCCCAGTCCGGGCAACTTAGGGAGACTCTGTCTCAACATCAAAAGTAAAAAAAAAAAAAAAAAAAAAGTAAGAATGGGCTGGGATGTAGCTCAGTGTGAAGGTGCTGGGCTCAACCCTCAGGGCCACACAAAACAAGATTAATCAGAATAATTAATAAATAAGGTAATAAATAATAAACAAGAATAATTAGCAGTCAGATATTGGCATACTTGTCCTGCAAAGCAATAAATCTTCTTCTTCAGGCTGTGTGCCCCCCCCCCTTTTTTTTTGAGACAGGGTCTCACTCTGTGGTCCAGATTAGTCCTGAACTGACTATAGAGCCCAGGCTGGCCTTGGACTCAGGGCAATCCTCCTGTCTCAGCCTCCCGAGTGCTGGGATTACAGGCATGCGCCACCACGCCCAGCTTATGTGGTGCTGGGGAATCGCACTCGGGTACTTAGCGCTTGCTGAGCAAGTGCTTTAACTGCTGAGCCATTCCTCCAGCCCCAGGTGTGTCCCTTTGACAGCTATTTAAGTTCTCCATTGTTGATAGAAAGCAGCTACGGGCATGTAAATGAATGATGGTGGTTACGTTTCAATAAAACTTTATTTATAAAAAACAACAGGTGGCAGGCTGGCTTTGGGCTGTGGTTGCAGTTGCTGACTCATGATCTGAAGGATTTAACCCGCTCACTTTCAGATGAAGTAAGTCCCCAGTGTGTTGGTAAGCTGGCCAAAGCCTCACAACTCAGTAATGGGGAGTCCAGGTAAGAGGATGCCATGTGTCTGGGCATGCTCTCTGTGTCTGGAGACAGCCTCATCTTGTATTTTAAAAAACATTTAATTTTAATTATTTTTTTGTCATACTAAGGATTGAACCCAGGCCTTGCTTTTGCTAGGCAAGCACTCTACTACTGTGCTCTCGATGTGTTCTAAGCATGATACTCAATTGAGCTGAAATTTGGACTTGGAGACACCTTGTGAGTGCTTCTCTGTGGGAACTGGGGCTCTGAGCAGCTCCTGGGGGTTTGTCTTGAAGCAGCCGAGCCTTGCCACGTATGTTTTGGGTGAATCATTTTCCTGATACCTATTACACCTGTGATGTGCTGTTTAAAACAGCATACACTTTTGCCTTTGTGGAAAAGAAGATTTGGTTTCATCATTTGAGCAGTGTCTGAACTAAGAAGCTCTTAAGAGGTCACCTAGCCAAGTGCCCAGGAGGTCCTGGGACTCTGCGTCCTGCTTAGCCTGTATAGGTTCTTGCTCACTCTTTCGTAGGGGTATGACTCTTCCCTGGGGCCAGCTTGTCGGCAGTCCTCACGGCTGTCAGAGTGTCTGGCCCGGCAGTGTCCTTTTGCCATCTACAGGTAATGACGAGGGTCAGATGTCATCACTGGGGCTCCCAGGAGATGTCTGTTTCTGGCCAGCTGCAGCCCTTGAAGAGCTTCCTTGGCTGCCAAGCCTGGCAGACCTTAGAGCCTCCGCCCTGACTTTGGTACCTCTGCCCTGAGTCTGATTTGGGATCTCATGTCACTGACTACGTGAATCCTCAGGACCTGCTCCTTCCTGTAGCTCCTGCCCACGCCTGTGGTTGGCTAAGCCTTGGTAGCAGCAGCTCTGGTCCTCTGCTCACCTGTCCCATCTTTCCTGTGCTTTTTCTCCTTGCTCATTACTTACCTTATCTGAGCAATTCATGTGACCACTGTTGCCTGGAGTTACCAGGGAACAGCACCATGAGACCAGGGTCCTTTCATTGCCTTGATCCAGAGCAGGGCACTGCCTGTGTCCTCATGATGAACTGGACTCTTGAATAAGACACTGGCCACAAGTTCACCAAGTGCTCTGGTCATTGGGCCTAATTTGTGTTGGATTTCAGGGCAGACTCACCCTTCTTGATTGACTTTGCTTTTTTTATCTTTTTTATCTTATTTTTTTGTGTTTATGTGTGTGAGACAGTCTCACTCTATAGTCCAGGCGGGTCCTGAATCATATGTAGACCAGGCTGGCTTTGAACTCACAGAAATCCTTCTGCCTTAGCCTTAGCCTCCCTAGTGCTAGGATTACAGGTATGCACCAGCTCATCTGGCTTAAGTGATGCTGGGGAATTGAACACAGGTCTTCGTGGTTGGCGATAGGCAAGTGCTCTCTCTGCTGAGCTACGTCCCAGCCCTGACTGCTTTCTTCACCTGTCAGCCACAGGTGGCAAGGTAGCACCATGCCTCATGGCGGAGGCATATGAGCCGTCCCAGAAGGCGAATGAGTGTAGAGTGAGCAGCAGAGTGTGGCAGGGGACTATTTCTTATTTCTAGGGTGACTGTTCTTCCCGCTTGCCTGGTGTAGGTTTGTTCCCTGGCTTAATTATGAATAGTGCCCCATTCATTGCCCTGGTTGAATGAAATTCTATATGGTAACCCTACATGTGTCATCTAAAAAATAGGGGTAATATTACCAATATTATTTTCTTTCTTCTAATGTTGTTAAGAAGATCAAATGAGATTATGTTTATGAAAGGCTTTTAAAAGGATTTAAGGATAACCTTCCCTGGTTGCATGAGGCGACAGTTTTTTGTTGTTGTTGTGATTATCTATGTTGGCTCTCCCGGGATGATTAGTTCAATTCTATTTTCTTGGATCTATTTTGGACCGTTGAGGTCAAGAAACAAGTTATCTTCAGGTTAGAGAGGTGTTATTATAAACAAGGTTCCATTAGCAGTAAAAAGTCTCATTTTTTCAAGTTAACACTTCATTTAAAAATACAATTGATTTTTACAAAATAGAACTGTGCTACCACTATATTTTTCCCTCCACTATTCTTGCTGGACTTTGACATAATAAAAAAAGACCAAATATTAGCAGATTTTTGGGCAAAGGATAAATGGTAAAGTAGCTGGTAGGGCAATAACATAAATAAACTGGACATAGAGAGCTCCACCCGTGTGTGTGTGTAGTGGATGTGTGTATGTGCATGCTTGCACAGATGTGCAGTTTTAATGGAACGAAAGAAAGTGCACTTACTAAGTATATATATTTACTTTTCTTATTAGTTTGGAAATGGACACATATTCTGAACAAGAAAGGAAAAAACACTGAGATTGAGAAACCAACAAGGTGATGAATTAGATCCCGAGTAACTGAGGTGACTGTCGTTGGGGCAGTGACATTTCTTCTTTTTAGCGAAACACACCCACAATCCCACAAGGAATTAAAGTCAATCTGATTGTCTTGCTGTGTCTAAGTGTTTGCCTCTGGTGTAATGATGTGATTTTCCCAAACGGAATTGCTTTTCTCTTCCTCTTTATTCCTGAACGACCGGATCTTTCCTGGACCTGAGAGGAGTTGGGCTTAGATACATGAAGAAACGATTTCTTTCCTGTCTGATCGCGCTTACTTGGTGTCTTATCTCTTTCAGGATCTCTGCTGACGCCTCCAGGCAGCGAAGGAGTAAATTTTCCTTCAACAGGAAACTGGGAATTGGAAATGGAAATCCCTATTATGGAAAATTTTAAAAATGTGGGTTCCTTAAAAGGGAAGAAGACGTCTGTGGTTTTCACGGGAGAATTCTCAGTTACCCCGCCAGCCCAGCTTCTCCTGGCTGCTCAGTGGGATTTTGTTTTCATGTGGTGAATTGCACGATGTATTAGAGTGACTCGGAAGTTGAAAACTGGTGACCAGATGGGCTCGGGCATTAAAAATCGATAATTATGAAATTTTACATAGGACATGAATTTCTTGCTATCCTTTAAAAATCGGGTTGTTTCAGACGGCAGCAAGTTGGGTAGAAGCTGAGTAGCGCGTGGTCTCCTGGGCTGCCCTCTTGGGCGGCACGTGTCGCTGCAACCTTCTCGCGCATGGCAGCGGAGGGACGGTGGTAAGAAGAGTCTGTCACTCGATTTGTGCTCTTCACTTATTTAACGAACTGTGCAGACGTGTTGTGTGGAAAGCCACGCAGAGGCGCACAGCGAGGACTTCCACGGCCCCGCGTGTCCTATGGATACACGGAATGCACTCTGTACACCTTCCCTGGAAATCGCAGCATGTGTTCACATATTAAAGGCTCTGGAAGGCTCCTGTAAAGAAGTATGAAACATGTTTCAAAAAAATGCTAAGCCGAATCTATTACCTTTCCTAGGACCAGCTCTGGGCAAGAGGAGACCTCTAGCTTGAAGTGAAGGACTCACTGACAGGTACATACAAATACATAAAGAAAGCAAATTAGAAACTAGGAAAGTCTCTTACCGACCTGTTCATAAGGAAAACAAATCCAGATGAATTAATGACATTCATTCTGAAATAAGCCCTGAAATATAAGAGGTCCTTCTTAGTAAAACACTGACACTGAAAGGAACCATATATATATATATATATATATATACACACACACACACACACATATATATACACATATATATGTATATATGTATGTATATATGTATATATATGTGTATATATGTATATGTGTATATATGTGTGTATATATGTATATATATGTGTATATATGTATATGTGTATATATGTGTGTATATATGTATATATATGTGTATATATGTATATATATGTGTTTATATATGTATATATATATATTATATATATATATATATGCTATTTTCCTATCTTGTGACTTTGTCTTCTCTTGGCTCTTCCTTCTCACTTCTAGTTCATGCCCGTTCTCAGCTCCAAATGGCTTAATCCTTGACCCACCACCACCTAAGTACTCCAACTCAATAAGATCCCCTGTTTGGTCCTTCCAGGCAGCATCTTCTGTTTTTCTTCTACCATTCATTGTGATTTATAATTACATACTCTTTTAGAATTACTCACTCTGTAATTTTCTCCTTTTGTTTACTGATTTCCTAACACCTGGCACATTGAGGACCAGTCAATAAATGTGAGCAAAGAGGTATGTAATAGAATATATATATTTTTATGTTCATTGACAGAAAAAAAAGAATCCGCCCTTTTGGAGAGTTTAAAAATAAACCAAATTTTTTACTAGGCTGAGACATTGATCCATATGTTTTGGCATAAACCTTGCTGACAGAGGGAGGAAAGTGGGAAACCAGGATGTAACTAATCTCGTTGCAACAAAAACAAAATTTCTCTGGTGAAATAAGTAATGGTTTTCTGGTTGGATGATTCTACAACAGAAAATGATTGATTAAAGCTTCCTGCAAACCTGGGCTATGCAAATAGAGCAGGTGTCTATGTATATGCAAAGCTTGAATGTGGTCTTCAATTAATTTTTTTAAAAGTTTCCCTGGTTAAGTTTTGAGTTACACTTCCACATCTGTTGGGATATTTCAATCACAAAGCAAATAGGTATCAGGCATACCTCCTTAAAAAAGAAAAGGATAAGAAATAGGAAAGAAGGAAAAAAAGAGTTAAAATAATTTGCCAAGTTTTTCAGCATTGATGAGTGAGTAAATGCTGAAACTGAATTGTTTCTCTTTTAATTGAAAAATATGGTGCTCACAAGGGCATAACTTGACTAGAAAGTTCACTGGAAGGTACCTACGTGTATGTTACTAACAGAATGAGAGGGTGAACAAGTTAAGAATCAGCAGAGAGACTTTTGATTCCGATGTAGCTTTCCCTGAATCCTGTGGTGACCTAAGATGACCTAGCACTGGATAAGCAGCTTGTCACCTAGAACCTTCCAGAACTCGGGGTTCCTTTGACAAATACTTCTCAGGAGACATTCAAAGTGTCCCAAGAAGCTCTTAGAAAATTGATGAGAAAAGAGACACTTGGTTCCAGGCAACATTTTGTACCTTTGGCAGATGGTAGGTCAACATTCTGGGTCTATTTTCACCTCACTGAGTTCCACTTGTGGCACCATTTTTCATGATCATCTTCTGGTCTTTTCTCCGATGTCTCATTAGCCTAAGAAAGGGTCCACCTCAAGGAGCCATGGCCACTAAAAAGTGATTTCAAGTGATGTACTTAATAGCAAAAATGTGTTCTGACTCCTGACTGCATTACTGCTAAGTTCCCCTTTGTCTTGATTTCTGGACAAGAAAGTTCCTATTTAAATGAGAATTGCTGAAAATAACGAGTAAGATGTGTTCATATATGACTGACAATAATTTCCAAGATCAAATTTTTCCATTATTGGCAAGATTCTCAAGCTGACATGTATTTATTAAGTGCCTACAATGATTGCCAAGGTTTCCTCTAATTCCAAGAAAATTCTATTATTCTCTTCTTAGATAAACCATCTTAATTTATGATTCTATGATGTGGGTATGTCTGTGAATCTGAGTTAAATTCTGTTCAACTGAAGATAATAATAATATCCACTTATAGAGAGCATTAGCTAAAAACATGAGTCATATTAAATAAATTTAGTAATTGTATTCACTTTAGAAATAGATATTAATATTTGGATTTTTAGAAGTTGAAGATAGAAATCATATCCCGCTAACTCTCTCAATGCCTGGGTTATTTCATATCTGAAGAGCACAGACATGACCAAAAACTGGTTATTCTAAATAGAAAAGAAACTTGGGAATACACATGACAACCTTTGAGAAATCCATTAGTGTGAGTGCTCTTCAAAACCCCGTTTCAAGTGTGTTTCCCAGTTAAATATATATTTTTTTGGAAGGACAAGTTTGTGTTATTTATCTAATGGGCTTTTTGACAATTTAAAATGAAGCACAGAAAGATTCTATGGCAAGATTCTAAATGCCTTTATTTGATGTCCCCTACTTAATATGCAACTTGAAAGTGTCTGGGCCAGCATGAAAATGCTATTTGTCTGGCTTAGGTTTGCTGTTCCGAATCCTGACCGTACTTCTTGGGCCCATTTCTCCCACTCTCTGGAACCTGATGAAAACTCCCCCAGGTCCTAGGATCATTAGCTGTAACTCAAATTCTATTCTGAGACCATCCTTGATAGCTGTGTTGTTTGAGCCTCAGGCTGATAAATGTTTAATCTTTTAAAATTATTGTCTAGTGTGTCCTTAAGTTTGTCACACTATTTATGTTAAAAAGGGTATCTTTTAAAGAAAATACACCTTCAGTTTTGTGACAGATTTTGGTAGCTGGGAATTGGATTCTATTATAAATAAATTAATATAAGTGGGCAGTTTTTGAGCCCTTTTTTGAGGTCATTTAAATGACCTCCACCAAATTTCTTAATGTTGACTGCTCTTAAGTGTAGTGCAATAGCATGCATGTTTGTGTGTGCATGGGTGTGTGCCTGTGCACGTGCATTTTCCTCCCCATGCTAAGCTCCTCAAGGATTATTTTTTCAAATGTGTATCTCCATTAACATCCTGCCCTTTCTTCTAGTTTCCCATAACTTATGGGAGTCTTACAATGTGAGTAATGTACTCTGATCTCGTTCACACTGGCGCCTCCTCTTCCTCTTCCTTTTCTCTGCCTTTCATCCAATAATAGCGTCCCTTCTACTTGCTTGCCATCTTTTTTAGATTCTATGTATTAGGGAGAACATATGATTTCTTTTTCAGTCTGGCATCTGTTGATAAATGGGCGAAAGGATTGAGTAGACACTTAGGGAAATGCAAATCAACTCTACATAGAGAGCCCACCTTGCCCCAGTCAGGATGGCTATTACCAAGAATACAAAAGACAAGAAATGCTAGCCAGGATGTGGGGGAAAAGAAACACTTCTTCCCTTCTTTTGGGAATGTAAATCAGTACAACCACTGAAGAGATCAATGCAGAAATTCCTCAAAAAACTAGCAACACAGCTACCATGCTATAGGGTCACTTAAGTACCCATGTTTATTGTGGAATAATATGCAATAGACAGGATACGAACCCAGCCTACCTGTCCATCAACAGATGGGTGGTTAAAGGAAATGTGTGTGTGTGTGTGTGTGTGTGTGTGTGTGTGTATGTATATAAAAGTATGGTGGAGTAATAGTCATAAAAAGAACTTTGATTTGTTATTTGTGTAAAAATGGGTGGATCTAAAGACATCATGATAAGCAAAATAACTCAGTTCTCTCTTAGTCAGTGACGGGGAGACCTTTGTATTCAGTTGTCCTTACCCTTGACTTCTCTCTTCCTTCTTTTCTGGAATCCATAGATGACCATTAAACTTCTCAATGTTGATTTTAATAGAGGATGACTATGTTGTCTAACTCAACTTACCAGGGATAAACTAAAGTTATTTTTAATAAATGTTTAGAAAAGTTGAAAGCTTGCTCCATTTTCTTTTCCCCCTGGTGTGGGAAATGGGGCTGGGATGACTCTATGGCAAGGCAGGGAAGGATTCCAGAGGCCTTGTGATCTTTGCTGGTGGAAAAAAAGGTGGCAGAGGTTCTGCCACGGGGTGTGTGTAGGTGTCAAGCACCGGGAATGCTCACATGTTATTAGGAGCCCAAGGTACACAAGTGAAGGTTGATATTCATGGGCTTACTCATTTCTTCCTCCATTCATTTATTGATTCATTCATTTCACAATATTTTCAGAGGCCATCTCTGGGCGGGTGGTGGGGGAAGGACTGGCTTGTGTGGCCTGGATCTTTCTTTTTGAGACAGCCAGTTCTGTTTGCTAGTTTGTCTTGGTTCCTTCTGTATTCCCAGGGTCAGAGTTGAATAAACACTTTAAAATAAATGATAGTGTTTACAACAACGCTGTTAATTTAGCTCCAGAAAATTCCTTGCCTGGGAAGTTTCCTTGGCCAACGTGGCTTGTCTCTTTCCCCCATCTTTTCTCTAGCGTCACTCTTTTACTTATCTCACCATTTCTCTAAAATAGTATTTTTTTTCCTTTGGCTAAAGAAAAACATTCAAGAAAAAATTTACCCCATGTAAATAAAAATCTTCTTTTGTCTCTAGATGCCACTTGGCTTTCCGTGTTTCCAATACTCTTTCATTTTAGTGCCTTTTTTTGTTTTTTATTTGGCATTGATCTTTCTTCTTGGCCTGAGTGAAGCCAGTGTGTCCCCTTCCCCCCGCCTCATTCTACCATTTGTTCCACGCCGCCCTGTGTCCACTTTTACTTCTCTCTTTTCTTCTCAATATTTTTTCTTTCTAATCTTTTATGTACTCCCCTTCTTACTCTCTTGCAGATTTCCCCAAAGATGCTCATTTTTTCCCAGGGATTTCTTTCTTCCTTTTCTTTGCTTAATGTTTATTCACTATTTTAAAGTCTTCTTAGCAACATTGTTGAAAAAGAGCACACCTTCTGTCCCTGCCTTCCAAAGCACTCCAAGAAGGGTGAGGAGGGATGTATGTGCCTTGTGCCTTGCCCTGGCCCACCTGAAGTCAGGGTCCTTGGGCTGAGGCCACCAAGAACCCATTTCTCAGCCATTAGGCAAATATCCCAGTTACACAAATGTGTTTATCCTCGACTTAAAAACACTCTAGTAACTTTTACAACTTCTCAAAATGCTTATCCTTTAAGAAGAATTCCTCTGGCAAGGTGAACGAGGCAATGGGTCAGTAGTCACTAGGTGATCAAGGCCACTGAGGCAGAGTGAAGACCAGGGAATTTTCCGAGATCGTTCGGTCCTGCAGCAATATGAGGCATGACCAAATATATGGTGACTGTTTAAAAAAATTCCAGTTAAAAATATATTGCTATAAATTCCCCTCAAAATAATCTTCCTGCTTCCAACACACTTATTCTACTACTCTTGCTACCTCCTGAAGCAGTTCTAGAAGTCTTTTGTGTCTTTACAGAGTGTGATAAGAAATCTAGTAAATGCTGCTTGGAGTTGATTCAGGACCTGAAGGGATCCTTCATGGCCCTACCAAAGACCCTGATGTCCAGGACTTCCTGAGCACTTCAGGCCATGGCGAGAACAATGGGGTAAGAGTGTTCAAGGCAACAGGAAGTGTTTTGAGCAGGGGTGGTGGCAATGTATCTTTTACTGTTAACAATTTTTTAAAAATTAAATCTTCACAGTATTATTCAATCCCACCTCCTCCGTGAGTCTGATGTGACACAGTATGTGGTGGACCCAGGCCTGTGCCTCCTGAGGGTCATGGGTGCTCCCAGCACTTCCTCTTGTTCATCTCTTACAGGCAGGGTTTGCTGCCCTGCTTCTGTCCTACCCTCTTCTTCCTCACCCTGCGTCCTCTGGGAACAATGTTGACAACTAAGAACCTGAGCAGCCGCACTTGGACCTTATTGTCTTAGGAGGCAGTGCCCAAGGGCTCCCTCATTCATCTCAGTTCCAGCCTGGAGGCCTCTACTCGAGGATGCTGAGAAATGGATTCCTGACTCTGTCTCTGGCAAGGGAGAGCCATTCGTTTTTAAAAAGATTCTTCTAGCATCTTTGGAATTTTCCAGTGTCTCTTGGGTAATTTTTTGTTGTGCCTAGAAATGCTTGTGGTTAGTTACAAGTACAAAGTAACTTCCTCTTGCTGCTATTTAAATAAATAATTACTTTCTTGTTTTTTTGATTCTATTTTCACATTGCCAGATTTCAGAAATAACCACCCATAGGCACATATGCCTGGATGTAGAGTGTTGCAAATGACAGCTGTTTCTTTGCTAGGTCTTAAGATGAACTGACATAGGGGGTCAAGGGAGTTAGGAGGAAAGACTCCAAGGACAGGCTGAAGATTTGTTCTTTACTTGGAGGCCATAAACTGAAAACAGCAATCAGAGGGAGCATTGATCTACTTTTAGTTTTAGAAAGGAAAATACATATGCATGTTAAGTTATATATATTGTAAAAATGTAATTTTTAATTCTTGGCAATACTTATATCAAGTCAGTATGGCAACAACTTTCATCTCAAAAGAAAAATGAAGAAAAATATCATCTAATAAAATTGGTTTGGCAGTTTAAAATTTTATCAGCATGAAATGAATCAGACCCAGAAGGTTAAATATGATATGATTTCTCTAATTTGAGAAAAAAACCATAAAAATGTAAGAGACATGGAAGAAAGTAAGAAGATGGACTTTGTGGAGAGAGAAAGGGAAAGGGGGAGTGAGAGGGTGGGAAGAAAAAAAAAACCAAAAAAAAAAAACCAAATGAGGCTGATAGAGGGAGTTAGGGAGAGGGGAAAGTTGTGGGAGGGTCAAAAGGGGGAGGGGAAGAGATTGTAATTTTGATGTGATATATATGTGCACAAAATACTCAAGTTCAATGTAAAAATTATGTGTCATATATATATATATATATATATATATATATATATATATATATATATTAATACAAAGGGCAAAAAAATGAAAAAAATTATCAGCAGGAAACTGACACAGAAGAGAATGAATACAGGTGGCTCTTTTTGTTCATGAGGGAAGGGGCTCTTCACTGGGACATTCCCTAGATCGAAAGGCAGGGAGTGGTGAAGGTGGAAACAGAACTCGGGAGCTTGGACTCCTGCTCAAGTGTTGTTCCCCGTTAGAAAATAGCATACGAATTTCTTCTTTCATTCAGCAAATGTTTACCGGCTGTCAAGAACGGGTCAGCTGGATGGAAACCTTCTGCCAAGTGAGAAGACAATGCCATTCAACAGGCTGGTATCGGGGACGAGCTCAGCTGAAGTGGAAAGAGCGATTATGAGAACGCACAGGTTTTATGGTTTCTTTTGGTTGACTATTTGTTTTATGTTTATTTGCCATGCTTACAATATGTGTTTATTTTGTCTATTTCTATCTTGTTTACTTTTCAGGTAGAGTCCTATATTTAGCTGTGTTTTTCCCATGATTCGCTTTTTTCCACTTTTAAACCTCTCCAAACACAGTTCAATCTTCTCTCAATTCCAGATACTTACTAAGTATAGACATATATATGTATATAATATAGATGTATATAAATTATGTACAACATATTATTCTATTTAGATGATGCTCTTATGACAAATCTTTTATTGAATTTTATTCTGTTAGATCTGTCTACTTCTCCAGTTTGTAATCCTGTTTAATTTTAACGAAGATCTTACAGGTGTAGAGGATCCCTTTCAAATTTATTTAGCATGTGAATTTTTCTAAGTAGCTAATAAAAACGTTCAATATGATTTAATCCAGACCTAACCATTGTTCTCCAGTGTGATTCCTGTTCACCACATAAAATTTGAGGAGGCTTAACTCATTCTGTCTTGTTAGAGAGTTTTGCCAAAGTCAAGGATGCTAAATAAATTATATTAAGCGTTTAAAATTTCTTAGAGGTAATATATTAATTTTCAGTCAAATATATGAAAAGAATGATATTTTTACGAGATCAATGTATTTAATCATAGGTTGGAGTCTTTATACAACAATTATGAATGTTATATTTTTTGCTCATTTGTGAGACCTGAGGATAAGTTTCACTATTTGAAATGATTGTATAACTTTATAGTTCTATCTTCTCCTTTATGACATATTGTTGATCATGTCTGTAGTTTATTGGATTCTGAGTCCTCGATCGAGAACACAACCCCTAATTATGAGTGAGTTCCATTGGGAAAACTCAATCTGTTTCACAATGGTGTGTTTTATGACAAAATTTTTCAGGCATCCATTGTGGCAACAAGTGTGGACTGTCTACCTGCAAATTTACTTCAAGGTCAAATTTCTAACAAAGGTCCCTGAGATTAGAAAAAAATAATTGCCATTATATTAAATAAACTAACTTAATATCATACTTTTTAGAGAGAGAAATTTGTAATTTTTTTTTTTTTTTAGTTTTTATGCTCTTAGGAATCTAAACCTTACTTGTGTTAGTTAAGTGATATTCATTATTTATTTTTTGAACAATTTAAAAGGGAAGAACAGAAACGATACACAAAGGATGAGAGAAGGAGGGAAGTAGAGAGGAAAAAAGAACAGTTTAAAAGATGCATAGAAGAGCCAAAAGCCCATGGAGACCAAGGCCGGTCGCATCAGGCTCCAACAGCCCGGAAGGAGGAGATCCCTTCCCAGCAGCCCACCGGCATCTTCCCCTAACTCTGAACTGCCCCTGCGACTGCCTGAGTTGCCTTGAGCTTGATTACCCGCAAGCGAATTGGACTCAATATCCACTGCAACATAGATAAGGTATGATAGCGAAATACACTGAATGTTTAAATTAAAAAAATTCAATAAAAAACACATTGCCATTAAATCCCCCTCAAAATACTTTTCCTTAATTCAAATATACTTTTTTTTTTTAGAACAATAGGTTTTTATTTAGAAACAAAGGTTAGAGAAGTAAAGATTTCCACAATGTGGTGGTGGTGGGGAGGTCCCAAACAGGTTGTCAAATATACTTATCTGATCATTCTTGTCACTTTTTGAAAGCAGTTCTCAAGTCTTGTGTGTGTGTGTGTGTGTGTGTGTGTGTGTGTGTGTGTGTCTGTGGTATGCTACCATGGCTGCCTCGATGTCCTGAATCAATTCAAAATATTTACCTTTTGTGCTTATTTTTACTTCAGAAAGACCCAGAAGTTGCATCGTCCTAGATCTAGTGAACGAAGTAGGCGAGGGCACACTTGTGTATTCTCCTGAGAGGACAGACAGGAAGAAGTATCTGTTGTAACTGCGCTTTCTTTCGCCCTGCCCTGCCCCCTGCCCCATACTTGGGCTTTGCTTGTTTCCAACTGAGCCTCACATCACTTCAGGGGTAGCTGAGAGCCATGGAGGGAAGCAGAGGGAGAATCTTCTTCACAGAGGTCACTGGGCTATTGGGGAGGAATGGTTTGAATGAATGGTCCCTCAAGAAAGCCAGATCCTATGGAGTTTATATCCTTGGATGGTCCTCTTTCACATTTTATACGCCATTTGTTCCTGCATTTGGCCTTATGATTGCTACATTCTGTCACAAACGAATATCATTAGAGAAGTTAGGCTGATACAAATCATATGGATAAAATCATCTATGATTCTGTTGCTGAAAAGATACTTCAGATTTGGGGGAATAGCATGCTTTACAATTGTTCAGTCACATAAGTTTAAGACTTACCCCACTGGCAAGTACTTCATCATAACACATTTAATATATTATTGTATAGATAAAAATAATATTTCATTAATAATGTATTGCTATGTATTATATATTATATGATGTGTAATGTATTTTAAAATGTATAATATATGTGTGCTATTCCCAAAAGATAATCCAATTTATATTCCATAGAAGCTAGTAATTCTCTCATAAATCACAGTGACCTCTATTTAAGCAACTAAGAAATCTTTGGTGCTAAGATTTAAGAGGAGAAGGCTAAAAAAGAAGGAAAAGAGTTCTTTTTTGTTAAGTGTTTTACTAGTTTAGTGCACTGGTCTGGAATTCATTATGTGGCAAGTAGTAAATACCACACAATGAAATACCCCAGACTGCCTGCCTGCCTGCCTCTGAGCGTTGACACAGTGTCATTATAGAGAAGAGGCCCCAAGGATTTGTGTAGTTGAATCTGGGGTCTGTGCAACTGCTCTTCATAACGAGCAGAAAAAAGCCCTGGCCAACCCATGGCTGACCTGCTTGAAGTTTCCGGAGAAGGTCGGCCATGTACGTGACACACTGAAGACCCATAGTAGACATGAGGAGGCTTGGGATGGACAGAGGCAGCTTCTGGAAACGCTAGTCGGAGTCAGTTCCATGAGACACACTGGCTCAAACTGACTGTTGAGGCAGTCCCAGGTGGCCTGCAGGCCACAGGCTTTCAGAAGAGGCGAGGCAATCACGGAAGTGGTACCAGGTTTGCTCTGAGGTACCCCTCAGAATCTCTCCCATTGGCTGCCGCATGCAGCCTCTCTAGCAAGTGTTTTCTTTGAGAAGGGTTGGATGGAAGTAGAGAAGACTAGAAAAAGCACAAGTCAAGATTTAATTACAGAAACAAATGCTTGGTGCCTTGTGACCTGGCCCCAGGGGCTAGTGCCGGCTTCCTGTCCTAGTTAACTCAAGACTCCGCCCTCAGCCTCCCTCCTCCTACTGCCTGGGCCTCCTACTTTGTTCATTAACCCGAACACTGATGACTTCAACGCTTTTCCCTCTTGCTTGCTCTCTTGCCCCAGATCCAGCTCACACCAGATGCGTCTATGCCATATACTCTCCATCATCACGACCTCCAGGTGTGACGACGCTGAGCTCATTCCTGCCAGCGTTTGTTTAGCTCTCTCTCCTGAAAGCCTTCCCCCGCGTTGCTTTACTGCGAGGCTGTGAGGCCCAGAGGCCCAGAGTCAGCTGGGCCTTACCTTCTCTGTCTTCCAAGCTTGGTCAAGCTTCTCTTATAAACTGTCTCCCCTTTTCTCTCCTTTCCTGCTGTTTGTACCCAACCTTTAGCCTCATGCCTGGCTCCCCCGTGACATCGCCCACCCATTTTGCCTGACATACTAATGCCAGAGTCTCACTTTCTTAACAATTAAAGAACCCGGATGAAAAAGGTTCAGGAACAGTGCAGCCAGTGGAATAAAGATGGAGCACCCTGACTTTAAGGAAGAGTGAAAACTCGAACCTGGGATTGTTGTTACTTTGACTTTGGTACCTTTTCAGCTAAAGTACACAGTATCTTAGGAATTTCAGCACACAAATGTATTATTTGTCCTGTTTTATTTCTGAATGCCCAGGTCTCCAATTTTTTGTTTTAACCTTAATCTATTTCAGTTCTTTTTGGTAGAAGGAAGAATTGTAAAACTTCAATAAATCAAAGCAAATGTTAATAAAGATAAAAATACTGTTAAGAGAGAAGAGTACAATTGCATCAAAAAGTAGAACTCAGTTGTTGCTTCCAGAGATAAGTCATACCGAAAGTTAGGGTTTCCATGCCAATGGTGATCCTGGCCAGGGGTTTTGGGTTTGGGATTCTCCTGTCACAGATTCGTGCTGAGGAAAGAGAAAGAAGAGGTTAAAAAAAAAAAAAAACCAGGGACAATTGAGGAACTAGATAAAGTAAGGTCACTGTGTCAAAGCCCTTCTGAAAAACTAACAGTTAAAGGCTATTCTCCCCCGACCCCCAAAGACCCGAGAGAAAAATATTCAACCTGAAGTGCGTGACCTTCTCCGATGTTCAGCCTTATTTGCATTGAGGTTTTGGCAGTCCTCAACTCCCTGGATGCTATGGCAACTCCTTCTAAAGATTTAATGTGGTCAAAAACTCCCCCTCCTGTTGAGTGAACTGAGTCAGTTACCCTATTGGCCCATGACTTCCATCAGTCCCCAACCTTCAATCTTCCCATAATCCCCAAAACATAGGAGAGCCTGTACCTTCCGAACGGGCCCTGAGTCTTCTTCACTGGCCTGCTTCCTCTCTTGGAGTGTGCTCTCTGTCTTTCTTGCTACTTCTGTGTGTCCTGCTGCATTCTTTGTTCAGGATCCAAGAACCTGGATATGGGCCTTGAGATCCTGTCAGGTAGCACAGCTTCAGGAGATCATCTCTGTCCTGGCTGGGCCAGAGGCAGCTCTTTGTTCTAAGGTCTGGCTGCTATTATGGGGGACCCAGAAATGTGTGGATAGCTCAGTATTTCTATGCTGCTAACGAATAGAACCAAATAGCATCTACCCAGGAAACACTGGCCCAAATACTATTTTAATAAAAATTAATTTGAAATTGAGAAAGTCTAACAAGACTTATTTATAAAAATTTCTTGGCCATAAGCAGCTTCCCACAAAGACTCTCTAGTGTCTTCAGGACTACTATGTGTCAGGCCCTGTTCTAAGCCCTAGGAAAGGACAGAGTGGAGAACAAAACAGGCCTGCTTCTGTCCTAGTGGAGACCCAGTTTCAGAGTTACAGGAATTCATCAACAAAAGCAGAGAACTTTGCAGAAGTGGGTGGTGCTCCCCAGTTGTAACCTCACGGACATTTGAGGAAGCACACTTGACCCAAAGTCCTGGAGGAAGGCCAAATCCTGAGTTCAGCTTCTTGTGGGTACGCACCATATCCATCTTGGGCATACTCATTTCAACTATTAGCGGACTTGGCTCTTATGCACACCAAGTTAAAACAAATGAGACAGAGACTCAGCATATGAAGCCCTTATTTGGCAATTTTCATCTCCAATACACTTTCTAAATGTTAACTAATTAATCTGTTTGACAGTGTTCCATTGAACAGTTGTACACGTTTTATGTTCATAAACTCTTATATATCTTTTGTTGCTTTGGTATTTCATTTCTGATTTTTTCCCCCGTGTGTTCTTCCAAGGCCAAATTAGCATAGTTCATTGCTGACATGTTACCAGGTCCATATTTACAGAAACTAGGTGTCCATGTAGTGGTAGATGCTTAAGTGAGAAAATAAAGAGAACAGGTAGAAGGAGAGAGGGAGAGAAACAGCCTTGTTCTTGTGTCAGAAACACCACCCAGAGACAGATCAATATTTCATGCAGCCTCAGCCTCCAACAAAGCCACCAAGTTGGGGCATTTAACACACCAGCTTAGAACAGGGCCTGTTATGCAGTAGGCACTCAATTTTTGCTTGTTAGATGGCTTAACTATAAGCTGAAGAACAGTCATGCTGCCCTTCTGCTCCAGGTCATCCTCTATCCCATCTTCCATCCATCCCTTCCTGCCCTGTCTGTCCTTTCCTCACCTCATTCCTCAGCGAAGGGGATTTCACAGGCTTATTTTCTATGGGGTAAATGCAACTTAATTTCCCCCCATTTTATTAATATATATATATATATATATATATATATATATATATATAAATACACCATAATATGCCATTATATATATGGGATACACAATGGTTACATTGAGCTTGAGTATGCAACTTAATTAAAAAAATTTTTTTATTTGCATCTCAAGTTCTGCTTCCAGAAATTAGTGACTGAAGTCACCATCTCATCATTTTACCACCAGTTCTTAGATTTTATGCTGATGAGTATTGTTAATAACCTAATAAAAATAATCCACTTGTCCGGTAGGAAAAGGCATATGTGTACATAAGTTTACATTATTTATAATGTAATTACATGTTAATGTACACAGACATATAATTACATATAAGTAAATATACATATCATTTAAAGAAGTTGATAAACCTTTTAAAGCCCATAGACCTTTTAGGAGCAACACCTAATCTCTAAATATCTCCGCTTATAGACTTTTTCCTTTTTGTATTTCAGCCATCACATTTAGATTTTGTAGACTGGAGAATGACAGCTATTAGTGTTTTTTGTTAGGTAAATGCCTTAATTGTTTTTATTTTTTTGATGGCTTCTTTGAATCATTTCAGCCCTTGGTAAGATAGGACTTGCAATGCGGGGGACTCTAATGGCAGACACACCATTTTCTTTCGAGGGTGGAATATTGGTCTCTGCACTGTTTTTGGTCTTTCCAGGGAACCTGTGGGTTGTCTTTGGGATGTAGGCTGCAAGGGCGGCACACTGCCTGTTGGAGATGCGACTGAAACCTGGGAATCCGCCACTTTCCAGATAAGTGGCGTTATACAGCGCTCGCCTGCACGCACGCTCTCACATGTGGCTGCAGGAATTTCAGCTGCCAGTTTTCTGCTCCCTTATGCAGTCTTGTGAAATGTTCACAGTTTCTTCTGCATAAATGGCGTCATATTTCATTATTAAAAAGAGCTTAGTGTCATGTGCAAACCCGAGGATTTTATTGCAAACAGTCTCTTGTTGTGTTTTGCCATTCACTTGCGAGTTGGAATAACTTAAGAAGCATTTCTCCTTGCCCGTACTTCTTGTTTTGGAGCCAGCATCAGTTACTGTTCAAAATAAAGCAGTTAATTAAATCCCATGTTTGGTCTGAAATGATGTATGGCAAAATAGTAACAGTGGACAAGTCTGATTGGCTGGATTATGAATGATTCTAAATTAATTAATTCACTAATTTTGCATCTCTTTTTTCTACATATATTGCCTTTGTGATAAGAAGTATTGTGTTATGTGCATTGTTTCTCATGGAATATTATCAAAATCTTCACATTTAAATAGAAGTTTCTCTTAGGATTCTACCTTTCCAAGGGATTCCTTAGAAATATTAAGGAGCAATCCATATGTATTAATATTTTTTAAAAATACTGGGGAAATACAATGTACTTTTCAGAAACTATTTTGCCTGTCTTAACATTGTATTTTTCTTATTAAGTGCACAGGGAATTATTTCTTTGGCCCTTTACCCAGGCCTGTCCCATTAACAGTCTGCCAATCTCTCATTAAACTGATGTGCCAAATATGGGTATAGTGGCATGCATGCATAATCTTAGTATAAAATGTTAGCAAAAAAAAAAAAAAAATAAGGACCTGGGGATGTAGCTCAGTGCAAAAGCCCTGTGTTCAAACTCCAGGGTTGAAAAATAAATCAATCTGCCTATACAACATTTCAATAGAGCCAATATTTTACCCTCCAGGTTTCTTTTGAGCATTTGGGTGGAGCTCATCTATTTCCAGTGATTACTCCATTTGGGAGAGTAAATTGTGACAGAAAGCATTATTGATTCAGCCAAAAACATCTGCTTTATTTACTGTCATTTGATTTTTGTACCTGTGACAGATTTGCTTCAAAAGTTAATTTAGGAGTGAGAATGTCACTAATGTCTTCCTGTATAAACTGATTCATTCTGCTCTTTCCTTTTTAGAATTGCACGGACTTTTTATATCATGGCCATCAATCAAATGGTCTCATTAATTCCCTTGCTATCTTTCTGGTTCTCTTGTTTCTGACAAAGCTTTCATTCCGGGGTTGCTGCCTCAGAAATGCCTACCAATTCTTTTAGCTTTTAACATTTTTTAAAAAATTTGCAGCTGCTCTGTTTTGTATATCATCTCTCCCTTTTTTAATTTTGGAAAATTAATTTTTACTATGATGACTTTGAAAACAATATCATTTCTTAAGTGTCACTGATAAGGTATAAGAGTTTTGTCATTTTTATTGTTGAAGAAATTCCTGCTGTGGCTTATATTTTTCCTGGGATTCCAAAATATAATTTCAAGCAATCTTTAACATTTTTTTTTGCGGGGTGGGGGAAGTTTTTACAATTTTTAAAATCTTTCTCCCTGATGACACTGTTTTTTTCATAATTTATTTTCCCAAATTGTACCATATATATATATATATATATATTCCCGCCCCCAGACTCAATTGGTCTGGAATCTCTCTTACATGAAAATGGAATTTCTCTGAAGACATTTCCTTACACTGTCTCTCTGAGCCATGGATAGAAACTTCTTTCTTACTTCTCAGATGGCTTGGTTTAGGAAGTAGTTACCTTAATCAAAATCGTTCTACAAGGTGGTCCACAAACTCATTGGGGGATTGCTGAAGCTCCTCATTGGAATTATTTCAGATGATTCCGAGACTTTACTGATCTCTACGATTTCAGACTTTTATTTTCAAGATTGGAGTTGGCCGACTATTTTATATAAAAGACCAGATCACAGAATTTTTGCCTTCCAGGTCATAGGGCCTCTATTGCAACGACTTTTCTCTGTTTATGTAGGTAGAAGCAGCCACAGACAATACATAAATAAGCAAATAAGTGTGTGTGTTCCAGTCAAAGTTTACTGACACCAAAATTCAAATCTCCCACATTTTAAAAATGTATTATAAGCTACCACTCTTTCAGCTTTTCCAGCCATTACGACCTTATTCAGAAAAAGGTAGTAGACCAAACTTAGCCTATGGACTGTAGTTTGCCAACACCTTATCTAGATTTTTAGGTATGACATTTTTACTGTGATTCTATCGTATTTTCTTTTTCCATAAAGTTCTGCAACTTGTTTTTGTTTAAGAGGTTCCTAGATGCAAGGCCACTTCCTTCCCGTGTGCCCACACCATATCCTTCCTGTATCAGAGCTTTTGTTTGGCAGCGGAGACAAGCTGGTTCCATACACACTAATTATATCCTACTTCTCTCTTGTTGCCAAGTGTTCCCATATGGTCATTTGGTCTGGTGAGTCTTTACTGTTTATTTGAAGCAGTTTTGCGTAATGGATTGATCTTTCACCATTTCTCCCGCCCACTTGTTCTCAGATTAGAGCACTTTTGTTTTATTATCCTGTATAATTTTTCAGATGTAACCTTAATTGTTTCCCCGATGGCTTCATTCAAATCTCGGACATCCTGTTTTCATCCATTCCCCCCCCCCACCCCCCATTTCTTAATTTTAAACTTTCTGAAACTTGAAAAATATCTTAAACAGCTTGGTGCTGCTTTGCCTCAGATGGCAGCCTACTTTTTCTACATTGGCTCCACTTATTCCCAAAGATGTCCTGGTTCCTGATGAGCTACAGACTTCTTCCTTATATTATCTTATCGACAAATTCAGATTCTGAGAATCTGCTTATTTTTAAAATTCTTCTCAGAATTTACTTTACTTTGGAAGCTTAGACTGAAATCACCTGCCTTATTATTTTTCTAAGACATGATTAAATTGAGTCCCTAGCATCCTCCCTAACATTAGCATTGTATTTGATGAAGGTTGCCATAGGTGTTATGACAGTATGTGACATGACAAACACGGTCAACATATGGGATTACTTCTCTAAAACAATGATTCCAGCTTTTATCTGTTCAATACCATCTCTTAGAGAAGCTTGTTTAGTACAAGAGGACTGTGACAATCTTTGAGGAGTTGGATTCTAGTTAGAGGTAAATTCTTATTCTCACAATATAGGTATTTTTCTTTAATGTGACCAAAATCATATTGAAATTAGTTTCAAGTGACCTGCTTTTTTTTCGGTTTTATGACCTTATTCAAGCAAGTTAAAGTTGTTTAGATCTCAGTTTCTTTTTAAAATTAATCACTTAATCTTTTTGTGCTGTAGGGGATTAAGCCCAGGCTGTCTTACTGAACTGAACCCTCGACCCATTTTTGTTTATTTTTGATTTTGAGACAGAATCTCACTAAGTTGCTAAATCACCCATAGTAGGCTTCAACTTGCACTTTTCCTGCCTCAACTTGGGAGGCCTCCAGGACCCGAGGTTCTTTAATGGAAGAAAAAAAAAAAGAAAGAAAGAAAGAAAAAAAGGATTTTCTGTAGTTGGTTCCCAAGGATGTAACATTTTGAGGCCCTACAGATGACTATGTGTCAGAAGCAGTAATCCACCCACGTGGTCTAATAATGGCCACACTGAGGACGGAGACACTCCCTCTTTGTTCCATTTTGTTTGCATCCTTCAAAACTTTTTTTTTGAAATATAACTGCTATTATAAAAGTATGAAGAGATGGAACCTCTAAAAGGCAATTCAGTCCACAATGCCCCACGGTCATGGGTGACATACGGAACATTATAAAAGGAGTTTATCTCCATTTTTCTCTCTTGCCCTTTCCCTTCTGCCTTCTGCCATAGGATGACCTAGAAAGGTTTTTACAGTGCGCCAATCCCTGGGTCTGGAGTTTCCCAGCCTCCAGACCACGAGGCATTACCTTTTTGTTTATTATAAATGAAAGTTTATAATATTAGTAATTAACCTTTACTTATAGCAGTACGAAATGAACTATTGAATAAGACACGTTTAATTGCTTAATTCTTTCTGAGGTTGAAAATGACTATGTCTGTGTGTACCAACTCCCAAAGTTGAATTTAATTATTATGTGTCACAGACATACATTAATAAAAAATAATAATCATGGGAAAAATAAACTCTTGGGGTTCAAGTAGATCTTCCCTCTCTCCCCACTCAAGCATAAATGGCTACATCTGTCAGGATGTCAAAGAACTTTGAGAATTCCTGCCTTGACTCTGCTTATGAGGAACCACAGGCAAGGAAGTCAGACTCTTCTCAAAATGAGGAAAAAGTGCCAGGTTCCAGAATCAATTATCAGATTTTATGTGTAGTAGTTTTAATTTGAGAAACGAGAAATGCATTCTTATCAGTTTCTGAACACTATTTCTAGCGTTGTTTCGTGAAACTCAATGTGTGCTACTTCAGGTCCAAATTTCAACCTGGCTTTGACTTCTTTTTTCCAATCACTTTTCAAAAGAGCAATAATTTCCCAATGTGAAAAGCCTCTCTTTCTTCTGAGTCCTCAGATCATTTAAAAAAAAAGTGAACAGATAATAGCAGAAATAACACTTTGTTTAAGACCCTATTCAATTCTGGGCTTGGAATCTCTGTTGGTAGCAATGAGAGGACTGAATTAAGAAGCATGATTAATATATTTTATGTTAATACTAAATAGTAGAAATCGAGAAAATGGAAGACTTTTCTGATATGCTTTCGACACTGGACACGTTTTGCATGTATGTCCCATGTGTACATTGCTGTCCTCTAGGGGCGCTGTTGAAAATGCAAACGGGGTCTAGGCTGGGCTGTTGGACTGTTGACCGTCATCTTCTTTTGGCAGACTTGACTTAATATTATCAGCTGGTTTTTTTTGTCTCTCTGATACAGCTTCTGATTTCTCCATAGTCCAGACTACTCTTACATGTAAGAAGCTTCCAAAGGTCGGTTTACAAAGAGCTCTTTGTGTCAGGCAAATTTGGGAATGTTCAGACTCTGTGGTTTTTACCTTTAAACAAAGAAGTCAGGCAAGGACACAGAGGCTTTATTAAATGCAGGAGTAGAGAAAAAAATCCAGGAGAAAGATGTGGTCTTTTGAATGTCAAATAGCCTGGCTTTTGTTTTGGAACCAGTCCTGAGAGGATTATCAGGCACATAAGCTCATAGCCAGGTGTACAGAAATGGTACGCTGAGGACAGAGGGAAAAAATACTTAAAATAGTTGTCTTTAGTTCCTGAAAGAAAAATAATACATGTTTACACCTGTATAAGGTGGGTAGAGCTGAAGTTCATAAAGACACAAAGTACAGTGGTAGTAGCCAGAGATGAAGAAGAGAGAGAAAACGAAGAATTATTGTTTAATTCAAAAAGAATTTCAATTCTGCAAGGTGAAAATGTTCTGGAGAGAGATGATGATGGTAGTATAATCATATAAATATATTTAATGTTACTGAATCGTACTCTTAAAATGGTTATGATAGTGGGTTTTCTGTTGTGTGCATTCTATCACAATAGAAAAATGGTTAAAAAGATGAATTTTATGTATGTGAAAACCATGTAATTGTTTTTAGTTTATTTGGTTTATGTGCGGTTGTTTTCTTACAAAAATTCATCTTTTCAGTGATTCTGCCCTATGAGTTTGATAGGATATCTTCTTAGGAAATGAATGCACTTCTTGAGAATTAAAATTATTAGACAAGGGAGAGTTCAAGATGGTTACTGCAGGGCTTTTTTTTTGGTTGCCATAGATACTGGAACTATAAGATTTACTTTAGCACTTCCTCAAACTATCAAAAAATTAATTACTAAGGGATCTGCCCATTCTACTCCTGCAACACGTACAGCTTTGCTCCCATCTTCCTTTTAAGTTGAAAAATTAGACTGTCTAGGAGACCTGGTGGCAATCGAATACTTCATGGAGCTTTACTCAGAATACTTTCCATCTGGAAAATTTCATGTTGATAAGACTCCCATAAGTCTCATTTGCTCAGTTCTATAAAATAGATGTCTAGTGTTACCAGTTTAAGGAGATCAAGTCCACATCTTAGTTACACTGAGCTATTGATACATCCCCAACCCATTTTTGGTTTTGATTTTGAGACAGTCTTTCTAAATCACTAAGTCACCCATACTGGGATTGAACTTGTGATCCTCTTTGCCTCAGCCTCCCAGAGTGTTGGGGTTATACATCTGTGCCACAGGGCTTGGCTTACTTTTTTTTAAAGCTTTAAAAAGATTCACAGAACGGAAGTCTCAAATCAGTTGTGTTTTCCCAAAGTCCAAGCAGTCCAAGCATCCATTTCTGCGTGACTCTTAGGACAGTTTATATCCTTCTTTATAATGAAGGACCTGGGGCAGTGCTTACCTCAATAGAAAAATTAGTGGCTCTTGATCTTGGGGTAGAATGTGGGGGGTTTATGAAATAGATAGAAAAATTCTCTTTACTGCCTGTTGAACTTCCAAATCAAATGATAAAATAGAATAAAGGAGATGGAAGAAAAGTATTGGTTTTATTAGGATACAGAAGAACATGGCTTAGAAGTGGCACCAGAGGTTTCTACCATGAACCTGAGAATTAGACCAACCTCTCCATCCATCCCAGGCTGCACCAGGCTCCTGCTGTGAGCACTGAGCCCTACCATTCAGCTTTCGCATATGGAAACCTATCAGAGGTCTTGTGTGGAGCAGGGGAGCTGTCCAAAGATGGTGCTTCTGTTTTATTTTTTTTCCTCCAAATTCACCCAAGAGGGAAAGCGCTCCTCTTTCTTAGGGACAGGTGAGTGAGGAGGTTGCACCACACTCTTCCTTCCCGTGGGGGAACAAAGCTGAAGTCAGGAGCTGTCACTTCTCCAAATCTCCTCTCCTGGCAGTGCAGCCTGCTGGTCACACCTGGGCATCTGTGCCTGGGAGCTGAGCACTCGCTGGTCTCTGTGGAGCTGCACAAGCAAACAAAACAGAGAGAGAGAGAGAGAGAGAGAGAGAGAGAGAGAGAGAGCGAGAGAGAGAGAGAGCGCTATATTGTTGAGAAGATCAGCCTCAGCCACACTGACTTTCCTAGCTTCAGCAGGAACTGGAGAGACCTCAGTCCATAGTGACATCTCTACTCTGGACTGTGGGTGGCAGTAACCTTCATAGTAGTGCCAGCAGACATTAGTAGCAGTAATGACAGCTTGAAAATAACAAAATAGCAATAATCATAGAAGTCAATATTAATAAGCATTTATTGTGTGCCAGGATCCTGATAAACAACTCGCGTGCATTATATTGTCCTTTAGAATTTTCTTAGGACCCAAGAAGAGAACGTCTGAATTAGAATTATTCACAGACCCACTGCCTACATCTAATAATGGTTCACATCTTGCTGTGTTTATGTCTTCTTTGTTTTTCTGGGAGTGTTTTAAACTAAGTTATTGATACTATGACATTCTAATTCTGAATATTTCAATGTATAGCTCCCAAAAGTAGGGACTTTTAGCACATAACTGTGACTGTTAAAACTAGTCAAACTTGAGGGGCTAGAAGAATGGCACAGCGGCGCAAGTCCTTGCTTAGCAAGCACAACGCCCTGAGTTTGATTTCTCAGCACCACATAAGCTGGGTGTGGTGGTGCATACTGGTAATCCTACCACTCAGGAGGCCGAGGCAAGAGGATTGTCACAAGTCCAAGGTTAGACTGGGCTTCATAGTGAGTTCAGGACCAGCCTGGGCTACAGAGCAAGACCCTGCCTCAAACAAACAAACAAACGAACGAACAAACAAAGCCAAATCCCCCAAAACTAATCAACTCGATTGTAGAAAGAAATATGCAACAGATTGATAAGTGACGTTTTTGGGTGTGTCTGTGTGAGTTATGGACATAATGATGGCATGATTATTGTATTTGTCAGCATGTGATCTGGCACTACTCCAACACCCTCTTGGTACTGTTCTTCTACCCTGCTTCCTGGCTGCTGTGAGCTAACCAGTCTTGCTCAACTACTCCTTTTGTCCATGATGTTTCTGCCTTAGAGCCAGTCAATCCTGGGCTGAGTCTCCTAAAACCGTGGGCCAAATTTAATTTCTTTAATTTTTGGAAGTCAGATATTGTGTCTCAGCCACAGGAAGGGTGACTAATACAATAATCATAGCATCATTGTCACCCTTGATAAAATTAAAGATTATCCAGTGTCACGTAATACTCAGCTATATACAGATTTTCCCAATTCTTTCCAATGAATACCTCATTTATTTAAATCAGGATCAAGTTAAATGTTGCATTTGATTATCTCTCTTAAATTTCTTTTAATGTAGAAAAGTCTTATTTTCTTTACTTTTCAAAATTACCAACATTGTATTTTTTTTAAAAAAATATGATTTTGGTTTTTCAAGAGATTAGAACTGTTGTTTCATGATGTTCCTTCTTCCATGTTTATTTTATTGTTTTCTTCTGGGGGTCACTTAAGCTAATTCTGTGTTCCCTGTACTGTAACACTTGAGCAGATCAGTTTAGGCATTTTGGCAAGAAAATTCATAGGTGATTTTCTCATCTAGAATCACATTGGGAGGTACCTAATTTCTGGTTGTCTCACCATTAATAAAACGACAAGTGATTATCAGGTTAAGGTGCTGACAGCTTAATCTCTTCTTTCTTGCCTTAAGTTGGCCACACTTTGCAGCTGTGATTATCCATTATTGTAGACTACCGTCAGAATTGCAGCATGTGACCACAGAGTCTTCATGCCCGAGCACTTACCCCTGACTTGAACCCACATCAGAAACATGGCTGACCTTTTATGATGTCACAGTTTCACCATAGCCAGTGGGTGCAAGAGAAGAGGACAATGAGATTACTATTCTGGGTATCCTCAGAATTGCTAGTAGAAAGTTATGACAGTAGAGGAGAAAAATATTTTTGAAAACTGTCATAAATTTAAAATTTTTCTTTGTTTATATATTCACTCTCAGGTTATTTTGGCTTGCAAAACAACACGGCTGCAAATATTCACATGTGCGTTGGTAACTACTTCCTTTCTCTCTGGTGACACATACGTGGGAGGGGGTCCCTGCTGCTAGTGAAAAGCTTGGTAATTGTAAGGAGGGATCAGAAAAATTTATGCCAGTGCTTGCTGTGCCAGTGCTTTTTTCCTTAACTTTATACTGCCTTGAACAATTTGTTCTTGGTTTTGGTATGCTAGGTGTTGTTTTCCTGCATGATTGTTAACACTTTGAGGACATGCTCGGTTGCGTGCCATTTAGAAATGGTGCTCATGGGAAAAGTGGCTTCTCTTTGGAGTCAGAACTAATTAGTTTTGAATACAGGTAATTGTGTAAACTCATGATGTGACTGCATGCAAATGATACTCAGTCATGGAGTTAAAATTTCCTGTGCAGTGATACTTGGCTCACAGATTAGCTATAAGAATTCATTCCTTTTTCATACATTTATTCATTCAACAAATGTTCTATTAACCACATCTCCTCTAGGCAGGAAAAATGCAACATGGATTCCAAGACCAAATCCCTGCTGCTGCAAAAATTCCATGACTCAAATGAGATAACAAGTGAAGCAATTCATAAAGTTCCACACCTTGAGGAAAGCTCCAAAACCACAATTTTCTCCATTTTCTTTACAACATAGTGTTCCACACTACACAGTGGGGAGGTCATAATAATTTGAATTGTTAGCGAGCATGGGTCAAGGGTTAGGCCTACCGCCATGGGTGGGATGTGGAGACGACTCTTTCCGCTAGACTGTGCTTCTTGGTTTGTCTTGTAGCTTTGTCATGGAGAAAGTTCTAGAAATAAGAAAATAGAAGTTTCCTAATTGAACACATTTGAGGGAATGTAAAAAAAGATATGTATATATACACATATATTTATGTACAAATATGTTTCTGTAACTATACATACACATTAAGAGAGAATGGCTAAATTTCTACACTATTTTGCTAAAAATTTAAATCCTTTCAGCAACTCATTTGAAATTTCTTCCTTTTATTCCTAATGATCTGTGGGTGTATTTATTACCCACTGCGGACGGCAAGCTCCTTGAAAACAGGGCTGCTGTCTTGTACAACATTTCACCCAACACAACAGTATGGGCAGAATTTGTGCTCAAGGCCTGCTTATGCCAGAACCCTAATAAAGACTGCAATATTAACTATTCTGAGGACGCCGGGGCCTGGTCAGCATTTCACTGTTGCTGAGAGGTATATGAGGTATATGACTTCCACATCAGAGAAGCCTGCGCACTTCTTTTCTACTCAGTATTTTGGTCACATGTAAGTATTCCACACCTCCAAGCATTTTCTACAAAAGAAGCTGACTGAGCAAACCCACGAAGATATTTTTCATTTTCTCTGATGGAGCCTAATGCTTTCCTATATAAACACAGTAACATAGTCATTACATATGCGCTTACATTCTTGCAGCGGATGTGTGCTCAGCAACACCCCAGCCGGGCAGGGAGCCCGTCGTTCTCTCTCCCATTCTGATCTAAATTATGTTCATAATAAAAGAGTTTTCAATCACGGTAAATACAATTTCATCCCAGCGTAGCATCTATATTCCCGCTCGCTCTCTCTCCCTCTCTCTAAATTCTTTTCCTTTTCTTCTAGGTCACTCACCCTGATATGCATGAGATTGTCAGAACAGCCTTGCTCTTCAGTGAACTCTAACAACGGTTCTAAATGCGTCTCCTGTAACATACCTCTGTGATTTGCGACAGTGGGAATAAATCAACGCGGGGAAGAGATACCACGTTAAAGCCAGGAGCTAAATGTTACATCATGTAGCAGGAGGCTGGGGACGAGAGAGAGCCTGCTTTTTCCTGGCAGCACAATATCTTTATGCTCGTTTCTCCCGCCACAGCCCCATTAAAACAATCATTCTGAATCTTCGGGAAATTGTCACCTCTTTCTTTCCTGCCACGGCAGCTGGTATTGGAAGCTGCAGACGTTGTTCATTCCCTTCAAGGTTCTAAACACACACGCAAAAAAGAAAACGAAGCTTAATTTATTTTAAAAAAAAGTGTCAGCTTACCCTGAGGCTCAGCGCAGCCACCAGGGAGAACAGCAAAGATAAATGCCTCTAGGTGAACTGGCAGCGCCTCAGGTTCTACCCTCACACTGCGGCTCCTCCGTTGGCACCACATTAATCATGCAGGATGGGTAGGCGGTTTAAAAACTTAAGCAATTTTAAAACAAAGATGCACCACTTAAAAAACACAGTAACAAGGCTTTACTTTGTGATTCTTTATAGCTGGTGGTGAATCGGAAGACCATGCGGCAGAAATGAGTATCAATAATGAATCCTCTGGGTGGGGACGGGGGAGAGCGAGGAGGAAACAGGCTGTCTTCCCCTTTCCCCGCCATGACCTTCCCCAGATCACAGAGTCGGGCCAGGGCTTCTGGTAAACTGGAAGCGCAACTCTGGCCTGGCTTCTAGAGGGATTCACACGACAGATGGGCTGTCTCTAAACAGATCCATCAATTCAGCCCAAGGAATTTAAAATGTCAGTTTCTCAAACCCCAGGGCCTGGTGGTGCCTGTGGACTCCCTCCCACGTGCTCTGTTCCGAAGAACTGGACTCGGCTTCGGTTCTCACTGCTTTCCCCCCGTAAGTCCAGGGGAGATGCCCACATTTACCCAAGGGGCTCTCACTCGCTTCCTCTGTTGACCTTCTTGATGGCCGCTTTCCACCCATTGTGCTGTCTCTCAGGTTCTCTGTCTTATGGAAATTGCGCGTCTCCTCGGGGAAAATCTCCCGTGGTCTGACCGTAGCTCTTCCTGGACCGTGCACTTGATCTGCAAGCCCCCTGCTTTTGCACCCAGGACTGGGCCAGCCTCCTACAGCTAATCAGCTGTAGTGGGGTAATAGGTGCAGAGCTAATAATACTCATGTTTTCTTCTGTGTTGTGTTTTCACCATCCTCCGGATTTCACTCTGAAGTCTAACAGAAATGAACGAGTGCAAATAGAGTTGAAGTTCAGCTCCCAGTACAGAGGGACTGTGGCCAAAACTGCCCAGCTCTAGGGGACGGTCAGTGGATTGGGGCTGTCTTTAGGCATAGTCCTAAAAATCGAAATTCCAAAGCAATTGAGGCAAGTGGATGGGGTGTTGGGGGACAGGGGAGGAAGAGGTTGAGCATCCTGCGTCGTTTTTATGAGAGGCTTCCGGGAAATTCTGAGACACATGCTGTGGAGGGAAAAGTCAGACTTCCTTTGTTACAGACATAATGGCAAAGTGAACATCCTTTCCTTGATATCAGAGAGTGTTCACAACCTCAGGGCCCTTAACATGTAAGGTAGGTGTGCAGAATATCAGCAAAAATGAACCTGGGAATGTAATCGCATTAGTGCCAGTGATAAATTGGAACCATCCCTTACCTAACAGAGCAAAAGACTACCAAATATTTTTTCTTTAGCTTTGATTTTTGCAGTTAAATTTTATTTGATTATTTATTTATTTCTAATTGGTGAAAGTAGTTGTAAATATTCATGGGACACCATGTAAAATTTTAATCTATATGTACATTATAGAAAGATTCCATCAAGCTGATTAACACGCTTATTACTTGGCCAACAAATCAATTTTTTTTGTAGTGAGAAACTTTTAAAAAATCTATATTTTTAGCAATTTTGAAATATGGAACACAGTATTTACTGGCGCCATCATCGGTGCCATATATAACTAAAGCTTTGTCTTCTTTGCTGGTTGAATGTTGAGATCTATTGTGCTTTGGATCTGGAATGTTGCCCCAAAGTCTCACGTATTTGGATGTACAGATTGTTTATGGAACAATGTGCTCTTGGGAAATTGGGACCTGGTCTGGAGGGCTGGATTGCAGGTGTGTAGATTGGATTAGAGGTGTGTAGTGGAGGCTTACCACACCTTCCGCACTTGGAAGGAGAAGAACATAGAAGCTAGACCAGGGATGGATCCCTGGGATGGCCTGGAAGGATGTACAAGCTGTTTCCTGCCTTCCTTAAAAGACTAGGCTGGACTCGGCTTACCTTGTCTTGGCTTCCTGTTAACAATGTTGTCAGGCGCTGCCTCCACCTCTGCCTCTGCCGTGTACTTCTGCTATTGCTGGCCACCCCGAGTGGTTTGTGATCTGAAACTGTGAGCTAAAATAAACGTTTCCTCCCCTGATTTGTGGATATTGGGTCTTGAGTCACAGCAATGAAAAAGTAACTAAGATAAGCCCTTTGATCAATTCCTTCACTTTCCCCTCCCCAGCGAAATTGTAAGAATTTTACATGTAAGGGCAATCACACAGAATTTGTCTTTCTGTGCCAGTCTTTCTGTACTTAGCATTATATCTCCGATTTCCATCCCTATGGTCAGACACGAATCATATTCCTTCTATAAAAGAGAGTGTAGTATTTTATTGAGACTAGGTACCACCTTTCCTTATCTATTATTCATCTACTGATGGACATTTTGGACACTTTGATATCTTGGCTTTGTCAATGATACTGAAATGAATATGGAAACACAGATATGGAAATGAATATGGAAACACAGTGATGTCAATTCCTTTGGCTATATGTCCAGAAGTGGAATTGCTGTATTATGTGGTAATTCTAATTTTAGTTTTCCAAAAATCTAGGCACTATTTTTCAAAATAGCTGCCCTAGTTGCTTTCCAACCAACTTTGTTTCCCCATAACAGCCACTCTACCAGATATGAAGAAATATCTCATGGTAGTTTTAAGTTGTATGTTCTGTTGATTAGAGGTTCTGTTGATACTTGTAGGAATTCATCGGTTTCTTCCATGTCATCTAATTTATTGGTTTAAAATAGTTCTTCATAGTACTATAATATCAATTGTAATGTCTCCCCTTCCAAATCTCATTTTTAAAACATAAACCTTCTCTTTTTTCTTTATTAGTTTAGGCAAGGGTTTATCAATTTTGTTGGTCTTCACAAAGGCTAACTTTCAGTTCTGTTATTATTTTTATACCTCTCCTCTCTTTTAAAAATTTCTGCTTTAATATTTTATTTCCTTCTGCTAAGTTTGGGTTCAATTTATTCTTCTTTTTCTAGTTGCTTGATGAATAAGAATACGTTGTTCAAGATCTTATGTCTTTTTGACATAGGTATTAATTGTTATAAACACTTCCTCAGGACTAATCTTACTGTATCCTATACATTTTAGTGTGTTGTGTTTCCATTAAAAAAAAAACTCATGATGTTTTAACACTTTTCTTTTAAATTCTTCTTTGACCCATTGATTGCTCAAAAGCATGTTGTTTAAATTTCATATATTTAGGAGTTTACTAAGATTTCACCTGTTCCGTGTCCTTGTGATTTAGAAAAGACATTTGGTGCAGATTTGTCGATTTGGGGTATTTTTTGTACAGGTTTTGTTTGTTTGTCAGTTTTTAATAAACACAAATGTGGGTCAGAAAATAAAAGAAAAGACATTTGGTATTATTTTAGTCTTCTTAAATTTATTGTTTTGTTATTTGACCTAACATATCTACCTAAGAATATTCTAATATTAAAACCCCCCAAATTATAACTTATGTAACAAAAATTAAAATGCCAGTTAGCAGAAATGAAATTTACCAGGACTACTGATCCTTTCTCTTTTGCCTCTTTTGTCTTCGTTTTCTCTTTCCAGTTATCAGATAATCAATATTCTGAGTTTGAGGCCTAAATTTTGTGTACTTATGCTTGTTTTCTTGTTTATGTGTGTGTAAATGATGGTATGTTCTTGTTCTACAATCTTATTTGAAAGATTCACTCCATGTGTCTTCTTATACAAATTTTTTTCTCAATATGCTTATAAATGTATCCACGTAGTTTTAAATATCTGGTGTTTGCAAAGTATGGTCTGTTTCTTAAATCTACCTGGTGATCTGTTTTTATATAGCACTCGAGCTAAGAATAATTTACATTTTTAAAGAGTTGAATAATAAACAAAGTCAAAGAAGTAAATGTGACAGAGACCAGATGTGGCCAACAAATTCTAAAATAGTGATCATCTGGTCTTTTGTAGGAAAAGTTTGTTGACTTCTTTCATTTTGTTTGGGTTATTGTTCCTTTGTTCTATCTACATTTAAAGAATTAGCCTAGCTGGTTTCATGGGAAAAGCTTTTTAAGAATTTTAATTAAAATTACTTGAATTTATAGATTTTTTCAAGCTAGTGGATGCACTTATGACATTATGCCTTTGGCTTGCCTTAGTTATCTATTGCTGCTTTAACATCTTAAAATTTAGCAGTTTGAGAGGCCACAAATTTATTGTCATATATTTGCTTTAGGTCAAATGCCAATAGTTATCTTGCTGGACTAAAACTAAGGTGTTTTCAGTCATGTCCCTTTCTATGGCCTTGGAGGAATAATGCTGGAGACATGTTTTTGACTTCTCCAACTTGTAGAGGCTACTCGTGTCCCTTTCTGGGTGTTCCTTTTATCTGTATGGTCATCAACGCTACCTCCTCAACCTCTACTTCTGTCATCCCATCATTTTCTTTATCTCTGACTCTGACTTTCATCTTCTTTCAAAATTAAGCATGTTATAGATAGCATTAAGCACATTCACATCATGCAAGATAATCTTTTTATCTCAAGTAAACCATCTGAAATCGGCTATAATTTCAGCTTGAACCTTAATTCCCTTTTATTGTATGTTTTCATATATCACGGATTGTAGGGATCAGGATGGTGCAGGTGATTTTGGGAGATGGGGTGGGAATGGTATTATTCTACTTATCACAAGTTTTTCCAGTGAGTTTTTTCTTTCAGTTAGTTTAATTTTAAGGTCTAAAGCTTGCATTTGGTTATTTTTATGTCTTCTATTTCTTTGACAAGACTATTTTTCATTTGTTTTATGAGTGACTTTGTCTGTTGGCATGTTTCTTTTATATTTGCACTTTAAAATTCTTTGTCCAACATTTGCGTCATTTTGGTGTTGGCATCTGTTGATTTTCATATTTGAATTGAGCTTTTCTATTTTCTTTATATGACAAAAAGTTTGGATTATAGCCTGTATGTATTTGAGTACAATGTTACAACAGTCTGTTTCTTATTTAGGTCTTCTATTTTAACTGGCAGTTGGAAGGTTCAGGTTCAGAATACATATCCTGGCCTACTTTTGTGGTTTGTAGCTCAAATATCAACTTAGCTTTCAAAGCCTTTACACTGCTATTTCAGTATGCTCCACTTGTGTGTAACCCAGAGGTCATCTGAGACCTGGGCAACATTGCTCACAAGAGTTCAATTCTCAAATTGTTGGTTGGTTTCACACATTGGCCTCTTGGGTTGTTGCCCAGAACTTCATACACAGACTTAAGAATCCTTTTCTTTGCTTCTCTTCTCTCTGTAACTCCCTTCCCCCAACCATTGCTGCCAACTCTTTAGCCTTGTAACATAGTAATATTTACTAAATGAAAGAGGGGAATGATTGACAGATCCCTCCCCCTCCTTTCCTCACATCTTTGGTCTTTGAAGGGGATGGCCATGTATTTTTCCAAGAAAATTAGTTGAGAGAGAGAGAGAGAGAGAGAGAGAGAGAGAGAGAGAGAGAGAGATTTAGTATGACAATAGGTGGTGTCTTAGTTACTTTTTTATTGCTGTGACTCAATACCCAACATCCACAAAATTAGGGGAGGTATGGTTTATTTTAGCTCACAGTTTCAGAAGATCACAGTCCATTCAGGGGCGGCCGGCAGCAATGGAAGTACATGGCAGAGACAGAGGTGGAGGCAGCTTCTCATGACATCACAAACAGGAAGCCAAGTCAAGGCAAGTTAAGACTAGTCCTCCAAGGAAGGCAGAAAGCAGCTTAAATATCCATCCAGGTCTCATCCCAGTGATCAGCCCCTCCTCGATTCAGGTGTGGAAGGGGTGGTAAACCCCACTACACAAGTGTAATCCAACTTACATGCCTATATTCCACTTTACATGTCTGTAATTCACCCCTCCAGGCTGGGCTCCAATCCCCCAACAGCACATGGTTCCATAAACAATCTGTAACATTCAAATACATGAGGCTTTTAGGAGACATTCCAGATCCAAACCACAATAGGTGGTAAATGTATAATAAAACAGTTTATATAGAAGAAAACATGCTTAATCAGAATCTATTCATATTTTAGAGAAGAGAAAAATTGGTCGCCTGGAGAGCAGGCATTTGTGCCAGTAAGGTGATGCATTTTGCTTAGTGTTAACTTAGAAACTTCCGTTGCATGTATCGAAGGCCACAGAAATGTAATCTATAATTTTCCTGAAATGTTTATAGGAGAAGATGAGACAAATGAGATGATAAAACAGTGCTTTGGGAGGAGAGTAATGTGGGATGGAGGGGATTCAAGGATAACACAGATGTTCCTTCATGTTTTTAGCTTAAGCATTTGTGTAGACAATGACACAGTTATCTGGAAGAAGAAATTCTGGAGGAAGAGCAGGATTATAAGGTGAGAAAGGAAGACTTTGGTTTCAGATATGTGAAGTTTGAGCTTCTTATTATGCTTCCAATGGTGAAATGGGTGGTTAGATGTATCAGACTGAAACCTAGAGATGTCTCTGATACAGTTTTACTTTTCAGACTTATTAGCAAACAGATGGTGGGTAAGGGCACAAATTGTATAATGTTCAAGAAAAGAGAATAGGGAAGAAGAAGAGGGCCCAAGACTAAGTCCTAGACACGCAGGTGTTTCGAAATAAGTAAATTGTGATAAGAGATGATTACGTTATTATATACGCAATACAATGTTATAAGACATTATTACATACACAACAGGAATCTCTAAGTTAGCATCAAAAGAGAACATTAAAAAAATCCAATTGACCAATCATTTGAGTTGCTGTAAAAAATAAAAAGAAGTTGGATTTCACATCTTAGATAAAGAGTACAGTGAACTTGGAAAATAGTTAGATTTGTGAAGATAAAGACCCAGTTAGTGAGTATTAAAGAGAGAATGCCAGGATCATTTAACTTTAGAGAGTTGACTGACATGCTACAGACACAAACACAAATCAGTTAATAGACAAAAAGGGGACAACAAATGAAATATTTTTCTGTTGTCTCTGTTTTCCCTGTGTTTATTAATATATATATATATATATATATATATATATATATATATATATGACAAATATATTATAATAAAATTTAAAAGCTTGTGCTCAAGAGCAGGTGTAGAGGTCATGGTGCATAGCGCAGAACAGCGGTGTGGCTGGCTCCCATGCACCACACTCCTTTGAAGCTGCACTAGTGAGTCAGAAAAGCCCCAAGAAATTCAGATGAGATTCTTGGTTCTGTAAAGTGAAGAGATAGGCTATTGCTATCATTTCTTTTGGTCTTCTGCTAGGAAGATGTGGATCACGGAGAGAAGAAGTCAAGAGAGGTGACTTTTTCTGTGGGAAGAGAAGCACCCAAGTTTCATATTTAATTAGAGAAAGGACTCAAAGGCCAAAAGTGTCTCCTCATGGAAGTGTATACATTCTTCTTCTCTCACCCAATTGGTTGGAATAAACCAAGGCACAGAAGAGTCAATTTAACCTCAGAAGATAAAATGGGACTTAGCAAACTTAACATAGACTCTGTATCACCTACATTGAGTTTCCTTTTCTTGTGCAATACTCAATCCTGGTTGCTGTTCTTTCAAACTACAGCAAAATGGATAAACTTGAAAATACCCAGGTAGAAACCATGATCTACCCCCAAAATTGTTCGTGAAAGCTTATTGCAGCATTATTCAAAATAGTCCCAAAGTGGAAGCAATGTCTATAAACTAATGAATAGAAAATAGAATGTGGCATATTCAATGAATATTGGTTGACAAAACAAAGTATTGGTACAACATGCATGAATCATTAAAATATGGTAGGAGAAAGTCATAAATGATAATATATAATTGCATTTATATGATAGATATAGATGAATCTATAAAGACAGAAAATAGGTAAGTGGTTGCACAAAGATGTGGACAGTTAGGGGAAAGTGGGAAGTGATGGCAAAATGAATAAGGGCCTTTATTTTAGAATGGTAAATATATTCTAAAATTGACCACGCTAATGGTTGTACAACTCTCAAAATTTGTAAAAACTATTCAATGGTACACTTACATCAGTTAAGCTGTCATAGGAGGAATATATATATATATATATATATATATATATATATATATATATATATAGAGAGAGAGAGAGAGAGAGAGAGAGAGAGGTAGAGAGAGAGAGAGAAGGGGAGAGGATGATTTGTTCTACTAAAAAAATTCATAATATAGTAGAACCAATACCATGTCTGGATATAGTCAACTACTGAGAAGTGTAAAAACACAAAGAGTAAAGGAATATGTAGCAACTGTGTTAGGAAAAAGGAAAAATACCATGCAGAGAAGAAAAATGGAACCCAGCCAAGTAAGAACTGTAACACAGGAAATTCTGCACTAGTTCACATTATGGAAAATTTAACGAGAGCACTGACTTCATAAGAGACAAATCTCAGCCCAGTGGTAACAACCTGTGACCTCAGTATTCTTGAAGGCTAAGCCACGATAGTCGCAAGTTCAAGCTCAGCTGGGACAACTTACTGAGTTAGTGAGATCCTGCTAAGAAAAAAAAGGGGGATGGTAAGATAGTTCTATGTGAAAACTGTGGACTTAATCTTGAGTACTACACACACACACACACACACACACACACTCATGCACACAATAAAAGAAGAAAAAAGACAAAGTAGTAAAAAAAAATACCAAAACAGAATGAGATCAAAAAGTGACGTTTCAGAAATATGACAACAAATCAAGGTTCAAGTGACATCTTTAAAGAACTAATTAAGATATTTCTAAATGGTAAGGAACAGAGCAGGCATAACCGAGGCTGAATTCTCAAATATAAATAACTATAATAATTATAAAAAATGAGAGTTTCTTTCCTTTCGATAACCCACTTGGGAGCATAATGTGTCCTGAACAGATGTGAGGTTATTTATAATTATTGTTTATTCAACTTACTTGAATATTCATATTCATAGTTTTCATTGAAAAAACAGCAACGCTTTTCCCTAGACTCTACCGAGGATATTATGCAACATATGGAATATGCTCTTATTACTTCCTAAACTATGAAATCATTTGTAAATCCAAATATGCATCTGGCTGTAAGGATTTCTGAAAGAGATTGTGCACTAGTAATAACCTGGGAGAAACCATTATGAAAAACAAAAGACAAAAAAATCATGAAATAAAGAACCTAACAGAATTGAAGAAAATGATCCAGCATAGGAATAATTGATGCCTCTGAATTTGAGAAATTGAGGAAACAAATGTTTTCAATGACCTAATACAAGAAAGTTTTCCTCAAGTGAGAAAAGGTATTGAAAAATCATGATGTGATATGAAAAAAATCATGCAAAATATTCAGTATCAAGAAGTTATGAATTTAAAAAAATAGAGGAAGAGAAATGGCTACCAACAGAAGCTAAACACATGAAAAAGTGCTCAACACCTTTGGCCATCAGAGAAATGCAAGTCAAAAGACCACTGAGATGCCCTTTCACCCCAGTGAGAACGGCTTACATAAAGAACTCAAAAAACAACTGTTGGCGAGGCTGTGGGGGAAAAGGAATGTTTCTGCACTGTTGGTGGGAATGCAATCTGGTCCAACCTCCATGGAAAGCAGTTTTGCAATTCCTTAGAAAGCTGAAAATAGAAATCCCATTTGATCCACCTACGGCTCTCCTGTGCTTTTCCCCCAAAGAACTAAAAATCATCGTATCACACAGATGCATGCATACCCCCGTTTATAACAACGCGATTCATAATAGCTAAATTCTGGAAACAAGCTACATGCCCACCAACAGAGGAATAGATAAAGAAAATGTGGTATATGTACATAGGAGAATGTTATACAGCCATAAAGAAGAACAAATACAAAGGCTATGAAAGGAAATGGAGTCACCTTGAGTCAATAATGCTCAGCGAAATAGACCAGACACAAAATATTAGGTACCACTCTGTATATCTCATATCAAATTGCCACAAGTACATGTAAGAGAGAAGTTAGAAAAAGGGATGATGGAGATCTAGGGAAGGGAAGAGACATGGTTGGGGGGGAAGGGGGTGGCGATAAGAGGGAAAGGGTCAGAGGAAGGGAAAGAGTAAGCAGAAATGATAATTACAGGCACAAATTCCCCAAGTTGTATGTAATTATCATATTATTGGACCTGTAGATCATTTATATTCAAGTAGAAAAGAAAAATTAAGAAAAAGTATCAGATAGACAAAAAATGAAGTTGGCCTCATACTTCCCCACAGCAACACGCCATGATGGAGAACACCTGAGGGTGTCTAGAGGGCTCGGGGGGAAGGACGCGTGGGGAAGAGCGCTAGGTCCAGCCAACTGGCAGTTGAGTGAAACTGCGAAGGACTGGTGCTCTGCAGAAAAGCAGAGAATCCAACACTTCCTCTTCTTCCCTGTTTCTTCCTCATGGTGGCACCAGCGATCGCACCCAGCACCCTTTCTCTGAGCTATATCCCCAGCCCCCACCCCATTTTGCTTACTGCAGCGATCCATTCCTTATTGCAGTGGGCCATTCCTCAAACGGGTCCATTTGTAGTTATTTCAGCGAGGAAGGTAAATTTTGATTTACTATTGTGTGGAGACATCCGAATTTGCTTTTCCTTTTGTACACTCATTTTCTACAGCCATATTTAGAGATGTTCCCATTGTACTTTGAAGACAATATTTCTTTATTGGTTAATCTCTAGTGATTTTTTAAAGAAGGCCATTGCCACACTTACAGTTGCTCACTTATAGGTAATTAGACCTTTGCTCTGGTTGTTTGAGGTCTTCTAGATAATTCTGGATATTGAATTCCATTTAGCTTGGAACACATTGATATCTTTAGTGTGCTTAATATTCATATCCAGGAACATGTTATTCCCGCCATTTGAAAATGTCTCCCTACAAGTGCTTGTTTCATTATTCTGTTCAATAGATTTATATATTTGCTACATTTTTGTTTCTTTTTTGATAAACTATATTCTTTTAAACTATATATTGTTTATTTAGTTATTGCTATATTAAAGAAGTCCACTGATTTCTATATTTTTTATTTATATAAATCAGGTTTTACATGACATAAGAACAGGTTATTAAAGGCTGAACAACATCCTCAGAAAAAAATGAAAAAAACCTCTATCTTTTGTTTCATTTTATTAGAAAAGAGTTTCAGCTTATTAGACAAAAGTTGCATGATCAAAAAGTTCACTTTATTATTAAATCGGCAGGGAAAGAAAAGTAACAATTAAATATGACTAAGAGATAAAATTTGATACACTTGATTTTTCTGCTACTGTAAAAATTGCACTTGACTGTAGAAATTTCCAGTTGCAAAGGAGAAAACAGATACAAATGAAGAAATAATCACACAAAGGGATCGAGTGTACTAAGATTAGAAGGATTTGAATGCTCTGAGTAGAAAAGTACGTATTGATACTGAGAAATTCCAAAGCAGAGCAGAAGAAATCAAGAAATCATTTTTGAGGCATCATCGAATATAGACAACTTCTCTCTAACACCTACTTAAAATATACCTTAAGATTAATTATAGAATTAGTGTCAATGTCTGAGAATAATGTAAAATGAATGATACATTTGTAATCTAAGAATACTTAGAAGAGTTTAAGTGACTTCAAGATTTTATGAAAACAAATTATGTTTGACCAAATAAATTCTTTCCTTAAGTAACAGAACGACAGTCAATAATAAGCATTAGAAAAACATAATACATTTTAATTTTGGTACATGCTTTTGCTCCCTTGTATATAACATGTCACTTATAAGCTAGGAAATGTGGGGTGGTGCACTATTCCCAAAGGTCAGTTGTCATTACACAACTCCCGGTGGCCAATGACATTCACAGTCAGTCACTGGAATGCCTAGTAGAGTATTCTTCCAAGGAGATAACTTGATTGAAAACCTAAGAAAATAATTTAAGATAGTCATACATAGTAGTATTGGTCTCTACAGTTAATGTCAATAAATTATTAGAATAAAAAATTCTAAAACAATTAATACTCGTAGAGGAAACAATAAGATGTGAGAAATATTTTGGGGAGCAGCTTGGGGATCCCATGTTGTGGAATAATTGGCTCAATGACAATTACAAAAATATCCCAGTTATTTTCCAACTCAGAAATTGGGATGGGGTATAAGTGTTAAGATGACCACTGACCACAACAGTAGTAGAGAGTATTTGTCAAAAGAGAGTGAAAAATAAAGTTGGAATTATGGATGAAAAGATGAAAGGATGGGAAGAAAAAAAAACATGGGATTTAGTTTCTGTGTGTACAGAATACACGATATAAAAAAAAAATCACTCATCTACCCAATGCTAGCCATGCTTGTATTGAAAAATTATGTCTCATTTAGGTCAACATGTTTAAAAATGAAGTGAGAAGAGGGAAGTGATTTTGAAGAAGGAGCAAAGAAAATGATCCAAGGGCTAGAGATACACCCTGGGCTGAGAGGCTAAGAGGTTAGCATGGTTTGGACTAGATAAGGGATATGTAAGGAACAGCTTTATGATCATTTTCAAGTACATGAAAGATTTTTGTGCAAGGTAACCCCCATTGGTGACTTCTGTGGTCTGTGGAAAATGAAAAGGTACAAAGAAGCTTAAGTTTAAAGCAGAAAAGAGCAGGTTTGGATACGAGGCAGGCGTCTGCTATCAGGAAGAAGTTACTTTGAAATGTTCTCTAAAGCCGACTTCAAGCCTGTGTCTCCACAAGGGATGTCATGTCAGCATGAAAACAAGTTTGGGAAAGACGACCTATGTCAGGAGTCACCCTACTGTGTCCTGCAGGCCAAACTTGGCTGGCCGTCTTATTTTAGGTAGGCTATGAACTAACCATGACTTTTACATTTTAAACGGTTGAAAATGAAAAAATTCATGAGAAAAATTATGTGAAATTCCCATTCAATGTTCACAAATCAAATCTTACTGGAAGTAACCAAGTTCATTCTTGCACATTCCTGTTCATGGCTCCTGGGGTGCCTTTCAGCATTGGAACTGAGAAGCTGGGCTCCAGACCACGGAATCCACAAAGGCTAAACTGGTTACTATTTGGCTTTTAGGGAAAAATTTCCTGACCCTTCACCTATGTGATGCAGTCACTTACACAATGCACACATTTTACCTGAAACATCTAGAAGCTTTCCTTGTTGTAATAAAAATGCACACCTCTTGGGTCAACTGATGAATACACATGGCACATCCTTTGAAGTGTCTTTGACAGGGCTTTGGGTCCACAGGAGAACACGCCGATGCTGCTGCTGGAGGGGTCAGAAGAGGAAAGAGTGTTACCGGGGAAGTCTGGTCAGGGGCCAAAGCAGATCCTGCCGGCAGTGGTGTGGTTGAAGAGAACTTAGTTGTGTACTCATCTACATCCACCTTATTCTTTTTCTTACATTTACTCTTCCTACTTTCAGCCCCATGGCCCTTCCTCAGTTCCCAGAGTCTTGTCATTCCAGAATCACACAAGGCGGGAGAGCCAAGAAAATTGAAGCTGGAGGGGCCATGATGTTTGTGCAGCAGGTTTTGACACAGAGGTGGTGCCACCTGGAATTTTGGTGAGATAACTTTGATTATTGTTTTCCTGGGTCTTTGGTTAGATGTGAGCTCCTTACAAACAAGAGCCTGACCTGTCTCACTCACCAAAGTCAGCCCGGCCCTTGGCAGAAGGCCTGGCAGCAGATAATCAACACACCTTCACCGAAGGAATGACTACATGTCGGTGTTGATTTCCATCTGCACGGTCTTGGGCAAGGCACGAGATCATAGTTTCCACATATAAAACAAAGATAATGATTACACTGTATGTTTTATTGAAAGGAAAATGAGATAATGCATTCAAAAAGATTTTAAAGGGGTTAGTTATTACTCACATCCTGTTCAATTCTGCCTTTTTATGGATAATAAAATTTATGCTAAAGTAATAGGAAGTTGATTTACTTCTCCTATTGGAATTACTTTACTTTTCAAAGACGGCCAAAAGAAAGAGATGAAAAAGGAAAAGAGAGTGCTGAAAATATAGTCATCCAAATGTCATCTCTAATCATGACATTTCAGAAAACACTGTTGAGATATATTTCTGCGTAGAGTGACTGTCCCACGGCTGCTTGGATCACTCAGGACTCAGGGTATATGTAAATCTCACATAGGTGCAGTGCTTCTGAGTGTCTCTTGAGGTTGTGATGCATAACTCCCTCTAGGGGTTTGCAGAAAATAAGTGTTTTTTTCACTTGTTTTGAACGTTTCTTTTCATTATAGCACCCCGCCACCCCCAAACACTTCCCGATCTCTGGCATAAACAGACTTGGTTACTCTAGTCCAGATCAAAAATTCTCAAGCTTTTCTGAGTATAATATCATGAGGCAGAGGCTGGAGGAATGGTTCAGGGGTTAAAGCACTTGCCTAGCAAGCCCTAAGTCTAGCGCTAAGTATCTGAATTCGATTCCCCAGCACTACATAAGCTAGGCATGGTAACGCACTCCTGTGATCCCAGCACTTGGAAGACCGAGGCAAGAGGATTGCCATGAGTTCAAGGTCAGCCTGGGCTCTATCGTGAGTTCAGGACCAGCCTGGGTTGCAGAGTAAGACTCTGTCTCAAGCAAGCAAGCAAGCAAACAAACAAACAAAAACATCATTAGCAGGTTATTAAAATATGGAATGTTTGGCTCAAAAACAAAACAAAGCAAAAACCTACATGTTTAGGGAGGAGTCCAGGCGGTATTTGAGACGAATGATCCTACATGCCATACCTCAAGTAAAACTGCCTCGGAGACATTCTTCAGACCATGGACCAGGCTCCCATACCACCTAATTTCCTTACGTCTGGATTATTGTTCCAGGTGGGCTGGGTAGGGGGTCTCATGTAGCCTGGTAATCAGTTCATCTCAACTTCTGTAGTGACCTGTCTCCTTGACATATATCAAAGCCACATTTTAAGTATGTGCTTCAAGACTGTAATACTCATAATGAAAGTTGATGGCTTAATTATATCTCAAACTAGCTTCAAAAGACCTTATCAAACTGTGGAACCAACAGTTTCCTTAACAGTATGTTTAAAATGTATAAGTACCACTTTCAAAGTTTCCATTCCGATGTTTAAATTCGAGAAAGAACTTATTCAGGGAGTATTTCTTACTGAAAATAGGACTTGAAGCAAATTTAAGTTGTTTATGGAAATAAGAGGCATGGGTTGGGTGAGGGTGCTGCTGGTTCTGCCACTTGGTTCCTGGGTAATTTGGGGCACACTAATTACCTTTGCAAACCTAAGTATCTCTTATATGCCATGGGAAGCACTGTAATTCCTAGCTTCTAGACTCTCTTGTGCCCCGTAGCGTCTCTGTGAGGATTTGACAAGACACAACAAGTCTCCTTGCCCCTGTGTTTGGCACACAGTAACTGTTATCATATTTATGTCGTTATCTTTCATTGCATTAGCTGGGCTTTGTCTTCCACAACGCTAAATGGAAGATGGCATGTGGGGCATTAACCCACAGATGATTACAGACTTAGATCTGCATTCTGTCTTCTGAGCTCTGCACTGAAACATTTTGAGTAAGACCCATCCCATTGAGAAGTCACAGCTTTGCTTTGTGTCTGATGCCCAGGGGTACTCTCGCATCCATTTTCAAAGATGCTGCTATGGGGGGTGATGCTTTTTCCTTTAGCGTGGATGTCACCAAAGAGACTGCCCACCGGCCCATTCCCAACAAGCTAGAACTGCCCTTTTGTTCACAGCCTCAGTGACTGCTTGTGGGAACCAGTGGCCCTCTTTGATGCTTTGCCCACGGACTCCGTTTCAGAGGGCTCTCATGGCCGGTTGCCAGGTGAACCACTGGTGTTCCGGGTGCTTACAGCTCCCCTGCCCTTCTGATGTTGGGGCTACTACACTACACAGCTAAATACATACTTCCCCCCCTTGTACCCAGGGTCCCAAACTGTCACGGTTATGCAGTCACCAAAAAGTCTCACAAAGGCCATTCATTATCTGCTTTCGGCCACCTCCAAAGGTCAGTCCTTCAGCACTCTGCACGTCACTGTCCTCACGTAAGGCATCCTGCTGCTGGCCTTGTTTACCGTCCCTGGCATTTATCACTCCGAGGACGGAGATTTCTGGTCACGATTGCATCTCCTGAGCCACAGAGCAGAGAAAGTGGTAAAGGCACAGATGTGGCAGTTTTTTATTTTTCCTTTTATGAGGCAATGGACAAGTGCAACAGAACCCTAATGGGGTTGGTAAAGAAAAAAAATCTTCTATAAAATTTAATTACCCTCAATTGCTTAGAATTGAAAAAAAAAGACTCTGCAAAAGAAGTATAAAAACACGAAGCACTATTTATTCTGCAGTTTACAGCCTGCAAACTGCAAAGCTTGCACGCGCGTGAGGAGCTGGATTGGGAACAACATTAATGGCATTGATCAGTCAGGGCTGCCGACTTTGATGAGCAAAGGACAAATTTCACACGGCAGCAAAGATGGTTAACATTCACAGTGTTATTTTTAGCTCTGATAAACAATAAAAAAAAAAATCCCCCTTCCCTCCTCTGTAGTTGCTAAATAACCATGGTGCTCTTCTCTGTGGGCTTGGTGCATTTTTCAAAACAGTTCAGCGACGCCACGCACGAAAGGCATCCCAAATATCACCCACCAGGAGATTTCAGCCCAGCAGATAGATGGGAGTGTGGGTGTGCCCAAGAGGAATCCCACCACCTCGCTGGATTCCCTGGTCTGGCTGCCGTGAGCGCTTCTCTCTTTAAATTATATGTTTGTTTTTATGTGTTGGCTTTTATGCTTGGTAAGTTATAACCCTGTAGGGGCAGACCCTAAACCCCATTTTTAAAAAAAATCAAATTACTTTATGCCCTGAGTGCACTCTGCAAATAAAATCGATAAACAGAAGCTTCCAGTGGATTTATGGGGGCTTAGCAAGAAGGCACCAAGAGCTCCAAATTCGGTTTCAGACAATGGGCACACGTTCTAGTTAATCTTTCCTGGTGGATGCTTTTCATTAGAAAGGCCTCCACATGATTTATCACATAATTATGCTTTATACAACACCTTCTTCATAACCGCAGATGATAATTGGGCTGGCCAGCTTGTCTTGTGGTTACCCATCTCCGAGTCCGTTTTGTAGCAGCTGCTGCGCTGCTTCTCTCTGTGTCCTATTTTCCCAGTTGTCCTTTCAGAGCTGCACGTGTCCTTAGCCACCTCCCTCGACGTGACTCTTCTCCAGCCCGCTGCCCGCAGCTCCACCCGCCGCGGCACACACAGCTGGGTGGTCAGCGCGCCTCGCCTTCTCCCCCTCTTCCCTTGGCTCCTGGGTCCCCTGTGCCTGGCTCCCAGGTGCAAGGATAAAGCTGTTGTTTTGCAGAGCTCATAGTCACACAGGAGGGAAAGATAGAGGCATGTGACTTGGAGCACTGGGTCCCAGAAAGTGGTAGAGACTTTTTTTTTTTGCCTGCTTGTCCTTTCTTTGTGAAACACTAGTCTATATAGACACAAACGTATGATAAAAATAAATGATGAAACCGGGTCTGATGGCACAGGCCTGATTTCTTAGCACTCTGAGAGGCTGAGGCAGAAGGATTGTAGGTTCAAGCCAGTATGGGTAACATAGTGACTTGGCATGATCTTGTCTCCAAATCAAAAAGTTAAAAATGGCCTCAGGATTAGCACAGTGTGAAGACTCTGGGCGTGATCCCAAATGTGTGTGTGTGTGTGTATAATATATATATATTCTAAAAATATATTTATTTAAATTAATATCTATAAATTAAATGTACAATATTTAAGTTTTAAATGTATTTTACAGTAAGAGACACATTGCCAGTAACTCCCCTCCAGCATCCCTTGTTCTTAACCCATCGTTCATTCTTGCACCTTCTGAAGCTGTTCTGGAAGTCCTCTTTTGTGATTGTCTTTATGAGGAGCAGAAAAAAAAATGTGGTGAGTGTTGCTGCCATGTGGCACCCACGGAAATACGGCTGGTCGGCTTGTTAAACTGGGACAGTGAGCCTTCGTCTGCCTAGTCACTGGCTGTGGCAGCATGTGACTTCTGGCTGTTCCTCAAACTCGAAATGATCAAGAAAGGTAGCTGAGCCAGTTCGGGGCATCAGTTAGCATGACGGTACAAATGAAAACATTCTTGAAGGAGGACTCCCAGAACTGCCGCGAATGTGGCGAGGTCAGCATGGGGGCTGAGTGTGTTTGAGGCAAGCGCTCTAATTGCCCTCAGCCCAGAAATATGTCTTTTACAGTAATAAATTAAAAAACTAAACATTCACTGTATTTTCAATTATACCTTGCACACAAATAATCAAGTATTTTGCTCTACCTAATAATTTGGTGGATATGATCATCAAAGACACTTGGAAAAATAATGGTAATTAAATCCTCTACTTATCTCCTGAATCCCGCCTACCTTGAATGAAGTCCTTCCAGTCATTTTTGTCAAGTCGTCACTTGGTTGTAAGCACAGGGCGTGATGTCCTCGGATGGAAAGGTACTATTTAAATGTGCTCCCGGTAGCCTGTCATCGTTTATGGTGGCTTCATTTTTCTCATAAAGCTACAACTTATCAGGTGTTGGATTTCCATTTAAGTCTATTTCTTTGTGTGTTCTGAATATTTTGGTCATGCAATGTATGTTTAGGGTATCTGTCAGGTCAGGGGCCCTGTATGCTATCATCAGAATGCTGATTTCTTTAAAATATCACGTAAAAACATTTCTCACATGTGCATGTACAAATGAGAATTGAAGGGTGTGCACATGCGCAAATGTGATTCCAGATGGACACATTTACTCAATTTAGTGGAAAGGTATTTTTACATTTCTGAAAACAATGGGTGGTCTAAAATACATTTGTTCAAGATGGATTGGGAGCCCCTGATCACAGGGAGAGTTGACATCTTTAATCCCTGGGTTGGGTTGAACTATTCCAGTGCTTTCTATGCCTTCTAAGCAGTGATTTTCGATTCCTTATGTTTTTCCTTAGGGAAAAGAAACACTTCAACTGATGCTAACAAAAAATGGCCAGATCTTTAAAGTGTATATGGTAATTAATTACATAAAGTTTACACCTACAAGGCATGGTGAAGTTATTAGCAGATAAGTCAAAGGCAGGAAGCTATAAATATTATCTGAAGTGTGAGATCAAAGACGGAAGCTCTGTGGAAAAACTTCTTAGTCAATTAATTAAAAAACAGCTGATCCACACATTTAGAAGGTTGACTACATGCACAATGTGTGTTTGTCAAACAAGTCATGAGATGTGACAAAGCTATATTTATTTTTATTCTGTCTACCTTCTTGGAAATGATTCCCTGGTTTCTGAACATTTGTCTAAAGCTTGGGGACATATTGAGAATACTTACAAGAGCTGAAACAAGGCTTCTAATTCTGTAAATGACACATTTCTATAGATTGGTAAGACAGAGATGTCAATGCATGTATTTAATTAGTCTACCACATTCTAATTGGGAGAACGGTTTTCATTGTTTTTATGTTTAGAGTACTTTTCTTTGCTGTCCTACTGAAGTAATCTACAATTGTCACATGTATGTGAGTTTGGGCACAGCGATAAAACACTTCTATATATATATATATATATATATATATATATATTCATTTACTATTTGTTGATTGTCTTAAAACTAGTGTTTGCACAAATATAGCTCATCTAATTACCAGAATTAATTATAAATAAAAAACAATAGAATGCACTTTCTTATTTTCTGCTTTCAGTCTTTGATCTATTTTTAATTTTTCTTCCCTCTTCCTTATTTGTATTCGTTTTGATGCCATCAATTTGCTTCTCTATTACTGTTATTTTTGCAATTTTCTGGTTCCTTTAGAGCTTGCCCAACTCTCTTTGATCTGCTTCCCTTCAAGCTTTATTTTTGGTGCTGTTTTTCATGTTCTATAAAAATATTTTTGCCTCTCTTCTCTTTATTCTTTTGATTTAACGGCTTTTTCTGGGGACAAGAATAAGCTCTGGCTTTGAGGAAATAGGTACGTTTTTTTCTCTTTCGAAAGTAAGTCCCAAGAATCCTTGGCTTTTCCCTGATGAATAGAAATGGTTGAGCACTTACTTCAAAGGCCTCAAGAACAAAGACCCTTTTCTGAGGTCACTGACATGTCCACCGATTCCTCCTGACCCGTCTTCACCAACAGATACGAACTAATGGCAGGACAGGCCAGTCTCGTAAGAGCAGCCAAGTGGGCTTGGGAACAAACGTATCCTTCACATAATAAGGAGAAAACATACTGTTTATCTCTTTAATAACCATCTTGAGGAAAATTAATGCTACTTTGTCCTTTGTGCAGAACAGTAATTGGATTGTGTGTTTCATTTCTATCTGGACAAAGGCCAGGATATTGAAATACTTTTCAATATTAGATTTTCTTGCTTAAAAATTAGATTGTATTGGCATTCTCTTTCCGAGATTTCTTCATTAAAAGCTTCATTAAACATAAATCTTCTTTTACACAGCAGAAAACAAAAATTATTTTAAGGAGGTCATTTTAAAAGTCTTCTGGAGGGGTTGGGCTAAGCTTTTTACTGGTGACTTGTCTTTTCCTAGGAATCTGGCATCTCAGGGATAAGACAATAGTTGATTTTGCTTGTATATGTCTCAGAGTCACTACACTGGGGCTTGAAATTATATAAAAAGTTGCTGTGCTCTAAGGCGAGGGCTATTACAAGTGTGAGAGTCGAAACGTTTTGGCAGAAAAGCATGCGGCAGAGGCTTTAACTCAGTGCCACCAGACCCTCTTCACCCCCGAAAGATGGGGAGTCATCCATCACAGAGAGAGTTTGCAGAGCTACTGTACCAAAAAACCCAACTGGGCCCCAAGTGCCTTTGTGTACATTGATTATGGCTTCCGAAGAGGAACAAACACACTCCTGACAAGGGCGACAGGGAAAAGTGACAGCGCTGTGGTTTTCCCTGCTTAAGACTGTTGTTTCCTTCTTACTTCCTTGCAAAAATTGGACAGGCTCACTCCTCAGCACTGCACAGCATAATTTTCTGGGCCGAGTTCGTGCAAGCCCAGTTTTACCAGCAGTCTCTCGACACAATGTGCTTCTGGCTCACACTTTCAGAAGGAAGAGAGATAATTAAGTGGTTTGGCTTGAAAAGCTCTCCCCACTGGGCTACAAACTTCACATGTACCAAAAATAAACAAATACATTGTGAAATGTCAATAAGGGACAATCAGAATAAAACGTGGGACTATCTGTAGACACCTAAACAAAGACAGCTACACAGATGGTAGGTTAGCTAGTCGGCTTGCTAGACGTCTGTGTCAAAAGCCTGTGAAGTGGGAATAATGGAAATCTGAGTGTTGGACACTTGTCCAAAAATATAATTTTTCCCCAAAAGGAGAAAAATAGAAATAAAACCCCCTAGCCTTCACATATAAACTTATAACTATTAATTTGTATCTACACATTTGTTAAGGAAACTGCGGATTAAATTATCCCATCTCAGCTCTGACCAAGACTGGGAGGGAGTGAGGTGAGGGCTGGGGACTCCGAGGGCTCAGAGAGGTCGACAGCTCAGGACCCAGGGTGATGGGCAAGGAGGAACCCAGGGGAACTGGACTCTGGCTCCAGGAAAGGACGTGTAGGGAGCACCATGCCAGGGGGAAGGTGGAGTTCCAGAGCTGGACTTTGTGTAGGTGTCAACAAGAACCAAGACGAGTGGCAAACTGGAAGGAGGGGACTTCCTCACATGGCATCTGGGAAGAACGTGCAGGCCGCTTGCCAAAGGGTGGCAACTCCCGCAGCAGTCTGAGGCTGGGCCTGTGGGGCAGATGAGAGACTGGAAGATTGGACAGCTGGTTCAGTCCCCTTCTTTCTCTAACCCTGAAGTTAAAAGTTAAGCTATTTGCTTTGGACTTTTTTTGATTAGTGATCTCTTTCTCTCAGCCTAATTCAAGTTTCCCAAAACGGTCCTTCAACCTGTGTCTTCCCTGGGCCTTGTGCTAAGGAGCCTAGAACACTCCGGTATTGGGTCCAGGGTTTTTTCCAACTGGCTGCTGGGACACGGGGTGCAGAGAGTGGTCAGGGATTTCATAGGGTATGAGACAGTTGGAGTCAGAGTGACTTCACACTTAAGGGGAGACTGAAATCTGTTGCTTTTGAGCCTTGGGTGGCCACGTCTTCCATACTTCCCTCCTCTCCATACCTCCCTCAAATAGCTTGTCCAAAGAACTCTGATGAGTGCAGTGACAATTGATAAGGAACACCATGGCAGAGCTCTGGTACAAGGAGGCAATAATGAAAAAATGTGAAAAGGAGCCGAACCGATCAAAAGATGAATAATACTCTCCAGAAAAGTATGCTATGGAGCAGAAAAGATGGTAGCGAACTACTAAAAGCTTAATGAAGCGTAACTCCCGTGAAGGAAGCCCATGGAGCTGAAACGCAAGGCAAACACACAGGAAAATGACAGGGCTAGAGAAGTGGTCAGAGAGACCTCAGGAGATTTTAATTTACTCCTGCTGGTTCAGTACTGATAAAAGGGATGGGAAAAAGTCAGCACCTAGAGGACCGAAGTGGCGTAATTAATGAGGCATACATGAGTAATATGCATTATACTTTGGAACTTGCAGTAGAGAAGACATTCATTCCCCTACTCCCCAAGTATCCTGGTTTTTGGAACGCTTGTCAGTCCCTTTCTGCTCCTATGGCCTCAGGGTCGTGGCTCCAGAAGTAGTTTATATGTTCACACCTCTGGCTAAGCTCTTACCCCCAAAATTACACTCATTCATTGCCTATTTGATGTCTGGATGTATGAGGGATAATCCAAAAATCCCCCTCAGAATAATTCTACTTGTTTCTTTGACTTGGATCCTGGACCATGCCAGGAACAGTATCTTCTATATCAGGGCCTTGGCACATGCTTATTCCCAATTTTCCTCACTTTTTTCAGATCTTTCCTTAAATATAGACACTATTATTTAATGAAGATGATATTAGGGCATATTGACTTTCAAGTCTTAGACGGTGAGGGTTCAGGACAAAGACTGATTTGGGAGATTGACAATAGCAACAGTAACTGTTGACAACAATGTTACATAATTACTAAGCTCTTCAACATACTATGTAATTTTTAAAGTTATGGATTCAACACTGTGAGTGGATATTGTCATCCGTGTTTCACGAGGAAGCACAAAAGCACCAAAGAACCACGGTTATGTAGCTGGAAACTTCTAAAACCAGGAAAAGCTAGCTTTACTCCAGTCCTGTGGCCCCAGAACAAAGCCTTTTCCTTCTGCACATTAAAGTTTATTATACAGGTCTGATGGTAAGAGTAAGAATTGAAATAACATTTAGAGTGATGACCGCAGCCAGAATGTACTGAATACCATGTAGGAAGCAGGATCTATGGCAAGTTACGTGCATTCACTCGCTTGCTCCTTGCACTGTCCTGGGTGGACTGTTACTCGAAGTTTGCAGAGTAGAAAATTAAGTCAGGCCCAGGAAAGATAGCTGGCCATAGTGTATGAGTGGGAGTGGTAGAGCCAGGATTCATGTCTGCTTGGGCTTCAGATTTGGGGCCCTGGGCTCACACCCTAAATCCTTCCTCGCTCTTACATTTCCTCTGTGCTCCGGAGAGCCATGCAGCACACATTGTGCCATTGGGCTTTGTGAGTCCTCCCGTTGGGTAATTAGAGATAAATGTACTTACCAAAGATTTCTTGAAGGCATATGTTGTTTAAGAAATACCATCTTTAAATTGAGGTTAAGCGTGAAAAATCTCAACATAATCGATGATCGTCAGAGACTGTCAGCCAGTTAAGACAGGTTTATGTTCCCGAAATAGGCAGTGACCGTCTTTTGGGAAGGTAGATGCTATATGAGGGGAGCAGACGCACAGCCCTGACTGCAGTCTGCCTTCTCCAGGGGCTTCGGCAGGCAGAAGAAGGAGGCTGCCATGGCTCACCTGGGGTGGCTGTAGGCTATCTGCTTGAACTCCTTGTTCCAGTCGGGTCTCCCGTAGAAGGTTTTCTGTTTTAAGCCTGTAATCACATCTGTGTTTTGGTCCCAGTGTAAAGCTATGTGAATGGCCTAAAATGACAATGACAAAATCAGATGACATTTAGAAAACAAAATGAAGGCTCATCGTCTGTAACTGAAGGGTGAAGTCATATCGCTCATTTGTAGGTTTAACATAATATTTTTACAGGGCTGAAAATGCTTAGCATTTTTAGCAGATGTCGTTGACAGTTGGCTTCAGGGCACATACCATGTCTCACCTGTCTTTGCACCCAATTTTATTGGGGCAAAATGCCTCCTAATATAGTGTGTGTACAACCGTATCAGCCTTGAGAGAATGCTTTTCTTTTAAATACAGTAAATGTGGTTAAGGAAAAGCAACACTAAACAAATTTCCCTGTTTTCTGCCACACTTCTCAAAAATTAATCTCTACCTGCTGTCTTCTCTCACTTGCTACTAAACCCCGGGGATTAGAGACGGGTATGGCCAGATTAAAGTGCCAGGAAAAGTCCAGGAAGAAAATGGGCTTTGCAATCTGATCTGATAGCTGGAACTGTCTGATATACAGTTGTTCCTCGGCATCTGAGAGTGTTGCTTCCAGGACTACCCAGTTTTCCTGCAGATACCAAGCTCTGAGGGTACTCAGTTCCTACACATGAAAAGGTATATAATTCATATAGACACTATGGCATCCTCTATAGACTTCACATCATTTCTAGGTGACTTATGATACCTAATATAATGCAAATTGTGGCACTGTATTGTTTAGAGAATCAGACCTAGTGGAGAAAAAGCCTGTATATTTCAGTCCTGACACTTTTTTTTTTTTCTAAACAGCTTCAGTCCTTGGTTGGTTGAACTTTCAGATGTGGAGTCCATGTAAATGGAGGGCTTACTGTATACTCTTAGGTTTTCAGGGAACACGACAGCCAGCACAAGCAAGGGACAGGATTGGGGCTCTCCGCACAACTCTTTGCCTGCCAATTTCGGGAATCCAACTAGCATCATCTACCTAGTCTCTTCTTAGTTTGGGAAATTTGGTAACAGCTGTCAGCCTGACTTGCCTGGAAGGCCTACTTACTAGTCTAGGAAAGCAGTTGTGAACTGAGCGACATGGTACGTGCCTGTCGTTATAGCAGTCTGGGAAACTGAGGCAAGAGGACTGGCAAGTTTGAGCCCAGCCAAGGCAGTTTAACAACTCAGCAAGACTGTCTTTCAAAAACAAAACAAAGCAAAACAAAACAAAACAAAAAGCCTGCCTGAGGATATAGCTCAGTATAAAGGTTGCAGGCTGCAAGTGGTCATCAGGCAAGTCTGACCCTTGGTGACAATGCTACTATTGGAGAACAGCTTAAGAATAAGATTCCAAATAAAGGGAGAGCAGAGGAAACATCAGCAGGTGTTAAGTGATACATGTGGGAGGGGGAGAGGGACCAGTATGTAGAGAGACGTGAGAGGCTTGAACTCCCACAGCAGGACGCACAAGCCCACATCCTTTGGTAGTTGTGGGCCCAGAGAAAAAAGATGGGGCTCAGGTTAAATTTTTTATGTTGGGAGGAACTTAAAAAACTTCCTGAGAAATTTGGTTATTTCATGGGGGAAAAATGCCTTCCCTACTTATGTTTGTGGTACCACCAATCACTGATGTTCAAACACTTGGAATTATATTTGTTCCATATTTTTCAGCCCAATGTTCAATTAATCTCCAAACTCTTTTGATCTGCCCTTTGTTGTACCTCTTCCATCTGTCCCTTCTGTTCTCGTCATTATGCCGCTTTGAGGTTGCTGAATTCAGTGTAACAATTGGCTATTTCTAAAACAGCCTCTTGATGCTTGAGTTACTGACAGAATGCACCAATTATTTTCTGCTTAAATGTTGAGATTAGTGATTTCCTGACTGAAATTTGGAAGTTGAAAGAGTACCCAACATGTCATGGGAAAAATTTAAGAGGACATGCTTTAATTTGTTTCTATTTAGAAAAGGGATATTTTATATTCTACTCTTGGAAGTGGCAGACATAAGAGAGGGTGGGTTTGTGTTGTCACAAAAATCGACTTCAGTTCTCAGAAGAACCTAAGTTTCCTAAGTCCTAAATGACAAGAAACGTCTAAATGGACACTGGGGTCTCTTTGTTTAGAATTGAAGGAGAAAGGATCATGTTGGAGGGCAAAAGACAAAACTGTCTTTACTTCACCAAATCCATCAATGATCTTACCTGAATAGGAAAAATAATTTGTTTGGAAAACATAATTAACACTATGTAATTCATTAAGACATTTTAAGCTTAGTTCCCAAGAAATATACATTTCAAATTATCCCAGAGGATTAAATATTTAAGGAAGACTGAAAATAAGACCATAAAAATTCATAAAGCTCCTGAGTTTTAACCAAAATCTTATTCATTTGCAGAGGCAGAGCCAAATTACAGCGATATTCTAGAAGGGCCTGTGCGTGGATGTGTGTGTGTGTGTGTGTGTGTGTGTGTGTGTGTGTGTGTTGCATACAGAGCATTCAATTAAAAAATGAGTCATTAATGCAAATCTCCGGCTCAAATACACTTGCCTTAAAAGTATTTATCCATGATAGTTTTACAGAAGTGTTGATTGAGTCTCTAAAACCTGGTAATCACTTGACTGTTAACTCCCTTATTTGATGAGTTGCACTTCATTGAGTTGCAATAATCATCATTCAATTTCTCAGCACTGAAGTATTACCATGGTTACATTTCTTTTGTACTATGAGGAATTGAACCCACAGTTTTTCATTGAACTACATCCCCAGCACCCTCCCACTTTTTTTTTTTTTTTTTTTTTTGAGACAGGTCTCACTAAGTCTCTGAGGTAGATGGACTGGGCTAGAATTTATGGTCCCTTTGTCTCAGCTTTCCAGAGAGCTGGGATTACAGGTGTGTGCAATGTTTCAATAGACATTATTTTTTGTTAAACTCAGTTTTAGCATTTCATGAATACAATGGGTTACAGAACGCTTCCCCAGTGGATCATCTCTATCTTAATGAACACACTTGTAAACTACTTCCCTTAAGCACACCTTAAGAAACAGAAATCCCTATCAAATCATACATTCATCATTTTCTGGAAGTTATTATACTTTTCAGCATAAAAAGTTGAATATAAACCCCTGGAATGTTTTTCTGTTTAACTCTGAATAGCTTAGAGCATAGAATTAGAATCATCTGGGAACTCAACAGGTAATACAATCAATTAATAATATTTGCTGATGTTCTTAAACAATAATCACACATTTATTTGGGATTTCCAGTCTGTAGATTGTGTTCTTCTTTTCATCTTTTTTTCTATGCATCAGAAAGATGACTGTGTGTCTTTTCACTGCTACAGCTTAGGTAGTTCTTTCTCATCTGGTTTCATTTCATTCTCCTTTCCTTTTTTAAGGCCATAAAAATAATTCTTCCATGCTACCAGATCATTATATAGCTCATTATTGAAACTGCTTCCTTCTCTCAGCTTCATATTAAGCAAATCAGGCAATAATGATCATTCTCAGAGTCTTATCGATACCTGGTTTTCATCCCAGCCGGTAAGAAATATATGATAACTCAGAAAGTGAGCTTTCCCTTGCTCGCTCAGCCGCGTTTCCAGCGAGAGCAAGAGATCTGCAAACCACTCAAATGCCTGTGCGTCCCGACAAACCCAGTAGAAATACACCTGTCAAGAGAAAAAGCAGGAGAACTGATCTGTCTCTCTTTCCGTAATTTGCCTATAATCGCAGACGACTCTGTCTCCATTAAATTATTTGAGCCCAAATGGGTATTTCTGCAAAATAACATGCTTTTTTTTCCTGCCAGCGAACAAACCATCACACTGTGATTTTTTTCGAATTTTTTTTTTTTTTTTTTTAAATATTGTGTTTGCAAAGGCCCGGAGTGAATTCAGAGTCGGGAACTGGTGCACTGTGCCAGTTCCTCTGGCTGGGGATCAACTCGCTACATTTCTGGCTGTGCCTCTTCTGAACAAGATTAATAATCATAACTAGCTGTGCCTTTCACTGCTCCGCCACGGGGTAAACTGTGGGACCAGCCCCCCTCATCTTTCCTCAAACCTAAGATCGGGATTTCAGTTCCCTTCTCCAGAGGCCCGAAGGCTTGGTCTCCAGTGCACTTCACCAGCCATGGCCCCTGCAGGATGGAGATGGCGGTAATTGCAGAAGAGAGCCACACGGGCCAGAGACTTCCTCTCGGGGAGGCATATTAGAGGCCAAGAAAGCTGGTGCGCGGGGGCTGTGCCTGGGTGCCAACTTGAAAATGCGAAATGACGTCTGGGAAGATTTTTTTCTCTCTTTCTTTCAAACTCTGTGTTGAGCAAATAGCAGCTCACAAGATGCAGACTGGGTTTGCTGAAAGAAAGGTTTAGTTTTGCGCTTGGAGTTTCATCTCGAAAAAAACCACAGGAGAGAAATCGGTTCATTCTCTGGATTTTTCTCACACCCTAGCCCTGCTGCTTGCTAGGTTCCGCCCTCTTGCCAGAGACATCCCCAGGGCTTAACAACATCTGTGGGGCTGGTGTGGAATCCAGGCGCTGCCTGGCGGGCCCCCAGTCTGGAAGCTTCTCTTCCAGTAGCCAGTGTTCCCCCGCCCTCTCTGCCCGCCAGCCTGAGAGCTTGCAATCACAAACCAGATTTATAGAGGAGATTTAATTAATAGATCAAATTCACGAGGAAAAGAAAATCGCAGAATGTATTTCAAGACCGAACATCTCGCCTATTCCCTCAGGTTTATGCAGGAAGTTATAGCATTAACAGCCAGGAAGAGCAAGGGCTGGTGAGGATGAGATCTTTTCTCTCAGGAACCGAGAGGGATGTATCTGCTTGGCAGCTCCTGTTTGGAAGAGCACTTATGGGATCCGCAACAGGACAAATAATCTCTAAGTCCCTAGCATGATTATGCCCCGACGCATCCTCTCCCTCTTCCCGGACACTGCAGTACACAGTTCCTCCAAGCAGTGGGCCTTTATTTTTCTTCCAAATTTCATTTACTTTGTGAACTGGTGTTAGATAAAGACGTTAGATCGAATGGAGATAAGCTTTCACTCAAGCATTGTTTTGAATTAGTGAACGTTTGCAATAGTGAATAGCGATGCTTATTTGGGGAATTGGTGCGTGTGAAGAGCTATGGATCATTTTCAAACCTTCTGTGCCCCACCCTCCTCACGTTCCCCCCTTCCTTTGGTCTTTGTCTCCATCTACAAGAGTTTACTTTTTAGCTTCCTGTCATGTCTCTTGTTTTATTTATTTATATTTTAGATATTTCATTTTAGATAAAAATGTCATATTTAACTTTGTCAATCTGGCTTCTTTTCACTTAGCATGACGATCTCAAGTTCCATCCATTTTCCTGCAAATGACATGATTTTATTCTTATTTATTGCTGAATAATATTTCGTTGTGTATACATAGCACACTTTCTTTGTCGACTCATCTGCAGACAGGCGTCTAGGCTGTTTTCAAAGATTAGCTGTTGCGAATTGCACTGTTTTGAGAGTGGATATATGTACATCAATATAGTCCAATATTTTTAAGTGTCCTGGGAATACATCCAGGACACGTGGCCTTTCATATAGACCTGTCTCAGTGGCTCTCTCTGCCCCAGGAATCTACCTGGACAGTGTGTTCTGTTATCTACTTATTCACAGGCTAGACAAATACACATCAAATGCTTCCTATGCTTAGAGACCATCTGTCATTCTGTGCTCTAGAAGCCATAGTCTCTGTCCTTCTGGAGTTTGCATCTTAGGGTGAGGAGAAAGATGATACACACAGGAAGTACAGACTATGTCAGGTGGCGACACATGCCAGAAACATAAGCAGGCTGAGAAGGATCTCAGCACCAAATCTAATGGTCAATGAGAAGGTCACACTTGAGCAAGTATCAGGAGGAGGCAAGAGAGACACGCAGTTGGGGGAAGACCTCTGCAGATGGTGTGGTGGCCTTGAGTGGATTTCTGGAGAGGAGGCCAGGCGATGAGTGCGGCTGGAGGCCAGTACAGGAAGGGGAGCTCCACGAGCTGGATGAGAGGAGAGGGAGACGAGTCTGGGTAAAGCCTGGGTGTTGTAGGGCTTCGGGGCCATCCTTGACTTGCACTCTGAGAGAGCTGGAAAATACTGAACGTGGCTAAAGAGGCTGCCAGGTTTGGGTCCTGGGTTTAATTCTCAGTTCCACTGTGGAAGGGGGGGGGGGTGTTCACTACTATAGTTACTGTCCCCACGCTTCTCACTGTGATTTGTGGAAATGTACAGAATGAACAGTATATGTTAGGAAGCAGAGAAGGACATTTGCTTACGCAGCCTGTGTTCTGACTGGTCACTCCTGAGTTGCAGAGAGGGTGGTCATTGAGAGGAGGTAAACGGGTCTTATCCCTCCAACTGCTGTGCTGAGAGTAGACTAGGGGTGTGTGGGAGGCCAGGGAGGAAGCTGATTTGGTTCTGTGTGGGCAATGAACACTGCAGCCTTCCTTCCTTCCACTTTGTGAGGCACTTAACCAGAATTATTCTCTGAGCACCTTATCTTCCTTTTCCTTGCTTTGCTTCCAGGGGAAGTGGAAAAGCTACTGACTAAATTTACAGCTCTGCTCACCTCGTGACTGTCCTCCTTATCATCTGTGGTGGTTCAGATCTGATATGTTCCTCCTGTGTTTGGACATTGTGGGACATCTAAGGATTACATATATTGTTAAGAGGTGGAGCCTGACTGGAGGTGGTGGATCACTGCTGAAGGTTTGGAACACTAGGGCTTGACCCGGAAGGGGTGGACCACTGGAACAAGACCCAGAAAGGTATACTCTATCTCTGCCCTTCCTCCTTCATTCCGCTTCCTATCTTCCATGCCAACAATGGCTTTCTTTTGGCTAGGATTTTGCCTATTGCTTTCACCATTGCTAGCCACCCATGAATGGATCTTCTCAAACTGTGAGCTAAAATAAACCTTTCCCCCATTAAGTTGTGGATGTTTAGTATTGTGTCTCAGCAGCAAAAAAGTAACTAAGATACCATCTATGGGGGCTGTGATATTTTAGACTATGAAAGGAGGCACTGGACACACAACAAACATCACTGATTCACTTTTTGTAATTTCTCATTCTTTAAGGAACTTACATCAGACACACTCATTTATAATGAAGAGACCTGACGTTTGCTTTATAGCAACAACAATTTTCAGTTTCAACCTTCCTTACTTGAAAATGCCCATATCTTAGCTTTCACCACACTTACAATCTTTATCTTTTTAAACAGAAATTATTTTCTGTGTCATAGCTTTGTGCTAATGTTCCTAGGGCTCGCCAAGCCTTTCAACCTTTTGCCTCCTGGCAATGGCTTTGTGTGTTTTCTCCTTCATAGGTAGCACTGGTGGCTTGGGTGCCAGAAGTGATGCATGAAAAATTCATAGGCCTAGTAGAAGTGTTTCCAGCAGAAAAATAAAGAAAAAGAAAAGCCTTAGAACAGAAAAAAGTAGCATTTAGATTCTTTAACCTTTCTAATGGTGGGGGGCACTCACTGTGAAGTGACACAAGAGTCCCACCTCTGCATTTTACCTAGGTGAAAGGACTTGTCCAATGGTGGAACAAGTGTCCCAAACAATAGCCTACAACTCCATGATCTGTGCTTTCCAGCCCTTACATCACCCAAGTCTCCAAAAATAAAGAAAACCTTCAAATCAGTTCCTAGCATAAGGCAGAGCTTTCAGAATTCAGCAGCTCTTATCAGAGCCCAAGATACCCAAGGTTACTTTAAAATATTTTACTAAGCAGAAAATCATCCTTAGTAAAATAATGAAAGTTCTGAATTTTGATGGTAACAAAAGTTACCTCACATTCTTGTAGATACAGAGCACATGTTTTAGGAGGCCATCCTGAGACTCCACCATGGGGTTCTCTGTGCATGTGGCTCTGCACAGTCCTTCACTGTCACATAGTTCCCAGGCACTAATGACCTGACCCAACCCATCCGCGTCCATTACAGAGGGCACAGTGGAAGGGACAGTTACAATGCTGTGTTCTCTCGTGAACATCTCATTTCATCCCCATGGTCCCTGAAGCCCGAGCTTCTCTATAAAAACTCTTCAGTAGTTCATGATAGAGCAGGTTGAAGTGATAGATCCAGAAGGAAATAGACCTGTGCTAATTTCTGAGAAACAATCTCAGAAAATGATAAAAAAGAGATACCCCTTTGTTTCACTACTAGTACTCATAGATCTTTCAATCAGATGTTGCTGCTTTCAGACTATTTTATTTCAGAATTTTTGATAGGGATCCACAAACCCAGGCAGAAGACACTTACAGAACACAACAGCAATTCATTAGATCTGGAATGATTTTCCCAAAGATGAACGGGAAAAAGATGTGTTTGTCTAAACACTGGTGAGATCATGAGTTGCCTTAGCTGTCCTGGGCCTCTGGCTTCACCACTGAGCAGTTACAGAGCTGCGATTGGTTGCTTCACTTGAACCTGGACTGCCATGTATGTAAAACGTCCACAAACACAGAACAACCCACGAATTTACTGTGAAGATGAAGGGATATAACTTCTTGCAGGTTTTAGCACAATGTCTACAATGTCTGATAGACATACTTAGGCGTTGAGGAGATATTTGCCGAAGTGAGTGCAGTGGTGCATGCTTATCATCCCAGCACTTGGGAGGCTGAGGCAGGAAGACTGAAAGTTCAAGTCCCACCTGGGTAACTTAGTGAGACCTGTCTCAAAATAAAAAAAGGTCGAACTGTAGCTCAGTGTGAAGGCCCTGGGTTTGATTCCCAGTTCCGTTGTGGAGGGGGGATGTTCACTACTATAGTTACTGTCCCCACTCTCCTCACTATGATTTGGGGAAATGTACAGAATGAACAGTATATGCTGTAAAGCAGAGAAGGGTATTTGCTTACACAGCTTGTGTTCTGACTGGTCACTCATCAACTGGTCATCAAGAGGAGGGAAAACCAAAGTTGATTTTTAATCACTGGTCTCAAAATTAGAATTTCAGCATTGATCACAGCGTCTTAGTCCCTAAATAGAAACCCCTAACCTAGGTATAGTGCACTCCTAATTGACATATGCTAAAGCAAGTAGCAGAAGAGCTACCTTGACGGCACCTTCCTCAAAAAGCAGACCTGTGGGTTACTACCTTCCCCACCGGCAACACACCTCTGTCTCTCACAAACAGCGCTTCAAGCCAGCCCGGAGACAGAATTATGGCTATTGTTCCAAAAGAAAAAAAGTCCTATTTTTCTGAAAAGATACAAACTGGGAAGGATAGCTAGAAAGTATACTCTCATTAAACGGCTGCCATGATTGTCCTACTTTTAATATTGTTGTTATTGCCAAGGTCACCCTGGATAAATACAGTAGCACACAAGAAGAAATGCAAGAAAAATATATTTATGGTCCCTGATAAGTCTCCTTAATGTGCAAAACTGTTAGTTTTAAGGTAATTAAAATTATAAAGTTATTTTTTCTGGCAAACCATTGTAAGAGAGACCAGGCTTTGCTACTCGTTTCTCATTCTTTTTTCACTTCTTCAAGCTATTATTCTGATTGTTAACTATTTCACAACCCCACGGCTACTTTGCCCCGTGGCCCAGGAACCACATATTTTGTGCATCTGTTTGTTCTGATTATAGGTTGGAATCCTTGTCGAACACCGGAAACATTCTCTCATAGCACATAGTGATTAAATAGACAGTGGGCGAGCCGTATGATGGAACGCTCAGACAGCGCAAACAAAATGCAGCAGATCCTGGGCTATTGACAGTGACGGTGCGCCAGTCCCTGTTATGCTATGGAAACCAGGCATAAAATAAATCGCATGCCCTTCACTTTCTTTCCACAGCACACACACACACACACACACACACACACACACACACACACACACACACACACACACACATTTATGTGAAAATCAACATGCCCCTGTGTGTTCATCAGTTTTCTTATAGCTGTGACATATTAACTGACACCCACAAATTAAAGGAGGAGAGATATAATTTGGACCATTGTTTTGTAGTGTTCAGTGGGTGGTTATCTGGCTCCAGGAGAGAAGCATCATGTAGGGTGGGTGTGGTCGGGCAAAGACGCTTAGTTCAAGGCAGCAGCAAAGCCGAGTGGGGGAGCAGTGCCAGGCAAGAAGGTGCAAAGGACCAGACGTAGCAGCTTAGATCACACCACTATGACTCACCCAGGTACATTGAGAAGTGCGTCCCTCGGGCAGGACCAGCTTCCACTGGATAGAATCATGCTTAGCCATCACCCCCTGCATACATGTATAGGTCTCTGTGTGTGTGTGTTTACATATTGAGCCGGGATGGAAAGATAACCACTTGCTTGCTTCGTGGGGGCTCCTTGGGGAGAAGGGTGGGCTCTTGGTTAGTATGGGAATAGCTGAATTAAGGGGGATTTTTTGACAATAAGTATAATTTATGTGAGTCTTTCACAGATACTAGAGTTGTGTATGAATAGTATGGTTAATAAAGCAAGTTGTTGAAAAAAATTAACATTGGTTACCTCTCCAGAAGGCAATGCTGAGGCCTATAGACTTTTGAGGTCACCTTGTGAGAGAGAGGGGACCCACGTGTGCCCAGGAGGGCCAAGCCTGGCCTCATGACATGCAGCTCAATTGATCACAGCTCTAGGTGGTTGGGTTGATGATCAATTCCAGGAGTGGCCAGAGCTCCAGTGTGAGGGAAAGTGAAAGTAAATGATTTCTCAAACCAAACAGATGAAATTAAATGCATTTTTCATTCATTAGAAAAGAGAGCAGGCTCTTCTCTGTTTTATTAATATCTCTAAGTAGAGTATGGATTTTTGTCTTTCTTGGCCTCTCTCCCTTGCTCCCCACTGGCCTGAACTGTCTTTTTATTTGAATTATCTGTTTATTATATTAGGTTAAGAACCCAAAGGCCATTTTGCATAGGGCACGCTATAAATACCCATTATCACTATTATCTATTATTGGGCTGATGAAGAGAGACAATTTATGGAGAAATTAGATTATCTCAGTTTTTCTATAATCCATTTTATTGTAGTCGGAAGATTACATACGCAGTTAAGAAAATGAACCGAATCCTCCAGTTGCTGGTTTCCTTGGTTGTGTCTACACAGCACCCGCCGTATTAGGGAGAACTAAAATGTGTAAGCCAATACATTTATGTCAGCAAGCGTCCCCCTCCCGCCCCATTCATACACACCTATTTCATTCATCATTTTGACAGTTTGCACTAGCAAACTGTCCTAATTTTTTTCAAGAGCTCTTTTCACAAATTGAGGGTGATGCAGAATTAATCATGCCGTTAGGAACCGGAGGACTTCGATTGCTGCCGGGCGTTTTCACCCCTCAGCACTGGGTCTCCTCCTCGCCGCTGGGGGGAGCCCTCCGCCCCCCCCCCCCCTTGTCCCACACTGTTCTCATCCGCTTCAACCAAGTGAAGCTTGCTCTTCTGCATCGAAAGTATCCCCACTCATGCATTATAACATTTATTTTTCTACTTTGTTCCCGGCAAAGTAGTACTTAATTGCTCTTTTGCCTTTTTGGGGGGCCTCTCCCTGACCACTTTTCTCCATTTCTCTGCCCACGGCATCCTTTATCTTTAAAAATAAAGCGCAGGAACAAAGACATTTGAAGACATCACCTTCATATAGAAAGTGTTACCCATGACCAAAAGAAGACGCTGGTGCCCACTTGGGTGTATGCTTACACTGTACGGAGAGGCTTCTTTGTGAACTAGGTGGCAGAGCAGGTCAAGAAAATATTGTTTGCAATTATATCAGTGCAGAACATTTTGAGGCTTTTTTCCCCCCATAAACTTGCCAACAGGGGCTGGTATGTACAGATGTATGCATTTGTGTGAACTGGTATTTCACACGTGGAGGAAAAAATCCTACCTCATGGCAGTTAACTTTTTATGCTTAAAACTCCAGCTCTGAATCCATATGCTGTTTTATCTCTTTTTTGATACAATCTGAAGATTGCACCCCAGACACGAAATTGGGAAGACGCTCCTAGATAAATATGCACTGCTTTGCTCTGCTACACTTTCAGAATTATATAGATGCTGACAGGTTAGTGGAGGGAGTAGTATTTATATCTCAAAAGCATGTGGGCGGCCCTGACAAATATTAGTTACATAAGCCTAATGGTGGCTGCATGTAAACACACACACACACACACACACACACACACACACACACACACACTCACAAAGTTGCTTCAAAGGAGAGAAACTTCCTGAACTTGTACTCTGGCATGCAGACTCACAGGAATTGGATCTGATGTGTAATTTTAGACCTAAACTTCCAGTAGCATAGTAACCTCACTTCTTTCATGAAGGAGCTTTGAAGTGGAAATCAGAAACACGTGCTCTGGCCCCGACTCTGTGCCCCCCAGCTCACTTACTGCCACTAATGAAGATGTCCAGAGAAACCGTGTCCAGGGAGCTCACAATCTGCTAGGGGAAGTTAAGATATTTTGTGAATTCTAATATCTGAAAGAAAGATAAATAATTTAGCAAGAGGACTGCGAAGAGGTAAGGGCCGTGGAGAGGAAGGGGGAGGTTATTATAAGTGGAGAATGATGTGGGATGCTGAAAGTCACATGTAATAGACTTTTTTTTTGTCAGCATAAGAGAGCCTGGCACATAGTAGGTGCTGAATAAATGTTATGAGTGAGTGAATGAAAGTGAGCTATACTATCCCCACTATCCAGAGCATGATGAGACCTTGAGTGTAATGGAAATGGAAGCAACTAGCTACTTCTGGCAGCAAGTTTTCCTTGGTAGACATCAAAAGGAAAGGAAGTGCGCTGGAAGGACTGAAAAAGCGTCATCGAGCATGAGGCTGCGATGGTCCACATGTAGTACAAAGCGCTGGTTCTGCTTGTCTTGCAGAAGGAAGACGGCTTTGACAGCTGGAGGACCTAGACTCTAATTCTAGTTCTAATGCTCGTTAGTAATCTGGGTTTCAAGTTCCTCCATGGTAACATGGGAGATAGTCTTTGCCTGGATGAATTATGACGACAATTCAATAATAATTCCTATTAACTTTGCCATTGGCGTGGATTTTGCTCATCTGTCAAGTGGGAATAAAAATAGCAGGGACCTTAAAAAGATGGCATGAGATAACACATGTAAAGTGCTCAGCTCCCCACTGGCATGAGTCTTTCACCTCGACAGAGTCATAGCATGGGTTAGGGTCTGTAGGTAGGACAGTAGAAGAAAGAGCTCTAGCTAGAGAACATGCAAGAAATAACAAGAGGGAGGATCACAGCTGAAGGCAACACTGAAAGCAAGCTGGCCAGCAGATCCCCATAGTGGCATAAGGGGACGAAGAAGAACTGCATATTTGTAGCCATAGTATTCACGGAAAGAGACTGAGGGGAAGGCTGCCTGCTAATGTCCCTAACCGCAGCCCAGTCACATCGCCATTTGCAGCCTGTCCGTATTTTATTGAGATGAGCAATTACATGTCCTGTAATGGCAATGAAGCAATAAAATTTATGTCTTGTCATCTTGAACAAGATGAGACGTAACCCTTCTCATGAATGTGGTGCTGAACGAAGATTTTTAAGAACATAAGTATAGTTAAGGATCCTTGAGTTTATCCCTCATAGTTAATTAAAATCCTCCCCAGGAATTGGCAGATGATAGGTAGAAGCACATTGAACCTTTTACGCCATGGAAGGGTGAACCAATGATTTTTCCATACCTTGCTCAGCCGCAGCTGGCTCTGCGACTCACAGCATTTGTACCATATGGATTTCAGAAGTGAGGCGAAGGGAGTGACTCCGATCCCTGCCGCGATGCATACACCCACGGGATAGTGGAACACGTCTGTCAGAGCGGCGCCGTACGGCCCGTCCACTGCCAGCCTGGAATCATAGAGCGCAGCCCATTGGATCTTTAGAATATCTCCTTTGTGAGCATGAACCATCCTGTGCCTGTGGTTTTTATCGGGTGTGCCTGCATATGTGTGCAGAGAGGTCGCCTATGTGCTCAAAAATGACCTACTCAGAGAGCTTGGTCACGCATGAGGAATTAGGGCTGCTCCATGGGGAAAAAAACTGAGGGAGAGACCAGGCTGACCCAGCCTGAGAGAAGGCCAGAGGCGAACACAGCCAGTGGCAGGTCATTTTTCTTCCACGTCGTGCCTTCTTCCTGTGGTTCTGAGGGGTGTGTTTTGGCTCCCAGCACTACAGAGCCTGACAGAAGCGACCTCCTTCTCCTTGCTCAGCCATTATCACAGGGAAATGGACAAGCAACAAGGCGGCCTAGAAAGCCTGTCTTTCCTTTTTCCTGAATTAATTCTCTCTGTTTTTAATTTATTTCATCCTAGTATGTTTATATCATTTCAGTCCAACGGAAGGCGTTTGCCAGGAATCAGCATAATTTTGAAACAAATAATTAGGCACATCTTCCGAAATACGCTATTTAGAATACTCAAAATCTGTGGTAATTAGGTTGGGGGAAGACAACGAGCTTTTTCTTTGTTTAGCAAAATACTTCTAATAAGGACAAAGAATATTCCTTCTAAAAATAAGATGGACTGGTGCTGGTTGCTTCTTCATCTCTCGTTACCAGTTCCTGCAGTGGCCTTGTCTTCCATTCCATAAATGCAAAGTAGAACTTTCTGTCACAGGGCCTTTTGATGTAACAATCTGTTCATGTGGAATACCGTGCCCCGATTTCGTCGTTCTCGTCTCAATTGGTTGAAAGGTACCTTCCCATTGGATCCAATCCAACCATTACTTCCAGGGGGAAGTCCTTCTGGATTCTTTAGATTAGCTCCTCTCATACAGCTTCTAGCACTGTTCCCCCTTCCCATCTAATGCTCGTCATAGTTGTAATTTGATTTATGTTTTGATCACTGGACTCTGAGGTCGGTGGCAGTAGAAACTCACTACTGTCCCAGCATCTCCCACAGTACCCAGCATGGAGCTGCTCAATAATAATTGGTTGAATCAATTGCAAAGGGAATGTTTCAAATATTTCAGTCTGCAGAACGTATTAAATTACTCCAGCTATTCCAAAAGTACACATTTACATATGAACAAAGATATGCTAATTAATAGGTTTCTAAGTTATTCATAACCATTCCCTAAGGAGTGTCTGTCGAAGGCACCCGAGGTGGCCTGTTTGGGCTTTACTATGTGTCCCTGAAAGTTCAATTGGATTTATTTTAAAATATTCTGTATTTGAGACTTCCTACTAATTCAAATTAACTCTCCTCCAGTTAATCTTAATTAATAAGGCTTTATTACATATTGATATATGGAAATGCAAGAATAAAAATAAAAGGTCATTACCCAGAAAGTGTTAGTATTTCAGCTCACTGTAGATTATTTTATAAATAATTAGATAAAGAAAATTGAGGAAAAAGATACTATCCATGGATTAAAATGTCTTATTGTTGATTATTTTTATAATTAGTGCTATTTGGGGTTTTTAGACACCAATTTAAAAATGAGAGCAATTAAATCCAAAGAATTGTGTCTTAAAACCCACAGAGCTATATAATATGTTTTGACATATTTAGGATTGAGAATCCTTCTTTTTACTTCTCTGACTGCTGATTATGTTCTCACACTAAACTACAGGATGCTTTGATCTGCTTCTGGGCAGTCACTGGTTGAAGACATTTTTTTTTCCCATGTCTGACTGAAGTCAGTCTCTTGATTTAGCCTTCCTGAGAAATGCATTGTGTGTCTTTTTCTTTTCCTACATTTAAGGCTTTCCTTGATCCTAACTGGCATGACACTGTGTTATTTTTTTCTTTTTTTCCTTGGTACTGAGGATTGAACCAAGATCCTTCACTCTGAGCAATATCCTCACCACACTTTTTGGGTTTGGTTTTGATTCTGAGAGAGGGTCTCGCTAAGTCACTATGTTGCCCAGCTGGGCTTTGGACTCATGGTCCACTTTCCTCATCCTCTCAGAGAACTAGGACTACAAGCCGTGTCACTGGGCCATTTCCATTATTTTTTGAGGGCTAAATCTCCCCGTTTTTCAAGACCTCTTGCAACCTAACTGGCCTCCTCGGCACACACTCTTGTTTTGAAGGTTACTCAGCTACACACCCTTTGACTCCCATCCTGAGTTTCTAAGAATGTCGTCAGTTCCTCCAGCTCCTGCCTCAGCCTTCCAGGGAATAATGGGCCTGCTCCACTCAGCCCAACGTGATGCTTCTTTTTGAAATACCAGAGTCCCTCAAAATATTTTTCTCATCTTTTTGTGTCCTGATTTTCTGGAAGTGTGAACATGGGCTTCATGTGGTTTGGGGTAATTTTGAGTGGAAAGGGAGATGACCTCTTGCCATTACATACTAAAAAGAGCTATTTAATAAATTGCTAAATTTACTATGTATTAAATTATGAAATTCACATTAAGACTTCTGTCCTAGGAACAAGTTTCTCTGAATAAGGTGGTTTATGGTTGAATTGTGTCCTCTAGTTGAAGTGCTGGAGCTCTAACCCCAGTACCTTAGCATGGACTTTTCCTTGGAAGCAAATCAAATCAAGATGAGACCATGCTGGAGAAGAGTGGGCCCTGAAATTGGCCATGACTAGAGCAAAGCATCCTTCTTCAGAAGACATCCTCTGAAAGCTCAGGCTGTGTTAGGGTAGGGCTCTCAGAGTTGCCTGACTCACGGCAGGCTTTATAATTACACAAGAGCTGCTTTTGGAGGCGGGAAGGCAAAATGTTCTCTTTCTGAATCATCACCTACTTTTGTTGAACTTCTTTTTTTAGAGACATGTGTTTGCTTCTCTAGGAAGTCTCCTGAATTTTGCTTTTTAAGTAGATTCCAAGATTTTATAAGATAAAATCAAACTTAAAAATTTAGCATACAGGTATACAGGTGGTGCCGGATGTTATAGCATATTGATGCATTAAGATATTGACTGTTTGGAACCTTGTGACTTAGACATAAAAGAGACAAAGGCTCTAACCTTGGCAGGCTGCGAGGTGCCTCAAAGGCTTGTCCCTCTGCACCAAAGGCCTTAAATAGAGCTTCTGTCCAGTCTCCTGCGACCCGGATGTGCACACTGAAGAAGTCCTCTTGGGGGGCAGAGGTGAGGGTGAAAGGGTGCCATTCCAACCCCGAGATGGATGGACATTGGAGAAGGACATACTGCCCTGGTGCCATCTTGAAGTGACGCTTTTTCATGCAAAGTTCCAGGACTGCAGATGGGTGACTTACCACCTATGTCAGAGCAACACAGTAGTTTGTCCTTTTGATTAGGTGAAGGATTGAGAAATGAAGATGATTTTTATTCTGTGAGAGGATTTCAAAACTTAAATCAGCCCTTTTTGGTTGTTAGACCATTGCTTCTTAGCTGCTAGTGACATTTGCCACCACTTTCATACCAGGGTTTGCCGTTGAGCATGGATGAAGTTTATATTTCTGAGTGTTATGTCTGACATCTGGGCCATTGGATGCTCAGTGAGTGACTCCATGTCTTAAATAACCAGAAATTCCGGCTTCCTGCACACCAGTAGCCAGTTTCAAGACAATATAGACTGGTACATTATGCGTATCACATAGATCTGATCAAAGCTACCGAAGTGGCTTACCACATTATCTCTACATTTTCAAAAATCTAGGAAATCTTGTCTCCTTTGTCAATTATCTACCTCTTTTCTAAATCCTTTGTGAAGGAACAAGGATGTTTCTTCACCGGAGCAAACATCAATCTTCTGACTCACTCTAGAAAGTTTTGTTGATAGTTTGGATTTCTTTTATTTTGATCAACTTTATTTTGTGTCCTGTTTCCTAGGTAGGCTCTGAGTGGTAGGTGGAGGGAATCATTGTGCACCTTTATCAGAATTTTTAACTTGTGCTTAATTAATTTAGCTGATTTTTCTTTGCAGATTTCCACCTTGTTTTCTAAAAAAAGCACTCTAGGCACCTTATAGCAAGAACGTGATAACAAAACCTTTCATGTCAGGACTCACTTTTCCATTCACAAGAGCATCTCATGGCCTCTCAGTCATTGATTTTAGGTTTCCCCTCTCTCCTCTTGTACCTGTTCTGATGCTCTGTTAACCCATCTCTCTTGAAACAAGCCTAGAAGGTTGCCACAAGCTTTTTAGTCTGGCTTTTGATACAACTTGATATTCCTTTGGTGAGATACTTAAACGCAGTGACACAGAAACAGCCTACAGCAGAGGTAAGAATTTCCATGTATTTCTTTTCATGAGGACCATGAAGGAGATGCATAGTTCTGTTAAAACTGTGTTGGTAGAGTTATATAGTTTGGTTTTGTTTTTTAGGCATTTAAAAAAGCAGTGTAAGTAGAGTATGTGAGACTTTTTCAGTCTCTTGGGTTTGTATTCTTAGTCTGTATTTTCTTTTCTTCTTCCAGTGTGAGGTAAACTAAGGTGTACCCTACTCACTGGGGTACAGTGCCACACATGTCCTTCCTTTCTACCTTGAAGCCCCAGTGCCCTTCTTGCTCTGAGCCTTGCACCTATTTTCTTGTTCTCTGCTCCGTAGTCCTAGGTGAAGTGTGCATGTTTGAAAAATGTTTGTAGATCATTTGCACATTTGTACAATCTGCATCTTTGTGTTGTGGAGAAAATGGCTACAGCCAATGTACAGGTTTATCTTCCCCCCGACTCCACCCCAGAGAGAAATCAGAATAAAGAGAAATGCAGACCACTCCAGTGCTGTGCCACAAGTCTTTATCAGAATTCTGTGCACCAGTCTGGAGCCCTGAACCCTGCCTTCACTAAAATTAGTCACACTAAAAGATGCTCAGGATACAAGCAATTATTAGAACAGAAGATGAGCCTCTAAATTACAGACAGTTCTGCAATAAAAATGGCAAATTAAAAACTTGGGCTAATAAAAAAATTTCATCTACACTCAGGCTTTTATTCATACATAAAGCTCCTCGCATACCTTGGTAATGACAACTTCTTGTTGAAATCGCCAGAACCTAATTATTCTTTCCCATGCATACACGACCACAGGGCCCAAAACCCATTTCCAAGCCTGCAGAGAGCAGCAGAAAAGGAGAGAAATGCAAAGGAAATGAAAACAGAATCCAAATATTTTCAATTTGAGCCAAATCAATATCTAACATGATGGGGTTTGGACATTTTCCTTTGACTTTGGCCCAGTTATCAAGAACAAAGACGCCTCCTTGTATTAACTACTGTAACATTCAATTATTCCTTGAAGTCTACAGGCTTATTTAAGAGATTAAACTCTACTATATTGGTTTTTATGTTTACTTGATCAATGATGCCTTTATGTAATTAGAAATAATTGAATTTGCAAAGAAATAGGAAAGCAGATTGATGTTTATGTTACATATGATAGGGTCGTAAACGCTCCCCAACTCAGCCAAAGTCAGAGGCTTGAAAAGCAGCACTACTCAGCCAAAGGAAAACAAGAAAAATTAAATTAAAAAAAACTTCAATTAGGTTCTGCTTTGGCCAGCAAGACATGACCACTGGGTGTATGTATAAATAAACACACACATACATGCATGGGCACGCGCACGCACGCACGCGCGCGCACATACACACACACATACACCAATGTTATCTGGAATAAAATATAAAGCTAGTTTTTTTGCAACTTAATTCTTAGTTAAAGCGTTAAGACAAAAGCATCGACATTCATCTGCAGAACTATGACAATGAAAAATTTCATTCTAACATTCTTAGTGAGTCAGATGCCATGTTAACCTTTCATCAATATCATCTGCATCAAAGAGATCAATTTGCCAGCAGGTCATTGCTGTGCCAGCTGTTGTGGATAACACAGGGGTCTTCTGCCAGTAAAGGCAAAACAATGAGACCCTGAAATTTTTTGTTGACACAGGGTCCAGCCAAGCTGTGAACGCAGTCAGCCATGTCTGACCCCAAGCTCAGTTCTTCCCAGGTCCCTGGCTGCTTCTTTCAAGACTTTACCATATAATGGAAATGGAATCACACTTCTTTCTGCTCAATGCAAAAATTGGTCCTGAGGTTTGTTTTACAGACCATCAGAGACTCTTGAACTCATCAAATTTTAAGATATTAAGGGTTCTTGGAAATCTCAGATAACCTTTCTTTAAAAGAAGAAAAGTTCTGACTTTCTGGGAACGGGTCCAAGTCGCCTAGGAAGGCAGAGCTAGATCTCAGAGAGTCAGAGCTGGCCCTCAAGCCTTTGAAAATGTCTCTGAATTTCCATCTTAGTATTCTAAATCCTCACCTCTCCCCCAACAGAATCTGGGGACAGGATGGATACCTCGTTCTTTTGGACTGAGTTGTTTTCTAAGCTCTCAGCCTGGACTCAGACTCATGGTTTTCTTAGCTTGAGTGCCACTTCTTCTGGGCTATCTTTCTGGGTTCTCCTGCTCATTTTTGTTTATTTTACACTCTGTTTGGCTAGTATCTCTTCTAACTTCTCACTTCTTTTTTCCTGGAGGAGCTCCTGTTTGCCTGATAAAGGCAAGCTTTTTTTGAGCAACACAACGCAGTTTGACCTACTGGATAACCTTCAGTGGAAATCAGCAACATGTTCAGAATGGTAGAGGGAATGTAGCCTTTTGTCTACCTGTGCCGGAGCAAGGCAGTGAAGGTCAGAGCAAGGAGAAGACTGGAAGCAGTGGCAGGGTAGGGTGAACCAAGAAAAGAAAGCCTTAGCTCTCACATGCTTGAGCGAGCCAGAAAGGCTTTGAAGAACTGGTTTGGATCTTTACGGAAGTGTTAGTAAGAATGAAATTCTTTTTATATGACCTTAGAGAGAGATTTGCAAAAACATAAAGTCTGCACGTACTTTTACGAACAACCTCTCACATCCCTTTTAGAGCATTTTGGACTTTAAAAACTTTATTTTAATGGTGTTAAATCAGCCATTTTTCATATTGATGATGCAGAATGGATTACTTTTCTTTCTATGGTTGCTTCGGAAGGAGACTGTAAGCTATAAATTCTCGGCTGTATCTTCGTTGTGTCATATACATTGTTCCAGCAGAAGATGGCTCACTTAGTTTGCATTGTGATGGTCATGGAGCCTCTAAAAGTTAAGGAATGAGGGTCAGGTACAGCCAGAAATGATTCTAGGAAATTGCCCTCAGGATGATCCGGACACACCGTAATGGAAGACAGAGGCAGCACCCATGGGCAGGAGAGCCCATGCCAAGCATGTGGTTAGATGGACTCTGGCTTTAGGCTTGAGACTACTGTTCCTTACCCTGCGCCTTCCAGTACATTTTGGGCTTCATTACAATTTTTTTTTTTGTTTTGTAGAATAAGAAATGTTTGGAGAAAATGATTATTTAAGGTCCATCTCAGACTTAAATGCTTTGGCTTTTTCACATCAATAAATAAAATGTTGGGGAGCTGTACTTCTAGACAGCAGCAGACAGCTGAAAAAAGTAAGTGTTGAAGGAAACGTAAAGATTAAATACAGCACATATTGAAGAGAGTTTATTCCCATAGAGTCAGAAGATCTAGTTCCTTCAGGTGACTTTCTGGGACTGCCTTTTGTGGCCACAGATAAGAAACTAAAACTCCTCAAATCTCAGTTGCCCCACCTCTTTCAAAAAAGGGGGCAGAATTATTTAGCATTGAATTATTTTAATGCAGAAATACTGTGTGGATTCTTGGCTTCATTTTTTTTCTCTTCCTCAAAAATGCTCAGACAGTCATGGTACAGTGAGTATTTTATGACAGAAATAAAACTATGTTGATTTAAAAGCAGCAGTAATGAAACTTGTTTCCTCCACTTTCACTTCTGGTTTTTCATTCCTACCAGAAAATGAGAACATGCTGGCTCTGATTTTATTTTACGTGCATGTTTATGAACAGTTTTTTTTCTAAACAATATGATCTCTTGGGGCAGGACCCGTGTTTTTGAATCCAGTTTAGAAAAATGAAAATATTTAATGGCTATTTGAAGAAATCCACTGAATTGACTTTAGCTCAATTAAAAATTTTTCCCTTACAACTAACTTCATTCATTAGAAGCTTAAAAAATCAGACTTATGGTTATTATTTGTTGATGGTGTAGCTCAATGACACAGTTGCTTCCTGGGCCAGGGAGGACTAGGCGTCTTTTGGAATGGCGTGCAGGAGTCATGCTGGAATCTGGTGTGGCTCTTGTGCTGGAGAGTTCAGCATAGGAAGAAGGATTCGGCCACACGTTGGAGGAAGATTTCTTTGATCAGTTCAGATTATACCAGGTGATTTTTTAAAAAAAGCATTCTCTGGTCCCAAATTAGAGTAGGGCACCACAGAGAAGCAAATTGGTGAATATTCTATTGGTAAAAATCTTAGCAAAATGCACTGACTTAAGAGAGACAAAGAGGAAGCAATGGTAGTCTGCAAAGGCCAGGGGATGGGGTGCAGTGAAGCACGGGGATGGGGTGCAGTGAAGCACAGGCACCCTTCTTTGTCCTTGGGAGGCCGTTTGGATTCAGTGTCTATGAGACATCAGAGAGAACATCGTACGGCTCAGCCAAGCGGTAATTGCACAGCCCACACACGCTTGGAATCAAGATCCATTAAAAGTAATGGGAAAGAGTGACACCGTGAGTTTGGGTGTGCAAGGAGCTGTAGCAGAAGAGAGGTAGCAGAGAGATGGGTAAGTTCCCTTTTCTTAATGATAATTAATGTCAGCGTACGCTGCTGGGAGCAGGCCCTGGTCTGTATTCATGAGGTGTGGGAGAGTATTGATTTTTTTTATGGAGATGCTGTAGCTGAAAATTTTAGAGAGGCATTCGTGTTCCTCATTAATATGCAGGCTGGATAGTGGCTACTGAGAGTTGAATTTAAGACAGAGACAATCTATACCGGCCATTAAAAGAACCACAGTCTAATGGGCACATCTATTTCAGTTCCCTCAGTTTTAAACATTCCTCCTAGTAGTTTCATTCTGAAGATCTGGTGCTTAATTTAACATATTTGGGAGTTTTTAAAAAAGCAATTATTTATATTGTTTGTATGTTGATGACTTAAATTCCTCAGTTCCTGCCACTCATAGGCTATTTATTCTATTATCCTCTTTTTATCATACCTATTTTGGGCACTTGTGTTCTCTTAGTTTTAATCAGTCGGCTTCATTTATTTTCTTACACTCATCACCCAGCTGTCCCGATGGTTGGCCCTATCCTAAGATACAGGAGGAGACTAAGTAGGATTATTATTTCTATTTACCTGTGCCACCAACCGCAATGACTACAACATAGCCAGAAAGTCTTTTATGATCTGTGGACATTGTCATCTACTTGAATCAATTAAATCTATTCTTGGCTAATATTGTCATTATTCCAGTTATGAGAGCTTAATTGGAACAAGAAGTAAAAGCATTCAACATCCCAATGTTTTTAATTCTAAAAGTTGAGAAAGAAAGATGTTAAACTTATAAGGAGGATATGATTCTCATTTGGTTGTGATTTAATCTGGGTTTGGGAAGTGATGCTCTTAATTCCCAGAGTGGAGAAGGCAGTTTGTGGGTGGAAGGATCAGGCAGCTGAGGATGCTGGGAGTGCAGAGGGTAGTGAACCACCCAGCTAACTCTCCTAGGGCCATTACTATGCTGGTATGAATCCCCACAATAGTCGACATCCACATTTAATGTAAGTCAAGAATGCATTTCAAAAGCTGAACAGAGTGCTTTTGGCAGTCAACCTCTTTTAAAATTATCCATAACTTGATTTCTCCATTAGCACACTTAATAAGAAGTTGGCTTTGACATTGGGTGTCTTTTTTTTCAAGCATATGAAAGCTGGAGTTATTCTAACTGGGATGACAGTTATTTTAAAACAGGGTTCATTCTTACCGAAGGTTCTTTGCCAGAAAATTGAGGCACTGGGCACTGGGCAGCTTCCTGCCATTTAGTGTAGTGATGTCTACAGAAGGTGACATTGTGTAGCAGGAGACTTTCTGGAGTTTGGCTTCGAATAATCCGACTTATGCAAAAGAAAAGCACACAAACATATACATAATCAACTGATTCTGAGCACTCTCGTTATACTACAGATCTATATTCTTCAGGGAGCTGGAAACAGCACTTCCATTCCTTGAAACTTAAGCCGTCACTCATTTCCCTCAGCATCTTTAAAAATAGGCATTTTAAAAGCATTGAAAAACTTTGAAGCCCCCAGAAAAGAAGTGCCCCTTCGTGGTCCCCTGCGTTAAATTGAAAGTGTCTCCATCAGAGAATTCATAATGAAGGAAACTGTTTGAACACATTGTTTTGTAGACTGTTGAATTTAATTAGGTTTCATCTCATCCTGATTGCTGGTTTGGGCTAATTGGCTAACTTTGTACATTTAGTTCTTTTACAGATTGGTTTAACTTCCACCCTTCTTGGTATGTTTCTGAGCACTTAGATGTCTTTAAGTGAAGAAGTCAAAAGAAGTTCCCAAAATAATGGCACACTCCCCCCACCCCCCACTTCAGTAACCACTGGTAGGTTCAATATTTGACAGGGTCAAAAGTATGAAGTATGTCTCTGAGACCATATAGGTAAATTGAGGAGCAGGAAGCGAAGCCAGCTTTCATGAATGGGGCACTGGATGAAGAGTCCTATATTATACTTGTTGCAGATGTGCTGACCTTCGACAAAATGCTTCTGTATGAGTTCGCAAGGCTGCTCACTGGCGCTCTGGCAATGAAGTAACCGATGTGGATGCCAGGTAGCTCAATTTTTGCATGTTTATGAATGAGATGCATTGATTCATTTTGAGAAACAAGGTACCCACAGGCTGATAAATTTAGTATCATGCAGACCCATGTCCTGGGCAGCCTGTGGAGTCTCAGTCTCACTTTTTGTCATAGGGCAGGGCAGGAGGGAGCAGCAATGCCTTTGGAAAAAGTGATAGTGACAGCTGACATGATGGCCTTTGTTCCAGTCTGCCTTATGGAAGTTTTCCAAACTTGATAATGTCCCTTTGAGTTTGATGATCAAAATTATCTGTGTATCCAAAGTACAAGTGGTGGCCAGGCATAGGAAGGGTGATTAATGACTGGCAGCCAAAGGAAGGACTCTGTAAATGTCATTGCCTACATTTTTAAGCTTTAGGCGACATTTCTCATATTATCTAAAAGAGCCCCAGATCATTCCCTCTGTGCGTTGTATTTTCAATGTTTAAAAGATTTTTTACTGCCTCCATCTACACCATCCTGTAGTAGGTAGATTGTGGGTTTTAACACCTCCTTATAATCCTGCTTTCACTTGGGGTTTGGTATAGAATTTGCAAATTACTTTTTCTGTAAACAGGAGCTGTGGAATACTTCAAGCTGAGAAGATTAAATGAAACCCTTATCCCCAAATAAGCCTTTCAAGTAGGTTAAAATAAGTAAAAAATTTCCTCTTATGAAATGTTATTGAGATATCAAAAAAAAAAATCTCCAGCGAAATGCTGCCCAGTGTAATCTTCTTGTGCTTCTGCAATGCATGAGAGTGTGAACTGAGGGAACATGTGTGTAGGAGGATGAGCATACAGTATCTGGGTACTCATGTGATCCTAAGTAGCCTCATAAATGTGTTATTGAAGTAACAGCATCTGCAGCATTGGGATTAAACCAGTGGCAGAGACATAGGACTGTTGAGCTTTGGGACAGAACAGTAGGACACATCATCTTCCCTGTCCACCAAAAAAAAAAAAAAAAAAAAAAAAAAAGAGTGTGAGTTCCCACATTTGAAGCAGCCAATTGCAGATACTCAGATACTTTCAAGCAGTTTGACAGTGAAGCCAAATAGGAAGTCTCTAGCTGCAATGGCATTTACGGGAATGTTGACCGACTCGGTCACGATGAAGAAAGGGAGGCCTTTTAACACAAAATACCCTACCAGGGTAGCTCTTCCACACTGTGCCCATTTCAAACAAGTTGAGGTGTCAGTGAGGCCCAGGCAGTGAGTGGCAGCTAAGAAGTGTGGCCGCTCCCAGAAGAGGGGACTGAGAAGGAAGAAGCACCTTCTCTGGGAAGGGAGTTTGGAGTGGGCAGTTGGTCCACTAAGTGCAATTCCCTTAGGGTTCCATGTGGGACTCAGAGCCACCACGGCATGTGTCGCCTTCATGTGCCCAGCATCTTTTATGGCTGTACACCTTGTCTGATAGGAATGGCGCCAACCGCTGGTCTAAGATTATTGTGCTCAGTGGTGGCAATGATGAGAGAGTGAAAGGCGGATGTGTTCTGCTAGCAAAGAAGAGGAAATAGTGGCCTGTAAACCAGGCAGGTGTTTGCATAACTGAATAAGAAAGGTTTAACTTAAAAAAGGGAAGGACGATTCTTCAAGAGCTTGTTAACACTAGAGTCTTACTTGCCTAAAGACTGGAGTGCTAGGTCTGACTCTGCTGTTCGCTTATCTGGGACCGTTAATGTAACTCTTAACACCCTGAACATCAGCCTCCTCCTTAAGGGATGGAACAGTAACACCTTTTCTCTTTGACAGGGTGCTTGTGGGGGTAAAACTGATCATGCATATGAATGCTCTTTGAAAGCTATCACATGCAAAAGAAGAAGTGTCAATTTATGATAGAATTAAAAGAACAAGGTCATTTACAGATAGTAATTAATAGATTAGTTAATCCAGGGCTATTAACTAATCCTTAAAGACTAGAGGATGTTTTAGTTGAGGGTGAATACATTGTGTACTCTCAAGTGTCTCAGGTCTAGCATCTCAGTGAAGGGGTTAACAGCATCAAGCAGATGTTGAAATATGGGACAGCATCTGATGGGATGTCTAGACAAAGGGGAATTTTAGCAGACAGATGGGGAAACTGAGGCTAAGCAAACTCAAAGGGTTTGTCCCTAGTCACTCTGATGACTAGACTCAGTGGTGCTCGAAAGCCCTGACAAGATTGGCCTGCCTAGTTGATGGTTTTGGCTAAGCATAAATGAAATGTGGGTGTCAAAAATACATCTTCTGCCTAAACCCACTTAAATTGGATTGCAGAAGCAGGTTCTGAATGAAACACAGATCTACTGTCACACAGCATTCATTAGAATTCCTGAATCTGATAGACATGCCAAGACTCACTAACGGAGTCAGCTAGGAAATAAGAACAATAATTCTCCGCCTACGTTGCTTATTTTCTGTGTTACAAAAAGAGGTTTGCCACAGGGAATATGTTTTCATCTATGTGTCCTTTGTCACTGTGTATCCTACCCCTCCATCAACAGGACTTGCTAAGTTTTCAGATGCACAAAGAAAATAAAAATCTTAATACTTGAGCATAGTGTGGACTTACCCTGCTCCGTGGACGGCCAGACACAGAAAGAACATAATGAAAACGTGGTGTGTGTACCAGAACAACTCATAAGAAGACTGTCTGATGAATTCAGTTGAAGAGGTCATGATCAAGATCAGAGTCAGAGAAATCACCATGCCAGTGACACCTGAAATCGTCTTTAGGGACTCCGTGGTGGTGCTCTGAGGGAGACAGAAACCAGCGCCGTCCATTGACCTCTTGGCATAGTTTTGCATTTTTAGCACCGCAACTTGAGGGGCCAAGGAAGGAGCCGCTCAGAATGCTTTGCTAACCTGCATTTTGGTGTGAACCTGGCCCAAGTAGAATTCCAGAATTGAGCTAAGTTACTCCTTGTCCCCCATCCCTTGTCTTCAGGTGGACATTTGCTTCTCTCAAATTCAACAGAATGATAGTAATTACATTTTTCTACATGCATAAATTAATTTTCATGTCAAAATTACTATGTTGAAATGAAATTAATGCAAGCTGTAAAGAGAGCATTTAAAGATAAAGTACTGCAAAGTAAATATAAGCTTTCCGATTTTTAAGTTTTAAAATAAAAATCTGGATCACCGTGCTTAATTGCATTTTAACATTAATAAACACATTTTTTTTGAGAGGTCCCTTGGGGCCCTCCTAATAGAGCAGCTGCACAGTCGTTCCCCTGGTAGTTGTTCCTTGCTCTGGCTTTTTAATTGGAAAGACCATGACTTGTATTTCTTTCATGCCACCTGAGGGGGCCTGGAGCAGGGCTTGGTAAATCCTAGGAGATCAATAACAGCTATTCTTATCTGGTGGATACTCCTAGAGGGCCAGAATTCTGACCCCTGAGTGCAAGGGAAGTTAAATAGCCTTTAGAATATGAATCATAAGACACTTTGTTTTCATGGTGAGTTTCCTCCATCCTTGCCTTTTCGTTGGTATTCATACTCTGTGCTACTATTGTGGAACCGACCATAAGCTCAATAAACTCACACAGTATCTTTTGTCAGTAAAACCTCATTAATTCGGGCTGCTTTGCGATCTGAAAGGAATTTGGGCAGGGACTTCTCCATTGTTTTTTTTTTTTTCTTCTTAGAGCCAAAAGTAAAAATAAAATTGAAAATGGTACGTCTCTGAAACATTTAAAACATTATTTTCCAAGTGCACTCAGGCATTTCAGAAATACACTTACAACAGACGATGTGCTAATTTTGAGTCATTCTTCTTTGACTATTAAGACAAATCTCCACCTCTTTTTTCAGGTAACAAATTTATAGACTGGATTGAGTTGCAACGAATCCTCTCCAGGGCAATCCCAATACAACTGTGTTGAAAAGCTGTGTAATGTACACTTCGTGTTACTGGTACTCATTTCTCTCCACGTATCCCAAACTAGAAGGTTTTGTAAGCTTTATTAGTAATTACATAATGCATGGCTTCTAAAATTTTGAAATAACTGTGTTAGGAGTATCTTAATTGTATTGTTCAATTGTTTTAAAGTTATTTTTTAAAATAAATACTACTTATTATATAGTCTCTTCATAATGCTGAGATTTATTCTTGGGTCTGTGTAGTTGTAGTTGTTATTGCACCTTTGCAAGGGAGAGTATTCACCCCAGTAGGTGCCCAGATAAATGCTGTGACTGGGCTAAGTGCCATCAAAGCTCGCAAATGCTTAGGGAATCTGTAGTGTTGATTTATAACTGGGAAATTTATGCTTTTGATTGCTGTCAGTTAAGAAAAAGTAGCTCAACTTGATCAGTGGCCTGATAGTGTAAATTATCTTGCAAAAATTAAGACTGTGACAGGGACAAGTAACTCCCAAAACAGGCTTAGAATTTTCTTCTTTCAAGTAAAGCTTTATGGGCAAAACGGTCACTGACAATGGCAGCCCACGTGACAACTGACAGATTTCCATTCCTGGGGTGTTGTCATAAGACTTTTTAAAAACAATATAATTTTAAAAATCTTGATCACCATGTTGGACACTGGTTCAACTGGTTCTTGATCACTGGTTGGACACGTGGAAAAAAGGCTTAGATCAACTGTAAAGAGAGGTAGAGTTGGCTGCGGAGAGGGATGACCTTGTTTTTGAAGAGTGATTGTTGTGTTTTTTTTCTTTTCTTTTTGCTTCCTGATAAGTTCTGCTTCTTTGTACACATAAGGAATTAGCATTAACAGTCTGACAAGCCCTGTAGATTTCATTACGGAATGGGTTTATTTCCCACTATCTGATTTGGCAAACCAACTATTCACCCCATGATGTCAAAATATGAGGCACTGGAAAAGAGGTCCAGAAAACAATTTGCAAATTGAAAATGAAGACATCTCATTTATAATCCCTGAATTCAGGTGGCATTGCAGAATATTTGAGAACCTAATATCAGTAAAAAGATCTGATTATGGGCTGCTTTTAAATTTTAAAATATTAGGGCTTTGCATTTTTTCAGTACTACACATATATATTTGCTTTAAATTAACTGACATATGTTTTTCTCCTTGCTCGTAACCTCTCAGCAACATTAATGCCTGAGAAATAACTTTCATTTTTCAAAAGTGAGTTTGGGATTAGCATTTGGCCAAAGGTGCTTCTATTTTCCAGTTCTGCTGCTGAAAGCTTTTGAAATACATTATTCCTGATAAGGGGAGGGAAAAAGAAAGGATTTTTCAGAAGGGCAGCTAGTTAGCATGTAGAGACTCACTGTGTGGAAGGTCCGAACAGGGTTGAGGTAGCTCTCATTTGGGATGTTGCCAAGTTTGGAAAGGGCAGCCACAAGTCCCCGGGCATCTTCTGACTGGCTCCAGTGGAAGCGCTCCAAGTTGAACACGTGTGCCACAATGTGGATGGCTAAGGATGAAGACATGCCAACAGACAGGTGCCATGTGGATTTTTTTCTTTAACTCAAACCTATTATGTCACTGTGTTGAAGTTTCTCTGTTCTGGTTTTTATACTCCTCAAGTAAAACTGATCTACCTGTGTCTCGTTTCCAGGGCACAAATCGATCAGTAGATAGGATGGAAATAATTGCTTTTATTCTTTTTTCAGACATTATATTTCTTGTTCTTTTTAGATTTAAGCACATGTACGTATGTACCACATACAGCTACATGGATATACACGTATTTGGATACATTATTCCTACTCTAGTAAAACAAGTCAGTGTTTATGGAATGAAACTTAGCCTCTCCATGTTCTTTAGACGTGAAGTGTACTTTCTAATTTTGAAAATTGGTGATCTGTAGACTTTAGATGGAGAGAACAAGCTCGGGGCACAGCATTATCTGGCCTGAGGACTCCCTGGTGCTTCTTTTCCCCGTGTTGCAAACTCTGTTGGGAAGACTGTGGTCATAACATCTAGGCCACACTGACCATTGCTTTGGAATTCCAGTTGGGTGGCCAGTTGATACCTGTTACTGGGAACAGGTTCAAGTATGAACTGCGGATCCATTACCCAAGCTATTATTTCCTGGTTTAATGTCCTATTTTTTTCCTGAACCCACAGTGAGAAGTCGCAAGATTTACTACTATTATCATTTATACAAGTTGTGGGTGACTTATGGGATTCTCCATGGCTGTCCAGTGTGGGCTGAAATGTGGAGGAATGAGGACAAAATAGAATCAGCAGAAATTTTTTAGCAATACCGGTGTCATTTTAGCCCCTACGGTCCTAAATGCATATTTATGTACAAACACAAGTTTCCATTCAGCAGCATTTTTTTCTTAGCTGAGTTCTTTCTATCAGAGCCAGCCCCTCTTCTGCCTTGCAAGTTCTACTCATACACTAAGAATCAATTCAGAAGTTTATTCCCCTGTACACGTTCTTTAGTTTCACAAGCGCATGTGGTATTTTTATTGTAGCACTTCTTAGAAGTTATTGCTATGAATGTTCACTTATACTTGTGTCTTTGCAAGGAACATTGACTTTTCAAGGCTTATTTGTCCTTGAAAGCTCTGTGCCTGGCAGTACCAGCAAAACTAATTATTTGTTAAGCGATAGTGAAATTACAGAAAAGTAAAGGGATAACGAAAGGGTCAGGAAATCAATTGATTCAACTTTGGGTGGAGATGTGCATCTGTTAGTAGGTATCTTTGGTATATTTTTCCTTTGCTATGAAAGTGAAAATCATGTGAAGCATATGTTTAGTTACGGCTCACCAAAGAAAACAGAGCACTCAGCAGTGTTTTCTATCTTTGATGATTACAGCCTCCCTCTGAGTTCAGTGAGGTTTGTACTAAATAGATAATATAATTTTTCGTAAGGTGCTGTTATGGTTGGGTGTAATTTGTACCGTAAGTGTTCATAGGTTGGACGTTTGGTCAGCATCAAGGTGAAGTTGAGAAATGGTGAGCTCTTTGAGAGGTGGGCTCAGTGTGAGGTCAGTCCTTTCCACTTCCTGTGAACTGGCTTCCTGCCTCACTGTGTAATCTTTACCTCTCAGTGAGTGCCAGCCATGGCATCATCTGCCATGGGAAGATGTGGCCACCTAGGCCTGATCAGAGCTGGCAAGTTCTTGTTTTGAATTTCCATTTCCAACAATATGAGCTAGACAAATATCTTTTCTTTACAAAGTACCCAGCCTCAGACATTTCTTTATGATAATTAAAAAATGGACTAGTCAACTCATTTTGTCAATATACACAGTCATAGTTGTATAGGAGCTGCCTTGTTTAGTCTCAATATCCATGAAGCTACAAAAGCTTACCTAAGAGCAGCAGTCTCTCATATGATATACAGAAAATGGAAACTCTGGTAAATTGAATGCAAATTTTATCCAGTATTTCTAATTGCTATTTTCTGCTAATTATCTTAATCTTGTTAAAAATGGATAGCATTTATCTGAACTAACAAATATTGAATGTTTACTGTACACTAGCACTGTTATTATCTACTGATAATATAACCCTCAAATATTAGTCTCACTTTACAGATCAGTATGCCAAATATTGATGTCAGAGGTGGCATTGGATTTGATTTATTGACTTTAGGGCCCCATCATCTGATATTTAGGCATGTTACTTCTTTTGATTAATTAAAAATTGATATATCTTACTGCTTGCTCATGACTAGCTTGTTCTATGAACTTGGTTGAAACTCTGTGATGGCTTCTTTGACATCTTTAATCAAGAATCAGACTGTTTCTAGGGTAAATGTGCGATCAGGACATGTGAAGTTCTCATTGTGGGTTGGTATAAAAGCTCCCTTGCATTCTGCCCTTTATCCCCACATCTCCACCCCTCGCTTCCACTTTCTATCAACTACCTTGGATAAAAAATACTTCACTGCTACTAAAGCCCTCTAGCCAGGACTGGAGCTGTTCCCATTTCACAGAGACAGAAACTGAGCTTCATGCTAAATTAAAGGACTGGTTTTATCACTGCATAATCCGTGTGTGGCTGTCAGAAAGAGATTAGAGAATAAATTGTTTTTTATTTTATTCTATTTTGATAGCATTCTTCTCCCATGCAATGAGTTGTTGGTCACAATCTGTTTTCTATTACATTGATTCCCACATGAGAATTTGGCACTGTTAAACTAAATTTAAGAATGTGAACTGAATGAATAAAGACATCGAGCTACTTATTTATTCTTATTGCCAGGTCTCTACTAACAGCTGAAGAAGCTAGGGAAGGGAGATCAGGAAAGCCCAAGATACTTTTCACGAGGAAGCTTCGGGAGGAATCTGTGGGACACTGTTCTCCCAGCATTTTCGTCTACTTTCCAATTCAGGTCTTCTGTGTTCCTTCGCTCCAGCTCTCTCCATTTTGTTTGTGTTGTAGAAAGTACCGTAGAAGGTAAAAGGCAGAATTAAAAAAAACGTATCTCCAGGATTCTCAGGGTGAAAACTGCTTAGGCCCATTTTGTTCGGCTAAACATTTTATTTTTCTTTCAGATCTGATTCTAATTTTATTGTAATCTTAGCTCAGCACTAAAGCTCTATCAGGAACTGAACTTGGGCTGCTGGGACTTGAGAGTTACCAGAGGAGGTATTGTTTTTTCTTTTTCTTTCTTTCTTTCTTTCTTTCTTTCTTTCTTTCTTTTTCTTTCTTTCTTTTAAAAAAGAAATCATACTTTCTACTTTTTCATTATATATTTTAATCCTTTTCATACAAGTAATCACACTCTAGTGTGGCGATGGTCACTTCAGAGAGATGATAAAATGCTGCTGCAGTTTGATTGTTCACTTGTTTAGTCATCAGCATTATTTTCTGCTAATCGATTTAATGTTAGGCTGTAGCAGAAAGAATGATTGAAGCAGACGATTCTCAGTTACCTAATTTCTTTCCTTACCTCTTTTTTCTCATCTCTCAAGTGGGTGGATTGGACAAAACTATACGGTGTCTTAGCTTCCCTCTAGCTGTCTGGATCCTGCATCTTTCTGTGAAGTTAACCAGGAGTTTTCATCCAAAAGGGATAGACTAATGCGAATACTGTACAAATGTGAAATTCTTGTTTTAATTTGTTTTCAAGATGAGCACTGGTGTAGATAGGGCTCTTGGGTCCTGCGGTCAATCTAGTGCCATCAACTCTACCAGTGTTCTCTGTCTGGTAGCCCTGGAGCCTTTCCATGGTGCACACTGCCGTGTCCTTGGATGAGCCCAAATTGCACACCCAAATCCATCAGGTGAAAAGGAGTCATGCCCATGTATTTTGATTATTTTATTTCCTCATCAAACTGCTTTCAACAGAGAGCTGCAATCTTGGAAACAGTACACATATATCGTTAATTGGTGTGTGAACTTCTGAGTTCAAATAAACAGCTTTAAAAAAAATCAAACAGGGAACAAAAATATCATAAAGGCTACAATTAGAGGCAGTAGCCCTGAAAAAGTTCCATTCCCCTTTTATTTTTCCTGGAGATCAAAAGAAACATAATTGAGGGGAATCTTGGAAGCACGGTCAGTTCTCGCTGTCTCTGCCTGCCTGTCAGTGATAACAGTTATTTCGGAGTGCGTCACCTCCTAATTATGCAGCCTTTGGAAACAAGGGCCAAGGGACGACACCTGGCTGTGTTTCTGCAGCTAGAATATGGCCTAGACTTTCAAATCTGTGGTCCGATTTCCAGAGGAGGCCCCATGATTTAGAAACCATGGATGCCACAGGTTTGTACATTTTGTTGGACAAGGCTGAGGACAGAGCCTTCTGTGAAGCCTCCGGGGCCCACGCAGCGCTGCTTAGTAGCAATTTTTTTCGGGGTGAGGCTCTGGAGACTTAGTGCCTTTGGGACCATCTCTCCTATGGGCCTCCAGGTCTTTATTTTCTCTGTCTCTCTGTTCCCCTTTCAACCTGCCCCTGCTCTGTTTATTGATGCTTGTAAACTAATTTTAGCAACTCATCAGTCCCTACACTCAGGGTGATTGCACACCTCTGAAACCTGGCAGACAAGAGCCACCGAAATGCTGGAAAAGAGCTGCCTGGGTCACTATTTACAGCCTCCTTTGATGGAAACCCAGGTTCTGCGTGCTACCTTCCAATCGGAAAGGTCTTCAGGGTCTACCGTGGACCAGGGAATTCAGGTAGATCCACGCTAATAAAAATAGAGAGGCTGTGAAACTACGATTTTTATACCAGCGGGGTTATAGTTCCCTGAAAATGATTTATTAGTGGAGGAAGAATGCTCCAGTAGCTCTTATCATAGGCAGGCAAGCAGGGAGGCAGGAAGCCAAGAGAAGGGCTCCTGTCCCTGCGTTTTCGGTGATGTCCTTGATTATAGATACCATTGTTTTGCCTCTCCCCTCCTCCTCTCTACCCTACTTCCACCGTCTCTAATTACATCCTTTAATGATCTGACCAATTAAAGCCTGCAGTTGAACTTCTAGGGGAGCGGTTGAGAAATTAGAGGCTGGCACGCAAACTTCCACGTGGATGTACTTCTTCCAAGGTTACACACCTCTATCAAGCCAGTCGGCTATTTGAAAAGCAGATAATGGGTGAGGCTAATAAAACGAGCACGGGGACGTTGCAAGCTGCCCCCAGGGAATGTGTCCGAAGGATAAAATGTGAAAAGCAAGGTATATCAATGAAATCGGGGCTGAGCACTTTTTTTTTTCATAAAAGTGCAGTTGCCAGCCACATTTCTTAGTTAAGGTGAAATGTAATAATTGCTTTGTCAGGGTTTGGAAGAAGCAGAGAGCTCTTTTCCACCCTCCCGCCCTTGCCCAGGATGGAAACCACAGCAGCAAGGCTGGTTGCCATGGAGGTGGGGACCAGGAGCTCTTTGCTCTCAGATGCGCTCTGGCCCTGCTGGTGGAGCCCTCGGGAGATTTTGGGAAGCTGGCAGAGCAGCAGAGGCTTAAGAGGAAGTGGGCTACAGGGAGCACTTGATGTTCTCCAGGGACTTGTGAGGAAAACAAGAAGAGAGAACGTCGTGTTTTCTCTTCTTGCAGCAGAATGTAAATTTATTATCTTGAGCGGCAGGATTATTTTGACTCATTTCACTCCCACACTCTGTCCTACCTACCCAGAGCAGCCCCAGTCTCCCAGAGCAACTCATGGGCTTTTTTCTTGATTCTTTTATACTTTTTGAACTTTTTTTTTTGATTGTTTAGCCAAATCCCACTCACCTCAGGTTTGATCTGATTCATTAAGGACTTGTTATATGCCAAGGATTAACAAAGCCAAGGCACACAGGAGACACAGGCTCAGGCTATGAGGCCAATCAGAGTCTGGGGATGGTCAGTCTGTGGTAGGAGGTGTGGCATGAGCTGTGTAGGTGAAGGATTTGTAGGGGAAAGCAGGTGATATCTTACCTAGTGAGGGTAATAAAAGAGAAACGAAACATGTTGGGTAAAGGAGATGCCATGAGCAAAGGCACAGAAAGTTCTGGATACTGACCAAGGGGAACAACCAAGGTGGGTGTGGAGAGAGATAGGCTGGGGCAGGAGGCAGGGACCAGACGAGTGAAACTTGTGTGCCTTTCCACAGGCTTTGGATTTGATCTTGTTTGTAAAAGCAGCAAGGAAATGACCTTGGACTGTACTGATTTCCAGGTGGGTCCGGTCCTGACAGTAATCTACACATCTCTTTGAGGTGGATAAATAGTTTTTCTGCTCTTTAATTTCACAGATGGTATTTGAAAGTTAACCTGAGCTCAAGTGACCAGTAAGTATAAACTAACTTGGTGAAATGGTTTTAGCCAACTTTGCCCACAGCAAATTATACTCCATCCTAAAACAATACTGACTACACTAGTTTCAGAAGGTTACAGGTCCTATAAGGGTAAATTATACGTGGGAGACATTCAATAAACTTGCCGATGCACTTATACTATTGATATATAATTACACATAAAGAAATATACTTACCCAAAGGCTTAAGAAGAAAAACAACCCTCAATTCATACTTGTCTTTATTTTTAACTTCCTTTTGTAATGTTTTTGATGACAGACCCCTCCCCCCCACCCCTTTTCTCTATACTATCTTCACAACTTTTTCATAGGGTCCAATTCTACCTTTAAGCTATTTTATGTGGTAATATTCACCTTCCCATTTTACTGGGCTGTATCTCTCTGTCAACAAAAGAGGAGTTCTTAAGGTTCTTCTAGGAAGTCTAGAAATCCCATGAAATCTGTCTCTGATGAGCCTACCAAAGAGCATTCTAGCTTCTTCCCAGACGCCACCCGTGAAAGGGACCTCTGTGCCCTTAGGGGACTCTAATTCTAATTTCAGATAATTTTTAAGGTCTCTCAAAGATGTTCATTGTTGAGGTCAAAGCTGTGTCTCTAAGCCTCTGTTCCTCTGCCTTTCACTCGTCCTTTAAGCGCTCTTATCACACCAGTGCCCTATGCACTGTCCTATACTCTGGGATTCCAGGGAGAGTCAGCCTTGTTCTTTGTTCTCCAGCCCTCAGCTGGTTTCTCTAGAACAAAATGTCTTTCTACACTGATTTCATAACAAACCACAATGACCTTCTGCAAAGCACTTCTGGGGTTGGTTTAATCTGGCACCGAAGACAGTCAGGCAGTGGGGGGAATCTTCTGCTCACGTCTTGCTGCACACCCAAAGTTGTGTTAATTGGCACTCGGGCACCGTCTGTCATGTCTTGTTGCTTAATTAAATTCACATTTGTTTTGAGTGTTTCTTTTACTCTGCTATTTTTTTATGCATGAGAGGATAAAAACAAATGAGGAAAACATTTTATAGTTAAATTAGTTTGAGGGAAACAGTCTTGAATCATAACTCTTTATCGCTGTGATAGCCTTTTATTTCTATGTCTTTGTTTTCCAACAAAGCCACAAGCCAGTTGGTTGCAGTTTTGCTTCTTTTCTTCCTACTAGTACCTCACCTTGGCCTTGGAAGCTGATTTCTGCTGCTTTCTTTAAAATTAGAAGTCAAATAATTAACAGTAACACTTTAGAAGCCCAAATAGGTGCTTGTCTTTTTGAAATTCTTTTATGCTCACTAGTTTAATACTACTCAAAATCTAACCCATGTGACTTTTCTTCTTCCTGCTGCCTCGGATACTATGTGTTAGTCACTTTTCTGTCACTGTGAGATTTTGAGCATAGAACAATTTTATTTTTGGTTTGAATTATTTTTGATTACGAAATGTGTCCATTTTTTCAAATACTTATTATTGTGTTATCAACCAGCCAAATTATTTACGAATGGAAGGAAAATTTCACCAAAGTTTCTTTGGTAAATCGAGATCTTGGGATGGAAAAACTCACATGAGGGTACCAATTGGAAATTTAGAAGTTCATTGGTCTGTGGTTTATGTATGGAAATGGCAGATGAAACTGTCCTTTTTCTAAGGTTAGACTTGGAAGGAGGTTAGAAACAGAACACTGAAGTTAGGCATTAGATATTATAGACTCCATTAAGCAATTAATGAGCACTTACTTGCATTAACAGCTATCCCATAGGCCACCAGCTTGTGGAATTTGAGGTTTTTGTCTAATTGCCTCTGCCAGGGTCCTCTGCAGCACTAGAATAGCAATAAGCAAACAAAAATAAATCAGATTTAGGGAAAAATAACAGTGAGAAGAGTGTATTGAGACTTGAGAGGGGACTCAGGTTCTGTCTCCAAATTACTTAAAGTGGTGCCAGAGGACACACAGAAGCCAATGGCAATTAGTCAGACAGCAATACAGAGGTTATTATTTATGTTTCTAAAATTTCATTAGAAAAAATGCTTGAATTCGTAATTTTCTGGCTATGGCTCACCACTCTTGAATAAACTTTCTAATATCCACATCTTACACAATTTCTTTAATTAGAAAATTAGGTGATAACCATTATGCTCATCCATATGATTTAAATAATATACACATTATACCTTATTATTCAACGAAGGGTACTTGTATGCTTCTATATCTAAATTCCTAAAATCATAATTACACCACAAACTGTATCATCTGGTAAAAGGTATTAAAGATCTTGTCACATGTTTATTATTTTGTTTAAAAGTAAACACAGGTAAATATAAGGAAATCAACAGAATTAGGAATCACACTATGTTTGATAGGTGCTGAAAGTGACGTACTGAAATCCACATCCAGTGATGGTGATCATGGCCTGAGCACAGAGGCTTCCTGAGTGGCACTTGTCTAAACTGTGTCGACACTATTCGAAGGTAATTTTTTCTATCATTGTGAATTGTCTTCTTCCACATGGTAGTAAAATAGTTCCAGATGCTCTAATGCACCCATCTCCAAGAAGTAAATGCACCAACCAAAAATTGAACCACACTTCCAATATCATGTAGGAAGTCACCAGCAAAGCACGACTAGGATGTACCAAACACTGATTTTCAGTTTTAGCCATTCTTTTCTTTCTTACAGAGAAACAACTCTAAGTTTAACAGGATTTTTGGTCATATTGTAGTAAAGTACATCATTGTTTTCAATAGCACTTACATTAGTAAGTCGCAGAACTGAGATTATTACATATTAGTACTTACCATACTTGATCCTCTAATGAATGAGATTAGGTTTCGGCTGATAGGTAATAGAATTAGCATGCAGTTAAAGTTGAGGCACAGTGCGGATGCTCGGGCCCACGCCAGAGTCGACTATTCATAGGTGAAAAAACAGACAAAAAAGGGATGCAGTGAACACAGGGGAGCTGGGCAATAGAATGCATTTTGTTTCTTGAAACAATTGTGCATAGTCAGCAACTGTACTTACACCCAGAATAACTCTTGTATAAAAGAAAGACTCGTCCTCTTCATACCGACAGAATGTGTCGATGAACAGAAACAAGTTCACTCCCAGCCATGCGAGCTAGATAGGGGTGGGAAGAGGGCTGCTCAGTACCATCGTCAACCTTGCCCCTTGTCGGCATCACCCTGGCTGCTGCCTCTTGGGAAGTTAAATCAAGATCTTCTTGAGATTAGTCAGAATGATTTCATGTGTTCTCTTTCACAGATGAGTGTGTAGCAGGTGGTTACAAGGGAAAAGGGTTCAGTGCGTAACAAGATTTTTAAGTGCAGATAGGTTCACTTTCAGTAATTTTAATGATGACAAGAAGGAGAAGGAAATCTTTAAAGTACTTCAGAAAAAGTCCAATTTCACTGACTTATTCAGACTTCATTTGATTTAGACAAACTACCTCATACAAACCCAAACTACCTGACTTTAAAAATAATTAAAAATGAATTCAATCAGAAAACAGCTTTGCACGATTCTGTGTGGTTGCATGTATCTGTTGAATGTTTTCTGACAAATTTTAGTCTTTTAAGAGAAGTAATTCAAGATGCTTATTGCTTCTAGCCAAGTCTTCCTAAAATCCAGAGACTCTTCAATATGCATAGACTGAGAGCTGAGTAACAAACATGATACTCACCACCACGATGGCGGACAGACTCTCGTTCAAAATCCAGCACATCCTCATGACACTCTTCTCCCTTTGCTGCCAACCAACGATCCCTTTCAGTCACCTGCGCCTGGAGGTTGTGTGCTTGGGCAGGGTTTCCCTGCTAAATTATTTCATCCCTTTGTGTTGGGAAGCACCTACTGGGAGCAGCTCTCTAGGAATTTCCAATTAAGCTCCTCTTGCCAAAGGCACATCACCTCACTGACATGCCTCAAGATCTGGGTAAACACAAGGCAAGCCTGTCAACGATTCCTCTCTTCAAGGATTTCATAAGAAGAGAAAACTCTTTTTATTAAATTGTCTTTATGTACTTTGTCCCCCTTCATTTTCTACATGATTGCAGTCGAGATGATAATAATTCTGTGTGTACACTGGAGAAACAACCTAACTCCTGACAGCGGTGTCACTGTCACTTCGGCTTTCTCTTCGTTGTTTACTTTAACATCTCCTTTTCCTCTTTCGGAAATATCTCTATAGAAGAACTACAGCTAGGGCCGAATAAATGAACTAAATAATCTTTCAGAATAGGATGAAAAAAGCTTCTGGGGAAACTGTAGAAAGACTCTGGTGAATCTCAAAACGTGATGATAAAAACAGTAAGCTTTTCTTTTGATGAAATCGTTGAGATCTCACACACACACACGCACATGCACACACACACACACACACACACACACACACACACACACACACGTGCACAGCAGCTGCCAATGAGCCTGGTCATTTTCTGATTTTTGCATAGTCTGGAAGATGTAATTGACTCTACTTGGTAAGCGTAGTTATACCAGCCGAAGACATTTTCTGGTTAGTTCTTGTCCAAATGCTTCATTAAAAAATTTGTAGATAATTAAGATGAAATAGAGATTTGAATCTTTTGGATAATTGCTTAAACTTTGTGTCTTTTCATAGAGTGGTTCTATTTAGCTGTCCTAAAAGAACTAAAAAAGAAAAAAAAAGAAACCTGGTAAGAATAGTGATTGTCAGTGTTTATTTATTCATTCATTCATTTATTTATTCTGTTTTGTTTTTGTGACTGGGCCTCTTTCTGTAGTCCAGGCTGGTTCTGAACTCTCTGCATAGTCCAGGTTAGCCTCAAACACATGCCAATCTTCCTGTGTCATCCTCCTGATTGCTGAGATTACAGGCATGCATCCCCACATCTTGTTTTCTGCGGTAGTGGGAAATCAAACCCAGGGTCATGCTAAGCAAGTGCTCTAACTATTGAACTAGACTCCCAGGCCCATAAGTGTTTTTTAACCTATTTTTACTTAGACATAGTTAAAATGTTTCAGGTCCAATCAGATTATACATTGACTATAGCATGTACACATTATGAGCCTCTTTACAAATAATGTGGAAAAAGTTCAAATGAAATAACTTCCTGAAAGTACGGTTGGGACTTAAATATGCCTGTCTTCAACTTCAGCATGTTTTCATTTTTAATAAAAAATCACTACCCTATACTACTTTATTTATGAAACATTAGTATAAAGATTTGTACATCAGAACCTACCTAATATGTAGGAATACATTGCATTCCTGTAAATTGGACATCTTTAAGTAATAGCAATTTATTTGATTACTAATAGATGAATTATTATATGTGATTAAGTATACAGTTTCTACATAACGGCAACAGACAATTGCAAAATGGAAACATATTATTCTATTGCACTTTTAAATCTTCTATATTTTGTGATGTTTTGACTCTTGGCATGTGTCATGGTTTGAGTTTGTCTCCCAAAATTAAGGTTGGAAGGTTTGTCCCCATGGGATGGTCTTGGGGCATGAGGCATATGAGAAGTGATTGGGCTCTACCCTCATGGATGGGTCACTGTCATGATTATAACTGTGGGTGCCTCTTCTAAAATGACACATTCAGCCCCCTTTTTGCTCCCCTCTTGCCCTTCTACATGGGCTGACCAAGCGAGACATCAGTACTTTGTTTTATACTAGTCCTTTGATCTTGGACTTCCCAGCATTCAAAACCAGGAGGAAATAAATTTTTATAATACGTTATCTAGTGTCAGTAATTCTATTACCGCATAAAATGGACTAAGACAAAGCCTCACAGACTCAAGGGAGTCAAAGTAATTAGTAAATTCCTAGTGGTTAGTTAGGGTTAGGTTATGCCTAGAGACAGCAAACAATTCGTCTGTGAATACTCCTTTGAAATGCAAACCTACCAGTCCAGAGTTCTTACCTCCAATGACTATAAAGCTCTTACACTCCAAGCCTCCTCCTCCTTCTCTTCCTTCTTCTTCTCCTTCTTCTTCTTTTTCTTTTTCCCAACTACTGTGAAGTCAACAAACATCTTCTGTAACATGCTCCTGTCTATCACAGACTCAAAGCCACGGTGCCAATTGACCTTGGACTGAAATCGCTGCAACTCTGAGCTGAAAATATTTTTCTTTTTTAAGTTGTTTATCTTAGTTTTATTTGTCATAGAGATACAAACCTAATGTGTTAAAAATTATGTAATTTACATTTACTGTGTTAATTGTTCAGGATATTTCTAGCACTTCAATGAAACTGTAAGTTAAAGGATTATCCAACCTTTACATTTCCATGCTTATTTCTAAAATGTGATTTAAACTTTATTTTTAACATGTAATGAATATTGTGTTGAAGTATAGCTTTTGTACACTTACAGTATATACAAATGGCTAATAGTTCTATTATGACTAAACTTGTGTATATTTCATTGATTTTATTTTTGTAAAACTTGCTATAATTTTTAACTTATTTATCAAGGAATTGCATTTGAGTTTACATTACATCACTTTATTTAAAGCTCAATCATTTTGTGTCGGTGATTGACATAGAATTTCTTCTCAAATTTTCTGTTTTCACATTTAAGAATAATTTGATGGCACTACTGATTGACTTAATTGTGTTGGAATTAGATATTATGAAACATGAAATATCATGTCTTATGTCACCCACCGAAGTCCAGTTCAGTCCAACTTGCCTAGTCCTTCCCAGAAGCCCTCAGCATTTATAAATGAGATGTCAGGTTGCTCTCATTATTTGTTAATTTACTTGGTGAAAGTTCAGAGATGCCCCAAAGTCTTTCTCAGCTTTTGCTTTACTGAAGGAATCTGCACAGATAGCAATTTAAATGAAGATTCTGAATCATTTCCAAAGAACTGAGGACAGGGTAATGGGGTTTCATTTAAGGAGGAAGGAAATTGTACAAAGGCTACTGTAATGATACAAATGCTGATGCTCTGTTACGTTTTTATCTAGTTGTTTTTAGTGCTAGTGGCAATGTCTGTCTCATTTTCTAGAATTCTCTCAGAACAAAAGAAGTGGGGTTTGCCTCCTTCGTGTTCAAGGTCTCCCCTTTCTAATGAAGTGCGCTTGTTGGCCCTTCCAGTCTACCACGCAAGGTGCGGCGAGGTTTTCCTTGTAAAGCTTCCCTTCTGCAAAGGAAAAGGGAGAGGGAATCGGAACACATACGTTTGTGACTGAGTACATGTGGATGCAAACTGTGCACCGACCATTCTGTGTTCCAGGACTGGATTTATTCCACTGCTTATTCTTTGGTCTCTTCCTGGATCAGCTGACCACTAAAGAAACGCTTTGATTCTCCGGGGCAAGACTGGCCACTTGGGGCTTTTGTGCTGCCTGGCTAATAAGTAGGTTCCTTGAAAACATAGCAGAGTTCATAAAGTATAAAAACAACATTGCAAAATATCCTCTTCTAAGCATTAAGCATGTTCTTGACTTTTCTTAAAAGTACATATACATGTCTGAGAGATAAGGTGAAAAGAGTTGAGAAAGTAAAGAAAAAAAAACCAAATACATGATCCTAAATTTTTATGTGATTATTTTGAGGAACATTTATTGGAATGATATTGCAATCATGCTGAACAAATCCTTTCCATTTTCACAGGAAAAGCAGAATAAAAGTAAAGAAAACAAATATATCTGAAAAAAAGAAAACGTCTGTCTGATTTAAAGGTAAAATTTAATGAACTCTACCACTGATGTCCTAACTTTTGTTGAGTTAAATATATCACGTTTTTATTTTGGGAGACTTTGTGTTCTCTTAGTATCATTTATCTGTTTATCTATGATCTATCTATCTATCTATCTACTCGTCTATCAATCATCTCGTCAACTATTTTACATTTGCTGTGGATGGTGCAACTCAAAATTTTTGTGTTTTCCCCGCAGAACTCTCACTGGAATATAAAAACGACTTGTCCACAACGGAGTTCACCCTACCCACCTCCAGCTGTCCCGCCTCACCTGTAGCACGGTCCTTGGTCCCTTCGTTGTACCACTCAGACGGTCAGTGAATACTTGCTGAGATGGTGGAATGCATTGCAGTCCTGGCACAGCGGGGTCTGGAGATCTGGCTTCCAACCTTTGGACGCTTATGATAATTGCGAGGAGACAGGTACACATGCAACAGCCGAAGTCTCCCGTAAAGATGTGGGGAGGGCATCCTACGTGGTGGAGAGCGCACTCCGGGGTCTCCTGAAGCCTGATGAGCTCTTCGACCTTCACAGCCTGGTCCTGAGCTCAGAACGCTGCCCTGTGCTCGGCCTGCCAGCGCTGCACCTTCCTCGCTGCTCACAGGTATTTGCAGCACACTTCTACCCACATATGCAGTCCAGAAGCGTGCAGTCATTCGGACAGCCAGGGCGTCAGGCTACCTGGAGACCCCATTCCTAGGGAGCCAGAGGGACACACTCGTCATCTCTTACCTCACGGTGGCCCACTTCAGCCTCCTGTGTGGCCAATTTCAATTTTCTTGCTTAGAAAAGCGGACGAAAGCCAGGATTAGCCTTCTCTTTAAATGTAATCTATTGTGCCTCGCACACATTAGAAGTTAGTTAACGTTAAATAATAAATACAGAACCTCTTTCATCTCTTTGCTTCTCAACACTTACGCAAGACGACGCGCAGCAAAGCCCTTGGCAGGGATTGTCAGGCCATTGGTACCTTTCAGTAAAGTTTGCAAGCGAAAACGGAGTTTCTCTTTCTAGGCGGTGAATCATTTAACTTCTGAGTTCAGGAGAATTTAAAGTTTAAGAAGGCTAGTCTAGAAATCCCTTCTTTGCATATCCAAGCTGTTCATCTCTCAAAAGTCAAAGTGGATGCCAGAATTCCATAGATTTCATTTTTCAAGATGAACATTCATATTTGAACATATTTCAAGCCAGATGGTTTACAGTTCATGTATTTGTTGGCATTTTCCTGCCACAACAACTAAATATTGAAGACACATATTTGTGATGAGGAGAGCACTTGCAACCACCCTTTCCGGCTGCTTTTCACGCTGCGTGCTCCGCCACCCCCCAAGCCTGTCTCCACCACACGCTGCTAGAGGTCCCCACAGAATCGAGCAATGAATTACACCCATTTGATTTAATGTACAGGAGATACGTGAAAAGACATAAAACAACCCTCCTGCCCATAAATATTTCTTGTAGCAGTCATGAATTCTTCTGGTAACGAATAGGAAGGCAAATGAACATCTATTGAAATATTCTGTTTTCATGATCTGTTTAGACAAGCTGGAAAGTTTACTTTTAATCCTTCAAGCACTCTATGTGCAAGTTTGCCAAACTGTGGGACTGTGTGCTGAGACTTCAGAAAAGAACAAGAAAGTCAAACAAAGGTGTAGTATTTAAAAATAACGACAAAGCCATGAGATGCGACAGTATCAGCTGGAGAAAGGTTGCGCAGCTGCACTAAACTACGCCAGTGCCACTTCAGCAAGCTCTCTGGTGTCTCTACCACGATGAAACGATCTGTTGTTCACTTCTCAACTCAAGTACAATTTGTTATCACTCTACCCAACTGGTAATATTTGGGTTATTAATATTTTAAGAGTCATCTTGTTGACAAAGAGCTTTTAAGAAGCTGAACTGAAACAATACATGATTTAAAAAATGGAGAATAATCACACAGCTACCCTTATCATCATTATCTAATTACATAGGATATGTATACACAAAACACCCTCATACTTTATTAAAAAGAGGACTTATTTGCAGAATCTTATATTTGAAATAGCTATCATCTAGAAATCATGACTCTCAAAAGTTAAGGGAAACCTTAAGGATCATGTAGTGTCATTTTCTGCTCTTACAAAGGAGAAAACAGAAAGTTAGGGATGATGTTAGGGTTGCATTGCTGGTTAGTAGAGAAATGAGACTAGAACTTAGCTCTCTGTTCCACTGGCTATTTTGTTATATCAGTCACTACACCTGTGTTTTCATATCTTTGCTCTTTGCAGTGGACAAAGATGAGAGAACTAGAGAAAAGCCTCTTGAAATGCCTTGTGAGTTCACCGAGAGATTGTGCTAACAGGGAGGATGTACCCACTCTCCCAAAGCCCTGGCAATGGCTAGTTTTTAAGTTGTGCTCAGTGCCAGGCACCTCATGTGCTGCTTTGAAACTTGACTCTCACAGACTGGCAAGACAGCTATAAGAGGAGGCTGTGGAGATTCTATGATCCAATGAGTGAAGATCACAGCCGAGTCAGCCATCTCAGTCCTGTGGTGTGCATGGCTGGCCATGTCACTTTTAAGACTGATGCACAAGTACTTGATGACAACTACCAGTGACAACTTCCTTTGTGTGTATGAGTGCTTCTGTTTTGATCAATGGCCAAAGCTAGATGCATTTTATAGTGGTCTGGCTGATTAACTTAAACAAATAAAGAAAAAATGTTATTTGGAATGACTGGTCCCATTAGCTATGTTTCAGCGCCATAGAAAGAGAGGGTTGGACATTGGCTGCTACGCTGCCTTCTGTTTCAGACAGTGTAGGTCTGAGAGAGTGTACATTTAATAACAAATGCTGAAAAGGTACACTTAGGAATGTGAATTTTCCAAAGAGAAAAATATGATTCCATAGTACTATTAGCCTTGTTTCTGGTCAATCATTTAAAACTAAATTTTTTTTTTTCATTCCCATATTTTTGTTGATTCTTTTGGCCAAGAGGAGAAAACTTGGTATCACTCAGAACTCACTTCACAGTGAATTTCAGAAGGTCAATCTTAAACAAGAGCAATAAACTCCTAAAAGTGTGTGTGTGTGTGTGTGTGTGTGAGTGTGTGTGTGCGTGTGTGTGTGTGTGTGTGTGTGTGTGTGTGTGTGTGTGTATTTTTTGATAGGCTCTAACTCGGGCTGGTCCCAATTCATTATGTAGCTCACAGCAATCTTCCTGCCTCAATCTCCCAAGTGCTGGAATTATAGGTGTGCACCATTATTCCTGGCTTACGTGGTGCTGAGGAATACAACCCTGTACTTCAACTGCTGAGCTACACACCCCCAGCTCCCAGCTTCCACAGTATGTTGGAAATCAGTTGTATAGGTCTAATATCGCACTTCATGCCTGATTCATCTCCTTCTCTCTCACCTGTATACACCCTCCCAGGCAATTTAAGTGCCATTGGAATCTGCAGGTGCTACATACGCTATAGTCCCAGTAGCTACAACTTCCATTTTTCAGTTCAAAATTCCTTCATGGAGGTGATGTCCATGGGATTTCACAGGTGAGACATCATGGCAGTCCATTGCTTAATTGATTTGTACTGGTTGTGATTACAACAAGTTTAGAATTCCTAGAACAGGCTGGAAAGTCAAATAAGAGTTGGTGCCACAGCTGGAATCTGGATTTCAACAGGCAACAGGCTTGAGGTACAGCAAGGTTTCTTGTTACAGTCTCCAAGAGAATTCCTTCTGCTTGCAATACCTCAGTCTTGTCTCTTTAACTGATTGAGAGAGGCCCACCTACATTATGGAAAGTATCATGTTTTGTTCAAAGCATACTGATTTAAATGTCAATCATTTCTAAAAAAACATCTTAGGGCTACACCTAGACAACTGGCTAGCCAAACAACTGGGTACCATGGCTTAGTCAAGCTAACACTTAAATTTAACAATTCTGTGCCTCATAAGCTAATCTCTTCTAAGTGTTCGTAAAACATGACCTCTTCCGTCCGATTTTTACCTCTGAAATAAATTCATCCTACTATAGAAGGTGTTAAAGAGAATAGTGGCATTTTGAGGAGTGTGGCATTGCCACCAGGGGGTGGCAGCCTACTCAACTTGGAGGGTAAGACAGACCTGAACATTAAACAATGACTGGGAATTTAATCAGGAAAGAAGAAAAAAGAAAGATTTTCCAAGCAACCAACACAGCAGTTGCAAAACCACAGTGGTGGAAGAAAAGGGAAGCATATGAACAGACGTAAAAGACAAACGCAGGGCAGGTGAGGGAGGGTTCACCAGGTATCCAGAGGAACCCACTGAGGGCCTTTATGAGTTTCCCGGGAAGGTCATGA